>WEKY01024908.1:0-50497 GCA_013390045.1 Picathartes gymnocephalus | reverse complement strand
TGGCGCGGGGTTTGCGCGGGGCTGGCGCGGGGGTTGCGCGGGGACTGCGCGGGGCTGGCGCGGGGCTGGCGCGGGGGGTCTCTCGGAGGCGGCCGGCGCGGGCAGCTGTTCGCACGCGCAGCGTTTGTCCCAGCGGCTGTCCAGGCGGCGGTCCCAGCGTTTGTCCCAGCGGCTGGCGCAGGGAGGCCGCTGAGGCGCCCCAGCACAGGCAGCAGTCAGTTGCTGCCTGTCAGATGAGACGACCAAGAGGGGACCTCACCTCTAAGTGTCTGCGGGGAGGGTGACAAGAGGATGGAGCCAGGCTCTTCTCGTGGTGCCAGCCACAAGGACAAGAAACTGATGCACAGGAAGCTCTACCCTAAACATGAGGAAGAACTTCTTTCCTGTGCAGGTGACCGAGCACTGGAACAGGCTGCTCAGAGAGGTTGAGTCTCCCATTGGAGAATACATAAGAACCACCCAGTCCTGTGCAATCTGGTTTATAGGGTGACCCTGCTTGAGCCATGGGGTTGGACCAGATGACACACTGAGGTCCCTTCCAGCCTGACCTGTTTTGATTCCGCGATTCGGTGGTTGCAGGCTCTTTCCAGATCTTACAAACACATTTCCCAGTTTGCTGAAAGAAGAGAGTTGGGGAAAAAAAATACATGAGCAGCAGGAATTACATGAGGGACATGGAGATGGTCATTTCTCCACCCCTGAGCATGGCCAGCTTCTCCCAAGAATCTTGGTGGTGTAGAAAGACAGCAGAAAGGAGTGATGCCCACTCTGCCCATTCCACTGTTTCCAAGGGGTTTGGAGAGAAAGTGAATCCCATACCAGGAGTAAGAGATTCCTTGAATCTGAACTGAGCCTCTCCAGCATCTGCAGCTCCTTATCCTGGAGATTCCTGCCACCACTCTTTAGGGCATCACTTCCTGGCCTTTCCCCTGGGACACTTCCTCAACATCACACCAACAGAAGCAAAGGCATAAAACCTCCTAGCAAGCTGCTGGTTGATCACCATCACCGTGAGCTGCACACAGATCTTGCCACTAGCCAGAAAACGTCAACAAAGACCATCCCTTAAACCTGAATTTCTACCCTACAGCCCAAGGCTCTTGATCACAGTCTAGGATCCCTTTTATTTGACTATCATCTGCCCTCAGTTTCTTTTCAGGAAATTACTGAGGCATAACCCAGGAAATAAAAAAAAGATCAAATAAAATAAATACAGTCGTAATCTCCCTATGATAAAGAATATACCCTATATCCTCTCCCTGGCAGATGATAATTATAATTTATCACTATGACCTCCAGCAGTTCCTTGATAAGCCCTGGTCTGGGATCCCAGGGAGTGGTGCAGCCTGGGACAGACACGTGCAAGGCATGTCTCGTGCATTGGTTATCTGTTGGCTCTGAGGTGGAAGAACGGAGCCACTAGCAGAAAGAAACAACAGGGGCTTAACATGGGAAACAACGAACAGATGTGGATGTAGAAGGGGTTAACTGGGAATTACAGCTCTTGCCACTGCAGGGACAATACTTGTCCATTCCATTTGTTGTGGTACACCTCTAACAGGCTGTGGCTGTGGCTTCCAAAGACACGGAGAGATTTCCACCAGGGTTCATGCCCTACGTTGTGGAACATCCCACCACATTTTGAACAGACAAAAATAATCAAGCCCGTTTCAAGCAGATACTGCCAAAATCCTGTATCTATTACACAGGGACTTATCCCATCACAGAGGACATCCAGCAGGAGCTGTGCTGGGAATAGGTGGTGTGCCCTGCTCAGCCATAGGTGCCTCAGCTGTGGGTACGTGCTTTAAGGCAAAATCTTCTCAGGCGACCAATCGATTTGGGGGGCTTAATTTGAGAAGCCCTTGAGGAGCCCTCATGGCTAAGAATGAGTGATATGGGTTTGGAAACACTGCTGCAGCCCCAAATTTCTAAACATATCTCTACATGGTGAAGCAAGCGTCACTCCAAGGTGAGATCTGTTCACCTTGAAACAAAGCCCAACACCAGCCATGAGAATTTAACATAGAAAAGGCATCTTAATTACTGGTTTTATTCCAGAGTGACCATCATAGAATATACAGCTGCAAAGTTGAAACACATTTTTGCACAAGTCACATTTTTCCTCTCCCAAAACCCTTCCCCGGGACTGTTTAGTGTCTCTGTTTCTTCAAGGTACCTTCTCTCAAGAGTCTCTCATGATAAGAGGACTGGAGCATCTCTCCTGTGAAGACAAGCTGAGAGGATTACTGAAAACCTGGGGCAGTTACTGACTTTAAACTGAGAGAGGGTAGGTTTAGATTAGATATTAGGAAGAAATTCTTCACTGTGAGGGTGATGAGGCACTGATACAGGTTTCTCAGAGAAGTTGTGGTTGCTCCATCCCTGGAAATGTCCAAGGCCAGGCTGGATGGGGCCCTGAGCAACCTGGTCTGGTGGAAAGTATCCCTGTCCATGGCAGGGGGTTTGGAATGAGATGACATTAAGTTTCCTTCCACCCCAAACCATTTTATGATTCTATGTTTGGAGCATGTTTGTCCCCAGTGTCCAGTCCCCAGGGATGCCTCATTATTCACAACCACTTGCAGAAAACTTCTTTAATCATACTTATCATCATGAGAAATTACAACTGTTCTTCTTCACTTTCAAAGCACTTTGCAGGCTACATTAACAAATATGTGCCCAGGAAATTATTGGCCAAGTCTCAGAGCATTTACAATGGGTTTTATACAAATGCTTTCAGCTTCACGTGGAAACAGGCAAGGGGAAATCATCATGTTTGTAAAAGGGTCTCAAAGTTGTACAATAGATTTTCTCTCTCGCCTGCTAGGAGCAAAATGAGTGTTTTGAATAAAACTGAATAGTTGCTTAAAAAAAAAAAAAGAGAGAGGGAGAAAGGAAAAGAAGAGTTGGAGAAATATTTTTTTTACAAATGCCACGTCTTTGGCTGGACTCAGGCATATTCTGATCCAAGTGTTCTTGGGTGCACGGGCACTTTTCCAGCATTGCAGGAATGAGCATGACTGACAGGTATCTTTGGCTCTGTTGGTGCCAGACCCCTCAGCAGAGTCTTTCCTCTGTTTTTGACCCTTATCAGCCTTCATATACCTCATATATAACCCATTATCTTGGGTTATACAGCACCTCTTATCTCAGTCTTGAGTCCCCACCCCAAAAGCTTTGGGGAAGCTAGCACCTTTCTCCTTGGCAATACAGGTAAGCAGAGGCAGAAATTAGCCCCAGAAGGGATCAGGAACAGCTACTTTCCATCTGTGACCACACAGAGACCCTCCATCCCCCAGCCAGGTGCTGGTCCCAGATGGCAGCAGCGAGATGTCCACGTCTGGGTGTCACTTTGCTCACCCAAAGAGGGCATCAGAAGCATTGCCGAGCTTACACCTCCCCAGGTCAAGCCTGGAAACGGAGACTCGCCATGACCAGTCTGGGGTGAGATGCTGCTCCCCACACTTCAGTGTGGTCAACAGGAGAAGGGAAGAGTTTTGTTCTCAGTGTGCTTGTGGTCGTGCAGTGCCACCAGCAGCAATGTGCTCAGCTCAGCCCCGTGCAGCACGTGGGCACAGCGCCGGCCTCTGCCCCTGGGTGGCCCTCAGCTTTCTAAGAAGTCGCTCTCCCACCACTGAAAAGCCACTGTGGGGAGGCAAAAAGTGCTTCCACTCCTCAAAGCCTGCCTGGGCGGGAGGAGGAGGAGGAATAAATCCCTTGGAAAAAAAATAAAAAAGAGCTCAGAAAGGAGGGAAATATTTCTTTGAAGTTATAAATCCTACTTTGTGCATTTCAGCGTGCCCTGGCTTGGGTCCCTCTCTGCTCCTGGGAATGCCTAAGTGGCTCTTTGTGCCCTGCTGTTACGGGGAGACAGGAGATTGGGACACAGAGTGGGGGACCCACTCCGGCCCCACAGCCCCACTGAGGCCTGTGCATCACCACAAGCATCATCTCCGGGGGAAGACTTTGTCCCTGAGCCAAGAGGGGAGAAGAAAAGAGGTTTCCAGATTGCATACCTCTGTTAGCAGCTCTGCAGAGTGCTATTTAGCCTGGACAAAGGACAGGGGCCCTGGACAGCCACTGTGCTGAAGACCCCAGTGCTGGCCCTCCCCCAGGCTGTGGGTGTTAAAATTCAAGCCTTGGAGCAAAACACCATGCAAGGAGGGGAGGAAAAGGAAGGAAAGGATGCTTTCCATGTCACCAGACAGAAGTTTATTCATTTAGTTATTGACAGTATCCAAATGCATGGGGGCCAGCTAGCTTTTGCACCATAAGAATGTGATGCTGCTGTTCTCAGAGAAAAATTCTTTTCAGCTAATTAAACACTACCGCAATTCTGCATAAGCCATCTCAGAAAATTCTGAACTCATTTCAGAGCAACAGGATAACATTCTGACGCACAAATCCCTTGACCTAACCTCAAACTACAGATGCAGCAGAGCCATCACCCAGAGCCTCAGTTTCCCAGTTCAAGGTTGTGCCAACAGTGCCACAAGATCAGCAGGTGAGGACTGTATGGCTCATTTGATTTTCATCCATCTGCTGGTGGGAGACATGGAGTTTGCTTAGCAAAGCAAGAAGATTAGCAGAGATAGGCCCAGGGCAGAGCCTTGATGAACGTCCTCAGGGCTAAGGGCACTCAGCACAGTCAGATCTGATGGATTAGCACCCAGCAGTGCTCACATCCCAGCATCCTGGAGGAAACGAGTGATTTAATTAGCTGGGGTGGGTGTTTTCAGTCTTTCCTTGGTCTTCCTGGAAGACTGGTTAGAATCGTGGAATCATTAGGATTGAAAAGCCTTCTAACACCAAGTCCAACCATTAACCCAACACTGTCAAGCCTACCACTAAGCTATGTACCAAGTGCCACATATGCGCATTTTTTCCAGGTGACACCACCACTTTCCTGGACAATCTGTTCCAAAGCTTGAGCACCCTTTCAGTGAAGAAATTTTTCCTCAGATCTGATTTAAACCTCCCATGGTGCAACTTGAGGCCATTTCCTCTCACCTTGTTACCTAGGAGAAGAGACAGACACCCACCTGGCTACCCCCTCCTTTCAGGTGGTTGTAGAGAGTATTAAGGTGCCCCCTTAGTCTCCTTTTCTTGAGGCCAAACATTCCCAGCTCCCTCAGCTGCTCCTCATCAGACTTGTGCTCCCTCTCCTCTGTGTTTGAGTGGTCACCCTGACTGCCCAGAACAGCCAGCAAAGAGAAACGGGCACAACTCAGCTCATGCAAGGGCAGATGTCTAAATAGGCCAGATGAATGGCCTCACACACATGCAGAGTGCCAGGGCACGAGCCCAGCCCAAAACGAAAGGGCATTCATTGCTTAAACCCAGCAAACCGTGCCAGTTCACCTTCAAGGAACTTCTGCATCCTGGCACGGAGAGGACAAGGCCACAACTGCCAAGGGATTGTCATCCTGTTGCCATACAAAGGGACAGCCATAGAAAATCTGCATGTGGGGTGACATGAAGCAGCCACAGGGACCACAGGTGGGCCCATGGGTGGGACCACATGTAAGGCATCAACGGGCTGATTGAGGGCAGTAGTACTCAACCCTACAGTGCCTCATTCTCACAGAAAGGCCAAAAACTCACCTTCCTGTCCCCCCAAACAGCATTCACCATGAATTGCAGAGGAATATAGAACAGGCCCAGCCTGGTAGCAGGTTGCCAGCTGGCAGCAGGGAGGGAAGGAAGAGGTCACAGCAGCAAAGAACTAAGATGAAGGCTGGAAAATCTGAGGGATGGAGAAGATAAAAGGGTTGGCATCATTCACCTGCATTTCTTGCAAGGACTGGGTTGTGCTCAACGAAAAACTTCTTAAAAGCTTTGCAGGGAAAGAGAGCACTTAGGACAGAGGCACCATGACCCTACAGAACCTTTCTGACGGCTTTGAGGCATGAATCAATTAAAGCAATCACAGAGCAAAGGTTAATCAGTAGCAAGTACATCTTAAGAAATAAGTAGTCTTTTAAAAAGCAACTGCTTTTGCCAATTCCCCCCTCCCCGTTTTCTAAAGTGTCTTTTATTTCTCCAGCTCTGGAGACCTTCCAAAGTAAGGTCAGTGATTAAGAGCAGCTGCCGAAAGGACCAGACCGAGTCGGTGGCGGCAGCCGGGGCTGCCGGAGCAGAGAGGACCGGACCCGTAATTGTCACTGAGGCTCAGTGCTGTAAAAGTGTCTCAGGGATTGAAAACTTTCCAGGGCCTTCCAGCCTAATTGGAGCAGATGGAAGCTGGAGGAACAAGGAATTGCTCACAGTTGCATTGGAGAACAGAGGAAATGAAGCAGGAGAGTAAGGCAGTGACTGACTCTAAAGCGTTTCTGTACAAGCAGAGAGACTCCAGCGGGCCTACGGCAATGCCTCGAGCTGCTCCTGGCCCCTGCCCTGCTTGCGGATATGTGCTTCTTTCTTCTTGCACCCAACACTAGAGCTGACGTCAAAACAGCCCCCTGGGCAGCAGCCACAGCCTCATTCACACATGCAGTCATTCCCCCACCCAGCCCTGCCCTCTTTCCCTGCCTGCTGCTATTCTCGTGCTCCCTGCTGCTATTATAGCACACCACCATCACAGCTAACCTCTTGCCCTGTCACCTTTCCTTGCAAGTGTTGATGAAAGAAAAGAGCTGGCACACTGTGGTGGCCCCAAGATCTTCCCTTGGCACCAGACCTGCAGAGGATGAGTCCCAGGACAGGGTTTCTCATCTCTCTCTTGCTACAGCATCATGTGCACTCACATAGGCTACAACTGCTCAGTCAGCATAGAGGACCCAGGCCATGAGCAGGGAGAGTCCATCCTGACCCTGACAGCAGGTTTTCATCGTGCTTAACACAACGTCTTCCCTGGAGACACCACAAAGGCTGGCAAGGCAAACAATGACAGGAGAAAAGGATCAGTATGAGACCAGGACACGGGCATGTTCATAAATTCAGTGTATCACAGAATGGCTTGGGTTGAAAGGGACCTTCAAGATCAGCTGGTTCCAACCCCCTGCCATGGGCAGGGACATCTTCCTGTTCAAGCCTCTGAAATACCACTCTTTCTACTTCCCTCCTCTTTTCCTGGAGAGAGCAAGAAATGTAGCAAATGCCAATGTCCTGCTGGTGGGGAGAATAACAAGGAACATGACCAAAGATACCCTCTGTGTACTGGGATTTTATAAAATGCCAAGCCCTCAGCCACCAAAAGCAGCCAGCTGTGAGTCCTGGGTGAATGCTGCTGGGAGAGCAGTGTCCAGCACATGAAGAACAGGATGACGACAAGATGTTGAAGAGAGGAGCACCTGCAGGCAGGCTGCTCAGCTCCCTCACACTACGGGTCTGCAGCTGGAGCAGAGGGTGCAATGTGGAGCCAAGCCTGTGCACCCTCAGGACTCATCCTGCCACGAAGGCACAGCCCCGGGTGCATCACAGGTCGTGTCTCCAAGCTGCTCTACCCACACCAGCTCTTTTTTTTCCTTTCAGTAAGATCTGTAACACAAAGGACCTTCTCCCAACTTTTTATGCTACCTGCTCACCTAAAACATAGCCCAAGACCCTTGTTTGCTGCACACCTCCAGCAGAGGTCTCTGGGGCACTTCTATAGGCCAACACAGAGCAGGTAACCAAGATGAGGTACAGACCTCTTCCTGCAAGATATCCTGACACATGGAGCCAGATTTGGACCAAAACCAGACTGTCACTGCATACGTGCATGGTGTTGCAGTCCACAGGGAGTGACCACTGCAGGCTCCCTGCAGCCTGTCCCCCATGCAAAACCTCCCAGCTGGGGCTTGGCCACCGGGCAGGATCTGCTTCACGCTGGAGCACGTGTGTCTCAGCTGATGATGGGTGGTAGCTTCTGAAAGTGTCTGCACTCAACCAGAAAGGTTTGCCTGAATGAAGGCCTCTGGGTTTGCAAAGAAAAGAAGGGTACATTGCCAAAGGGCCACAAACTTCTAGGAAAAAAAAAAAAACAAAAACAACGAACTTTGTCTTTTATTTTGGCTGATACTTTATCACACTACGCGCGACTGCATGGTAACCACTCACACAGAGGTACATTGTGAGCTGCAGGCAGTCTCACAAGCTGACACAACTAAATTTAAAGAACTGTGTTTCCATCACCAGAAAGGATACATAAAGCTCAAAAGACACAGTTTGCTCACCTCCTTGGTCCAATATCACGGCATAAGGAAGTCCCAGGACTGGTCATGAGAACACGCTTTGTGTTTGTGTTCTCCTCAAGGATTTCAAATTGCCCTGGAAATCTTGCGCACCTTATAAACATTTCAATAGTAAAGTTATAAAGGAAGCGACAGCTTTGGCTCCCTTCACATTCAGAACAATTTTTAATTAAAATCCAGCTGGTCTCATGGTATATTATGCCTTTTTTTTTGTTGTTAGATGCAGCTTAAAATCTTTGAGCACCTGTAGGAAATTATTTCTGTTCTCTCTTGTCCTTCCACCTGGGTATGATCCCTCAGAACTTTTCAGGGGAGATGCTACATTGTGAGGTCACAATTCCCAGAGAAAGTGTAGAAGTGAAGAGAAGGTCATGTAGACCATGGGCTGGACCTCCAGCTAATTGAAGTTTGCATTTTGCAACTTATTGCTGTCCCTGTGCCAGTCCCCAGGTCCACATCAGCTGAGAGCCTGATACCGAATTAAAGTTCACTCTTTCCTAGAAGTGAAAATTTCCCTCTTCCCTTGCTAATCGTGGTTATGCCTGCAAATAATGCGGGAACATTCGGACAACAACAGCAGGCTAAAACAGCAGGGTCAAATCCTGTTTCTGCTGCAAACCGAGCTGCTCTCCAGACAGTTGCCCATCACAGCTCCCAGGGTGACTGCAGCATCAGGGCAGATGGTGGACCGTAGTGTTGTTTCCAGCCTTTCTAACCAAGTCGTGATTATTTACAGCTGTTCCCAGATGTTACCCTTTCACGGGCTATTTGCTCCTGAGTCAACCTCCCCGTTCACACGCTAGGCAAGCTCAGGGGAAGAAAGAGAGAGGCTCCTTTCTCCCTTTTACTATGGAAACAGCCCTTTATCCCAAGGATTGCAAATGCTCAGCCGCCGTTTCCCTCCCACCACTGCCCCAGCTACAGCGACCCCATGAGCCACCCGCCGCTCACGTCTCATCCCGGCTCCCGTTTATCCGCTCAACAGGTCACAGCCAACTCATCCAGCACGGATCCCGGGTGAAGCAGGACGGCTAAGTACCTTCTCCTTCCCAGCAAACTACCAGAAAGGCCCCTGCTCACAGATCACCCCCTTCCCTCCCCTTTTGTTACCGTTTCTCCCTATTCTCCGGCTCTCCGGGCTTTGTTTCTCGCTGCAGCCCAGGCGGGAGCCGCGTCAATCGCCCGCTGTCGCATCCCAACCAACACACCCAAAAATCCACGGACAACACAGGAAAAGTGAAAAAAAAATCTCGCCACCTGGGTGCTAACTTTCAAGGCAAGCAGGGAAGAGCAGGCAGGGGTGAAGTTCAGCAGGAAGGAGCACCTTCGAGAGTTAGGAGGGAGGAGGTAACTCACCGCGCCGTGACGCACATGGAGGGGTTATTTTTGCTTTCCGCTGCACTTGGGTTGCTGTGTCCTCTGCTTGTGACACTCCGGGATGCGAATGGTGGCACCGCTGTGTGACACCCGGTATTAGAGAGGCTGCTGGAGCCGTCCCTCCCACGGGAGGAGGGGCCATGAGAGGCTTAATAAATTCAGTCCCCAAGGCTAGAAAAATTAAAATCTCATCATGGGACGCAGACAGTTGCTCGTGGAATGGCTCTGGGGGACACCGGGGACTTGGGGACGAGCACAAGGATTGATTCATTTATCCCTTGCCCACCCAGAACAGGAGAGGTTGGTACTCAAATCCCACCTTGGCAGAATTAAGTGTCCAAAGGATGGGGTTTGAGGAAATATCCCAAAGGAGATTTGGGAAAGATGTGTCATCGTTGACCCTCAGAATTAAAACTCCTGAACCTCCTCCATTAAAATATTTTCTACGGCTGTAAGCCCCAGGCAGGGCTTACAGCCATAGAAAATGCACTGCACCAGATTTCTAAGAAACCCCGGATGAAAAACTGCTTATTTTACTTGGGTTTTTTTTGCATGGTTTTGGGCTTTAATATCTAAATCCTATTAGAGTTATAACTTCCTTTGAAGGGGGAGTGGGGACAGGTCAGTACAACAAAAGCAGGTTGTATTTTGTAACCTCCAATGCACCCCGGGCTTTCAGAGGCAAAATCCCATAATAAAGTTTCTCAGGATAGGAAGCTGCACAACCTCATGCAGCTCCTCCTGCTCCATAAAAGCTCTTCACTGCATCAGAAGCTAAACAAACATCCCCTCCAGCCCTGGAGAGCTCTCTGAAACACCACTGGTACAGTTTTTCCATCCCTGTAGTTTCTCGCATTGGGATTTTTCTTGCTAGATGAAAAGACAGATCAGGGAGTCCCTCAAAAGCAAAACCAGCAAACTGCCCTTGGAAACAGAGAGAGCAAGAAGAGGCAGAAAGGATGGTCCAGCAGCTTTCATGCAGCTCACATTACAAAGAGAAACTTTTCATTAGAAGATGAGCTATAGAGGTGACAGCCTGGTTTTCTCCAATGATGAGCAGCAGGCATAGAAGTGTTCCACTTTAAAACAGCCTTGCTAATCCTTGCTTAGCACTTGGTCCTAAAATAACATCACTCTTCCTGTGGAATTGGGAGAATTGGAATTAAATAAATGCAGGAACCACAAGACTTGAAGGTAGAGGCAGCTGGTTCTATTGCTGGTGGTTCTCCAGCTAACACTTAGCTGGTTGGAGTAAAAATGCATGGGACTGTGTGTGAGCCTCTAGCAAAATTAGTTGCTTTATAGTCTAATTCCTGGAAATCTGATAAACAGGGCAGGAAATGGTGAGATTAAGAAGACTGGTGGCACTAATGAGATTTAGGAAGCAGCAGCTTTTCCAGGTACCCTGCAGTTTTAATCTCCTGAGTTGATCCACTGGATTTTTCTCCTTATGTATTTGAGGCTGTGTTGAGCCCAGCTTCGTCATGGGGGCACACTGAGGTCCTGAAGGCCCATGGCCAGGGGAAGCATGGCACGGGGTTGGCCTGGAAGGCTTAAGGAGTAGTGGAGAGCACAAAGAGCCAGAGCATTTGCTCTGCCTTTAAAGACAGTAGTAGGGTCAGCAAATCCCCAAAATAAGTTCTGGGGGGCCTTCACCATCATCCCTGTTCAGGCTGCCATTCTTCCAGCTGCTGCATCCTCATGGTGTGTGTGAATCCTAAGGGCTACAGGAAGATAAGGGGACAGGGTTGAGCAACACTGTCAGCCCAAAAAAACTCCTTACAGTGAAGGTCAGAGCCTGAAAAATGAAAAAGCTTATTAGAAGCACAACCGTAGTCTTACCTCCTAACAAGCAAAGAAAACCCCTAATATCTCTGTCCTCTGCCCTAAAAGGTTGCTGTGATTTTGCTCTCTTTTGGGTATAGAGATGCAAAGCCTTCAGCATCAGTTTGCTCTCCAAACAACTGGCAAGGGACTGATCAGCTGGGCAGATGCTGCTCTGGCATCAGTATCTTCAGCTCAGAGTTCACCAGCTTATATCAAGCACAAAATCCTCATCCAGCATCCCAGTCAACGTCCTAGACCTGCCAGAAACGGGAAATGAAGGCAAGCAAGGATCTGGTGGAGCCCTGCCACCAGCAGGTCCAGCCTTGGCATTTGTGAGTCCGTAAAGGAAATGCCTGCAAGGGCCTGGTGCTGTACAAGCCCTCTCCAAGGATATCAGCAGGGCAGGTCAGCTTTGAACCCAGCAAGTTTTGCCTCTGCTTGTGTCAAGAGAAGATGAAACCAGGGCAAACATGGCACAAACAGGGAGTGGAGATGGTGTCCCTGCCCAGCTGCCAGCCACATCATGGAGTATTTTGCGGGGAAATACATATGTTCACACCCTCCTACCCTAAGTCCTCCCCACCTTGGGACCTTTGTCCTCTCACCACACACAGCCTTGGCCCCATGAGGGGACAGCAGGTGTCCCCATCATGTCCTCATCCCACACAGCACAGTTGCCCAAGGAACAGCTGAACTTTCAGAGCAGGGACTCATGCAGGTAACGATGTTCCCACGAGATTCATGACAGAAATGGCACAGCTTATGGCAGTTCCAGGAATGACAAGGGAGGAGGGGGGAGAAGGAAGTGACCTGAACTGATCCAAGCTTCAGACCCACAGCCAGGGGAGAGCAGCATCTGCTTTTTGCAACAAGTAGTATCGCACCAAAACACAGAAATTCCAGTCTCTAGAGGCACAAAGGACAGGCTGAGGGGGAAGACAGGGACCCTGGCCAGCTTCAAGCCCCGTCACAAGAGAGCAGAGACTGCTCCAGCCCCTCAATGCACAGCATGTCCAAGTATAAAGATGTTCACAGACAGCTTCACATCAAGCCCCAGAGGATGAGGCTGCACAGCAAGGGGCAGTGGGAGGTCCTCTTGCCATCTCCCAGCCTGAACCCTTTGATACACAGCTCTGACACACACAAAAAACAGGGAGAGCATCAGCACTCCCCAAAGTGTTGGTGTGGGGAGACTCAGGGCAAGGCAGAGGCACAGCCTTCACCTGTATTTCTCAGGCTGCTTGGATTGATCAGAGTTTTTAAAAGCACTTGCTCCCAAGAAATGCTGCTGTCCCTTCCTGAGGACAGCAGTGGCTGTGGATAATGGTGCAAAGTCCAACCCAGTTGCACCCAAGACCTGGCAGTTTCTTCTGGAATGCAAAACCCACCAGATACAAAATGTACACCAGGAGTCAAAATACAAACTCAAAAAAACCACCTCATGTAGGCAGAATTGCCAAGCAGTTCCTCCCAAGTCCTGGGGCTCAATGAGGGGCTCTGAGTGTCGTTTCTGGGAAAGCCACATCCTTCAGGTGAGCAGCAAGGAAGACCAGGCAGATACACCATGAGCCTACCATGGGGAACCAGCCCCCCAGCACAAATACAGGCTGTGTTGAGTGGATGGAGGGAGCTTTTACATTGTCCTCAAAGCAGCTGGCAGGGACAAACTCTGCCTCTCACAGCTGTTGCTGCAGCAGCTCCGCTGCCCACTGTCCCATGGCAGGGCTGGCTGCTGCTGGAGGTGATACAGCCTTGCGTAAAGGGGGAAAGGGACAGTCCTCACTCCTCTTCCGTATTTGGTGGCTCTCCTTTAAGAAATGGCATCATTTAGTCCTTTCCTGGCAGAAATTGAGGGATTGCAACACACCCAGCAGGATACAGCTTGAGGTACCCTGCGAGGACAAGGAACTCACAGAGGGGAAAATCACACAAGCACCAGTGAGGAAGAAGAAGGTGTGATAAAACAACCCTTGGCCAAATTTCTCTGTGTCCAAGAAATGTAACGTGGCAAATAGTGAGGGAGGACTGTGATATATGTCAGGAGTGAAGCGCTTCAGAGTTCTGTTTCTTGAGCACACAGGCAGCTGTTCTGTGCTGCCTCCTCCTCCTCCTCTTTGGTCAGTGAACCTGGAGGGCCACGTTACCCCTGCCCTGATGGTTCCTCCTTCCAAAATGGTGGGGACACCCTGCTGTTCCTCAGTGGAGATGTCACAGCAAGATCCCGCCCATCCCAGTGTTATAAACCACCCTTCAGGGAACTGAGCAGCCAAAGAGTTTTGTGGGGACTCAGAGTTGATGGCCCATTTTGGACCAAATCACAAATCACAAAAAGACTAGGTTGGAAGAGACCTCTAAGATCATCGAGTCCAGCCGAGCCCCCAACCCATCAATTAGACCATGGCACTGAGGGCCACATCCAGTCTTTCTTTAAACACATGCAGGGACGTGACCCTACCACCTCCCCGGGCAGATCATTCCAGTACTTTATTATTCTTTACGTGAAAAACTTTTTCCTAATATCCAACCTAAATTTCCCCTGGTGCAGTTTGAGACTGTGTCCTCTGGTTCTGTCAGTTGCTGCCTGGAGAAAGAGACCAACCCCCACCTGACTACAGCCACCTTTCAGGAAGTTGTAGACAGTGATAAGGTCACCTCTGAGTCTCCTTTTCTCCAGGCTAAACAACCCCAGCTCCCTCAGTCGTTCCTCACGGGGCTTGTGCTCCAAGCCCCTCCCCAGCCTTGTTGCCTCCTCTGGACGCGCTCAAGCGTCTCAACGTCCTTCCTGAACTGAGGGGCCCAGAACTGGACACAGCACTCGAGGTGCGGCCTCACCAGTGCCGAGTACAGGGGGAGAATGACCTGAGAAGATGGTTCCCACCACTCTGGCTCTCAAAACTGCTGTGCCCTGTGTCTCCCAGCCTGGGCCATGTTGCTCATGCTGCAGCTTTGTCACTGAGGAGCCTCTCGGATGACGCTTGTCACCGCCAGGGTAAGTCCAGAGAACTCACTGGGTGCTTCTTACCCTTCACATGGTGGGTGGCATGGGCAAGGATACACAGGCTGGCCAGTGGGACCCACATCAATGTGACCTCCCTTCCCCAGCACACCAGACGCCAGTGGTGGCATTGCCTAAAGCTCCTGCACGCACTTGGGAGCACCAAACCCACTCTCTGTGGTGCCTGCTCTGGGGACACGACCATCTTTCTGTGTCCCAGCATTACCACTGATCTCGTGCTGGTCCTTCCTGGGTTGGGACCTACCTGGTGGATTCTTCACGGTGCAAAAGAGATGGGACAATTTAAAGTGTCCCTGGGTTGGGCTGTTCCCAAAGCCTGGGGGGCTTCAGAGTGACTACAAAACACAAGGGTTTTTGCAGAGCTGCGCTCTTCAGTTTTTCCTCAAGTCCACTCCAGCCATCTACCACAGGAGAGATTTTCAAATGAGACAGAGGTGGGGCTAGAGGCTGATGTGGTTAGAAAATGTGAGGAACAGAACAAAACTGTGGATGCCTTCCTTCTAGGGACTCACTGCTCATGCAGCCACGAGGCTGGGGAATGAAAAGGAGTGGGACTGAAGGAGCAGTCTGCCCTCCTGTGCCAGTCCAGACTCACTCTCCAATCCACCTTTGAGCATTTCAGGTCTCCACTGGTGAGAAAAGAGAGGACTCTTACCTGTCTGCTGCCCTCCGGGGCACAATCCAGGCACACCTGAGCCCTGGAGATCATTACAGCTGCACACGTGGCCAGCAGGACCATGACCTTGACTGCCAGAAGAGCTGTTAGTCCCAAATTTATGCAGGCTAGTGGTTTTAGAGTGCAAGGTGTGGGATGAGAGACAAGTTGTGGTTCACTTCGCCCCTGACTGCATTCACAGGGGAGGAGCCTCTGCCCAGAAGCCTCCCTCAACCTGCCAGCCATCATGGCACAGTGCCCCTTCTCCTTTACCAGACTTAACTAGTATGTCAGAGCAGCTTTCTGGCCCTGCAGAAAGTCCCACCAGACCTGGAGGAAGCACAAGGGTGTTGGTGAACCCAGCATTAGGGACCCATGCTGGGATGGGAGCAGAGGGCTCACACGTAACCTATGACCTAGGGGAACACGTTTGCCTGACAAGGCTGCTGCAACTTAGAAATGTGGGAGGAGCAAAGCTGGCAGTGGGGTGATCACACGGGAACAGACATAGCAGGACACCAGATTCCGCATCAGGATGACCTTCTTATCCATGCCTGTGTGCTCCGGCTGCCTCCAGCGTGCATCCTCTGGAAGAAACATAAAAAGTTTCTCTTTATGTTATTGATAGAAAATGAACACGACTGGAAAGGACTCCTTGCTGCAGCTGCCGGGAGAGGGCATCACAGCACCAGGAAAGAGGAAGGATTGGGAAAGCCCAACCAGCTCCCTGCTCACCGCGTTCAAGCTACAGATCCTCCTCAAAGATGAGCTTGAGAACCAAAACTTGGAAGACTTGCGGGTGCTGCTAGAAAATAGGGACTCAAAGCATCCTCTGTATGAGGAGCTGCAGTGTTCCTGCAGCATGTGATAAAGAACAGCTCTTCTCTGTTGTACCTGCCACTTCATTGCTTCTCCTATCACTTATTCCCCCATTTCATCCCTAAATAAACTAATATCATGCAGTTACACACAGAATAACTGCTCCCACTAGGATTTAGCTGCCAGTTTGCTGTGTCTGGCTCAGACCCGAAGCTGTGTTTACCCCAAAGCTTTTTCCTGTCTTTCCTTCCCTATTCCCCCTCCATAGATCAGGTGATCTACACAAGGCATCATCACCTTGTGTCCATCTCCAGAATTATTTATCTACAAAACTCCATTATTTAATTCCAATTATTTAACTCCAAAACTATTAAGCTATCAAATAAGCCTTCAATACTTATTTGGTTTTAAATCTGATTATGAATTTACCTTGAAGGAAAGCTGCCTTGGGCTCTGAAGTGCCTTCAGACAAATTATACTTCACTGAAATCAACACTAACCACTTCTTAAAGCCTTGCCATCATTCACTGTCCAACATCTCCCTTCCCCCATCAGCTGCTGGGCAACTCAACCAAGTTCATCTCAAGAGAAGAAGCCGTCAAAACAGAAAGTTCTCCCCAGGTATCATGGATAATGGTAGCCAGTTAGAATACACTATGCTCCCTCCATGGGGCAGGGGGTAGAACCACCAGACACCAATCCAGTAGTATTTTTAGGGGCACTTTGGGGGGCCATAAATTACCATGAGCCAAGTTTGCTGGTACCCTGCTTTGCAAAGCTTTGGAGGAAGAGGGATTGTTCAGCCTGGAGAAGAGAAGACTCTGTGGTGACCTTAGAGCACCTTCTGGTACCTACAGGGGCTGTAAGAGAGCTGGACAGGAACTTTGGTCAAGGGCATGGAATGAGAGGACAATGGGAAATGGCTTCAAAATGAAAGTGAGAAGGTTTAGATTGGATATTAGGAAGAAATTCTTCACTGTGAGGGTGGTGAGGTGCTGGCACAGGCTGTCTGAAGAAGCTGTGGATGCTCCACCCCTGTAAGTGTTCTAGGCCAGGTTGAATGGGGCTTTGAGTACCATGGGTCAAGTGGAAGATGCCCCTGTCCATGGCAGGGGGCTTGGAACTAGAGGATCTTTAAGGTCATTCCAACCCAAACCATTCTATGAATAAATTAATCAGATCTGATTTGATTGAGCTGATTTGAATAGGTTCGTAGAACATGAAGGGAGGGTGGTGTTGGCCCAGTCAGATTTCTTTTCTCTAATGGGACAAGGACATCCAACAGGGGATGCTACCACATCAAGGCAAAGAGAATCACCCCAAATCCCTTCCAGTTCAGCTGCAATGTTCCTCTTGCTCAAACAATGGGGCCCACATATTTGTAAAACACAACTTGGTGTGTTTTTCCTCTGGTTTTCCTGAAAAAGAGATGATGGAAAGCAATGTTCAGCTCCAGCATCTGTTCCAGGCAGAGTGGATTTTATGGAGTCACATTGATTAATTTATTCTAGTTGGTCAAGTCCCCCATTCAAGGTATTTCCTTGTCTCTCAGTGACTCCTCTAAAACCTGGCTCAGCACCCAGCTGACTCACAGGAGCCTGTCAGATCTCACTGCTCGTCACCCCCACGTTCTGCAGATGCTGACCTCACAAAGTCCTCTCAGTACTGGGTTGGGCTTCTCAGACTTCAGAGTAAAACATCCAGACCAGATGATACCCAGGCAGTATGATGAACTCCTGTTCTTGTCATCAGCCTTATCCTACCAATCCTGAAACAAGAAGTGATGCTGGGAAGGTGGGTGCACATACCCATCTCAAACCCACCTCTGACTTCCCCCTCCATACCAGGACCCTCAGACACCAAACTTTACCTGCAGAGAAAACAAGTATCCACGCTTCCTTCTCTTCAAGCTGTGGTCTACATCCTGCTTCCAGCCTGCTTTCCAGAACATTACCTATGTCCCAACAAGTTAAAATAAGTGGTGAAAGTCACATTCGCTGCAACAGCTTTTAGTGTAGTCACTTTGCTCAATCAAATCAGATCTGATTAATCTAAAATAGGTCAGAGAAACACAACTCCTCCTTCAAGCACCCACATTCATTTCTACCATCACTGCAAGGATCATTGAAATAGCAAGTCAAGCAGAACCAAATAATTAATCAAGGTTTTATTTAAGGTTTCAATTTTTATTTTTAAAATGGCTGAGCTGACCTGGCACATTAAACAAACCCAGCAGTACAGTACAGGAGTTATGCCAAGGCAGCATGGGGACAAGTACATTATCCAGCAGATTTTAAAACTGCAACAGCCTTCATATTTCCAGGTGGGACACTACACAAAGACATCTACCAACAGAGGAGAGCTGCAGTCAGAAATCAGCAGGTGCGGAGCATCTTTACAAACACGAGACCAAAGCTGGGTGGCTGCTGACATGATCCCAAAGCAGAGCTGATCTCAAAAAGACACAACACTGATGCTGCAAGGCAAGAGGGAACGAGCTGCTTGCCATCCACAGAAGCCTGTGTTAAATTTGTTTCTGCTGTTTCACACATTCAGGAAATCTGGCCTCTCTCTTCAGTTCCTTGGCATATCAAGGCCATCTCCTCCATTCTAGCTCCACTTTTCCTTTTCAGCCGAATTTTGTCATTTTTTGTGAACCTCCTGGATTAGCTCCAGCTCTTAGCATAGGCTGTGACTCAGAACCATATTGCTGCTCCAGTCTCCACTTTCAGCACCTTTTGTCTTCTCAGGTTTCTTTCTGCTCTCCTCCTTCAGAGATGCTGCTGCCTTGACATGCAGCAGGCTGCTGTGGCACTCCCTGAATTTCCTAAGCAACTGTGTAATTGAAGTTTTAACCTTTGCTTCATCCTATCCTTTGGACCAACTCTGTCTCTTTCCCACCACTCCCTGTAGGCTCCATTTTGGCAGCAAGTTTCTGTCCAGCTCCCATCTGTATGGCAGTTTTGTTGCTGTTGGCCATTCCCTGTCAAAACTGGCAGCTGTTTCCCTAGGATCCCACCTTTGCCACAGTGAGCTGTCATTAGCAACAAACGATGAGATCCTACAGCATTTGTTATACATATGCTCCATCCAGTTGGGCTTATGACCCCAAAATACATTTACAGGCTCTCTATTATAGCTGAAATAAGACATTAAAAAGTCTTACCATTTTATGGGGGAAAGATGAGCAGATAATAAGTTCACCTTTAACAATTGAAGATGTTATCATTCACCAGACAAATGGACTATGCTCTTAATTAGCAATGGGCTTCAAACAAATATTATTCTTGGAAACTGATCAGAACCAATTTTGCTGTCAGCCAAGAAAGGTGGGCTCCAAGAAAGCAAGCACCTACTACAGACCATTGCAATCCTTTCTTGCACAGTACTCTGCTGCAAACGTGCCCTACTTACACCGACCTGCAGCGCTTTGAGACAGATGGATTAGGATATTAACAGAGATCTCAGCTAAGAAGAGCCAGACTTTCATACATACAACACAATCCTGACCAGGCAACATACTCAGCACTTTTTCAAAACCAATCCTCTCAAACGGGGCATCAAGTTGGCAGCAAAACACTGCAGCAACCCCAGCTGCTTTGCTAAACAGTGGCTTTTGTGTCGATGTGGTGTCTACCCACCAAACCTCTTCTCAAGCCTTAGCCAGATCGTTTAAGTCAAGTAAGTGTCTCCATGGAAACCTCCTTTCTCAAGGAGCCTCCTTTGCTGGAGAAATCCCTGCACCCCTTTTGTTTAAAAGGGGAAGGCAGTTTGGTAGGAGCATAATGTCTGCCTAGAGAAGTGCCTGTAGCAACTAATCAGTCAGATTTATATTCTTCAAAAACACATCCATTCAATGAAGACATTTCAGGGATGGCTAAAGGTGTGCTACTGCTGCTGCAACCAGCCAGTTCTAATGTGGTCTCCATCTCTGCCCTGGCTTTTCACTCTCAGCCTCACAGAATCACAGACTATCCTGAGTTGGAAGGGATCTGCAAGGATCATCGAGTCCAGCTCCTGACCCTGAACAGGACAACTCCAAGAATCACACTGTGTGCCTGAGAGTGTTGTCCAAATAACCTACATTCTTCCCACGTGGTTTCCATACCCCTCTCACACACAAACTCTTGGACCCAAGTCAAATTGTTTGTTTAAAAAAACCTCTAAACCCTAAAAAACCCTAATAGCTAAAGTAATACATATCAATGCCCATTCTTGAAACATAGGAAAAGTCTTATTGAAGATACCAATTGATACTCAAATAAGAAAAGAAAAGAAGATGAATTTTAGCCTCTCTCACCACCAAGCCCTTTGTAAACTGTAGGATATGAAAGTGTTTCTGGTATAAGATTGCTTGAGATCCCTCAAAAAGGAAATCAATTTTCTGAAAGGACAGTCAAAACAATTGAATATTTAATGTTCTAATGTGGAAGAGAGAACTTTAACATTAGCAGGCAAATTAATAATTAAGGGCTGCGATTAAAAATGGTTTCAACTCAGGCAAATCAGTTACTAAGAGAAAGTTTGGGGGAAAAAAAGGCACTAAAAAAACTGTCCAGTTGGGGTCACCTTTAAGTAACAGCAGGGACAAGACATTTTCAGAAAAATAAGCCCTGGAGGTTAAATTTTAAGTCAGAAAGTCGCTATTTAAGAGGCCTCTGTAGACAGGAAGGTGCCGTACACAGGAAGGGCTCTTCAAAAGGTGCTGGTGGCCAAGCGACTCACACACAAAAAGAGAGGGGAGGAAACAATGCAATTTAGAACAACTAGAACAAAATAAACCATTTTCCTAACATTAAGTTAATTAAAAATTCTTTTAAAGATTTTCTGAGAACATAAAAACATGATGTGTCTGGTAACCAGAAACGAGGTGCAGGCAACTGTAGCAATCCCTGCCTTTTCCCACCCACCCATCACTAGCGGGGACAAAACATCCTGGGACAAGAGGACACACAAGCATGGGTACAGTCTTGCAGCTTTTCCCAGCAGAAGGAAAGGCTTTTGCCAACACCCCTCTCAGCAGCCAACAGAAACCAGGCAGGACCGAGTCCACATGGAAGTTGATGAGACAGAAGCACATTGTAAGAGGAGGGATAAACAGTCACTGTTGATGCTCTTCCGTTATTCAATGGAGGATCCAGAAGGGCAACTTAAAACACATAAAAAGAACTTTTTCTGTCTTCTTTGGGGAAGTTTAGCAGAAATCTTGCTGCAGGAAAATAAGCTCACGTGCATGCTCGCAGATTGGGCACATCTGCATTAAGGTTCTCATCTCAATGAGATGTGGAAAAGGGAGTGGGGAAGGGAATTAGAGAGAAGTCAGAGACATTAACACATTGTGGACCAAATTGAGCCCTGCGCTGTCAGAAAAACAGTCAATTGCCAAATCTGCCAGTCAAATGAGATTTTAGATCAAGAGAGATCTAGCCACTAATTCTACTCCTCCCACATATGCCATCCTGAGTCTTCCAGAGGGAAGTCCTTTTCAAAGGGAATTATTCAAGCATAGTGGCCTTCCATTCCACAATCTTTACCTAGGCTCCAAGCAGATGAGCTCATCAATAGATCATATCCCTTTCCAGGCTGGCAGCTCTACCATTTTGCCCATGGAACTCACTCTTGGTTACAAGCTTTGTGAGAGGAAACTTAACAATACTGGGAGATGAAATATGCATACACTAAGGGAGAGAGGCTGAAAATTTGGGCAACAGACTTCACCCCTCAGCCTTGTGTCAAACAGTGACCACCCTGGAGCACAAAGGATGGGAGAAGGCCCCTCAGAAGTAAAAGAGCTCACAAACTACCTACACACAGTAAATCTGGTGTAAGAGCTGTCATGGACTGTGGAGCCAATTGGAAAAATATATTTAATTAAAGCCCAGGTGCAGGGAGGAAACGGCTGAGCCAGCAGCAAGTCTCAGCAAGAAGGAATTAATTTCTGTCCAACAGAAAGACGAGAGGTTATGCCAGAATAGGTTTAAACTAACCCCATATGTGACCAGAGAAAGCAGCTCCCACAGTCACAATACACATTTTTTGTATGGATTTTCTCTAAATGTAAAGTTACTCCCTTGGGAGCCACTCATTATCCCAAAGGACTGCAGAAGAAGGGGTAAGAAACAAGGTTAAATTACTTCATCCATGACATTCAAGTACCTGGTGACCATACAAGCAACGACAGCTTTGTCTGGTGACAGTGAATTCTCCAGTTCTCTCCTAGACCCAGGTAAAGAAATGCAGCAGTCACTTTATTAAAAATCAGTATAAAGTTGAACATAAGCCCAGTGTTTACAACCAGTCCCTCTTCTAGTAGTTCCAGGTTTCCTGTTGTTTTACAGACTATTGGCAACCCAAGGAATCAGTAGCATAAAGAAACCATCATTTCAAAAAAATTCTCGTCCCCACATCTCCAAGGAGAAAGCAGCAACCATTATCAGTTTGTTTTCCATTGGACTTGCTCTAAGAAACAAGATTTTTCAACATATTTTGCAGGCAAATCTTCTCTTTAGAATAGTAATTGCCCTGTTTGTTTACCACACAGGGCAGGGTCTCTAAAAAGTCTCACAGCGCTGATAAAACAACCCTAAAAGAGCTCTCTGGCATCTTTTTCCTGTGATTTATTTCCTAGAACAACAAAAAAATATTTGAGATTTGTTTATCTAGTAAAGTTGCCACTAAAGGGGGAAGGGAAAGCAGGGAGTAGGGAGCAGTTCACACAATTTGGCGAAGAGATCATCCATGAATTAAGTTCTCCAATGGCTGCAGGAAGCACACAGAGGCTTTGTCCATGCTTCCTCGAAGCATCCAGCAGTGCTGCAGGAGGGATGCACCTTCACCCCCTCGTTCCCCTCTCAGCTGACAGCTGTTCACATTGCTGCTGCCTGCTTCCTTTCCTCCTCGAGTCATCCAAAGCACAGAGCAGCCTCCATGGTGTAATAGCAGCTTGGCAGAAGCAGGCAAAGTGCAGCCAGCAAAAGATTTAATTTATTAAGATAAACATGGTCTAAGGCTCCACATTATTTTTAAAAATAAACACCATAAGAAATATGAAAACAAACTGGCTTCGCTACGTGTAGGTCAGGTTCAGACGCTCTCAGAAAGATCTTCTCACCCATACAAAATGTTCTTCCCCTCTCGTCCCCATCACGAGGATGGAAGGACAGTTTGCCATGTAAGATCAGCCATGTCCCTGTTGTGTGCCCTCCCACATACAGTGAACGATGCCTCTGCCACCCTTCAGGGCAAGTCGAAAGTTTTAAGAACACCCCTGTGAAGAAGGAGCAGAAGGGGAGAAGGGCAAGTAATTCAGTCTCTGAAATGAACATCTAAAAGTCTTGACATGATGACTGTGTTGACTTCACCACTTTAATGGTTGTTCTTGGCTGCCTCTTTAGCTGCAATAATCAGAGGAGTGAGACTCGATAGAGGCTTTGCAATTTTCAAGAACTGGTGCTAGGACAAAACAAAAGGAAACATGGTTAGATTTTTCAAAACATGCTCCAGAAGCGGCTATTCTAAACATTTTCACCTAAACCCTAAACCCATATGAAATCTAAGAACCTACTCTAGTCTCTGAACACATGAAACCATAAGATCTGTTACTACCACAAAATTTTGGGGATTGCCTGAAGTGATGAAGAGATGTGCACCCAACACATGCTAAATTATCCAATGTTTGCATATGTTCAAGATAAAGCAAAACTCAGCAAATTCCCCTGAGGAATTATAAAGTTGCAAAATCTACAGTGAAATCCAGGGTGAAAGAAGGTGTACTAAAATCAGCCTGTGTGATTCAGGCACAAGGCACAGGGCTCCATGCAGGAATCACCTCTCATTTCCCTGTTCTCCACTGCCGCAAGTCTGGAGAAAGCATTGCATTGGCCTTCTACCAGGTATCAGAAATTTGCAAAGCAGCTGAAATTTAGGAGGGCAGCACAGAGCTTGCAGCACAGCACCATTCAGTCTCCTATACAGGTGCTCTTCTTTAAATAAAGCAATATTGATTATCAAAACAGCTCTCAGGCGAGAGTGAAGGGCAAGTCCACAAGCTGTTCTGAAAACAAAAAGGAACAATAACCCAGAAGACTTCTGAGCATCAGAAGGGATCAATCATCCAAGGCAACATGCTTCAGAGATGGAAAAAAATAAAAAGTAAAAATTCAGAGGCCAGAAGGTAGTTAAGAACAGGCTGAAGTGTTACAGTCAGAATGTTCTCCTGCTCCAAGGCACAGGACACAACTTCTTTCTGATATCTGAGGACTGAAAAGTCCAGACAAAAAAATGATCCTTCAACTACTACCACACTGTCAGACATTTATGCTTCATTATAGTCTCAGAAGGCAGCAACACATCCAAGTCTGAGCCCACTACACAAATTAGTGGGGAGAAAGGAAACAAAAAATGGAAACTGTCTGATACTTAAGCTGTAAGTGTTCCTGATCACAGATCTATTTTACAAAGACTTACATATTCCACCCTCATGGCAAATTTGTCAGCAAGAACACACAAACCACTCCTCTCATCCATGTTGGTAAAAATCCTGGCAGCTTGGTCCTCAACTTTCAGCGTGAGTCCAGACTAAGACACCAGGTTTTCAGTTAAATATCTGATTATAGGATGGCGAGGCACTGGCACAGGTTGTCCAGAGAAGCTGTGGATGTCCCACCCCTGGAACTGTTCAAGACCAAGACCAGGTTGGATGGAGCTTTGAGCAGCCCAATCCAGCCCCATAGGCATCCCTGCCCATAGCAGGGGAAGTGGAACCAGAAGATCTTTAAGGTCCCTTCCAATCCAAGCCGTTCTATAATTAAGATACCTCACAAGGTTTGTTCCATCATCTCTGTAAGGAGCAGTATCAGGAAAAACATGGTAAAAGTGAACTGCTCCAGATAATTGAAGCCATGCACATTTCAAAGAGCTTTGTGATCCCTCCTCCAGAATATCTGACAGCTAGAAACCTTCCTGCTGTCCAAACTGGAACAAGCATGACAAGACTGTGACAACACACAGAGATGTGGCTAGCCATGTGAAGAAACCATGGAAATTGGGGGGCTCAGCATCTGGCAGGCCTGGGACACAGTTTTTACTTGAGGCTGGACACAGAACATGCTGCACAGCTGCTGCCAGTAGCCAATAATGGAAAGGGAGCAGTCTGTTATCACTTTATTACAGATTTATGTTTGGGGGCTGTGGTTTTCAGTTGCTTTTTTCCCCTAACAGATCACCTTAGCTGTGCTCATGCCTCCAGCTGATGCAGTATTTAAGACCTCAAACAAGATCTCGCCCTAAGGCTGGCCTCACTCAGGATTGTATGATTACACTGCTCCAGTCTTGCTCCCCATCACCTACCTGTAGCAGCTCTTTTGCAGAACCTCTCTTTTCCACATCCATTTCAAGACAGCGATTTAAGAAGTCTCGGAATATGGGTGAAAGCTTTTCTGGATTCTGCAGTTCTGGAGTCCCGTTAGTAGCAATGAGATACAGGGCCTGAGACAAAAACAAGCACCCAGGAAACAGGAGGTTATGAAGATTAGATTCCATCTCTGGATTAGAGACACCCATTTCTCCTCTCCCTCCCCACAGTTCAATGGGGAGGAAAAAACCCCACCTTATCAGGGTCACTAATCAATGCCTACATTTCAACAAACAGAATAGCTGCCAGCCCTATTTTTTTGTGGATGAGATCCAATCCTTTATTGTTTTACCCTCGTAATCTGGGTTTGGATCCTGCAGCCCTCTCAAGGGATTACAAGGACAAAAACAACATTCCAGACCCTGTTTACATAGGGAAGTTAATTGGCATGACTCTACCATTACTCCTGTAATGACTATATCCTCACGGGAAGGTAACCCTGAATAAATAGATTTCTTTTCTGTTGGTACTTTGCCTGAGTGCACAAGCCCTAAAACATCAACATGATAAAGATGCAGCTGGCTCTTTACAGAAGATGTCCAGCAGATCCTTAGGCATCTTTTAACAACCTGCAGAAAAAAAACGTTTTGCTACTGCTTGGGGATGAAGCATTTACACACACCCTCCTCTGAGAATCAAGAGACTCAAAATTCATCCATTTCAGGATTTCATGTGAGAAACTTCCTTGATGAATTTTCAAAAGAAAAAGAAATCTGTCAGAGACTTGTTAATATACAGGCCTTTTGAGCACATCACTCAACAGATCCCATGGGAACAATCTGATAGTCTGGGATGCGGCATAAATTGAATTAAATGAGGCCAAAGTATTGCTCCTTTAAATCAACACTGTTTTATTGCTTATAGTCTTCTTGGCTGCTGCACTTCTGTCCAAAAAATCACGTCCATTGCAAGAGATGGAAAAAAAAGTTAAACAGAATTTTTCTAGATCCCTCCAACCTGTGTAACTGGGAAAAAAAGCCATAAACCTAGCTTATATTAAGAGTAGTGATGTCCCTACATGCTGACAGCACATCTCCTTTTGTTAATAATTAAACAAATGAAAGACATCAGGAGGCTTAAGCCCTGTCTACAGGCTTACTACACTTCTAATTTTACTTGGAGCATGCAAGGAGAAACAATTTGCCAGTAGGAAAAAGCTCCTACTAGAATAGAATTGAATAGAATCACAGAAACACAGAATGCTTTGGGTTGAAAGGGACATTAAAGATCACCTAGTTCCAATACCCCTGCCATGGGCAGGGAACCTTCCACTACACCAGGTTGCTCAGAGAAGAATTCTCTCATTCACAGGGTAGAAAGTTTCAAGGCATCACTGCTTTGTTGCCATCAGGTAGAACTTCTGCCTCTGTTGGCACCCCAGAAAGTGGGAAAGTATGAGTGTGCATGATCTAACTCATAGAAGAACCCACACCTCTGCTACCCAGAGCAAACTATGGTTTTAAATAAGACTCAGTCTCAGTCTTCTCACTATGACATCTAAGGAGACCACAGGATCGTTTGAATCAGATGGGGCTGGAGGTGATGAAACCACACTGGAGGATTCATATGAGCTCAGTTTCACCAGCAGCTTAGTGAAGACCTGAGGAAAAAAGCACTTGCTTACTCTCAGAGGGTTCTCATTGAGGTAGGGAGGCTCTCCTTCGATCATCTCAATGGCCATGATCCCCAAAGACCAGATATCCACTTTGGGCCCGTAAGCTTTCCGTGTCACCACTTCAGGTGCCATCCAGTACGGGGTGCCTACCATGGTGCTG
The DNA here is from genome assembly GCA_013390045.1 of Picathartes gymnocephalus. Classification (NCBI taxonomy): domain Eukaryota; kingdom Metazoa; phylum Chordata; class Aves; order Passeriformes; family Picathartidae; genus Picathartes; species Picathartes gymnocephalus. The sequence continues at coordinate 23,439 of WEKY01024908.1, read as the reverse complement.
CGCTTGCTCTGCTCAGGAGTGATCTGGGCACAGAAGCCAAAGTCAGCTGGAAAATTAAAAGAGGGTGGAGGGAAAAGAGACAGACATAGGAATCAGCAAGTTTTTCCAAAAACAACCCTTACTGACACCAGAGCTCCAGTACACTTTAGCCTGCTGCACTGCCTGGTGCGCTGCTGCTGCAGCTGTGACAGGAGGAGTGGTTTTGTGGCTAACACAGAGGATGGTGTTTACAGCTAAGTTTCTAAACCTGGCTTGCTGAGGCCATGAGTATTCTAGAGCTGCTGACTTGTCTGTGTGAAAGATGGGAATCAGGAAATAACCACACACAGAAGTTAAGACACTCAACTGTGTTGCAGCATTACGCAGCTGTTACACACTCTGTAATACAAAGTCTAAAGACCATTCCTGGGTACGTGAAAACAGGAATTAATGCAAGTCTGATCTAGATACACTCCTCAGACCACACACTGTACAGTCTGGTGACATTTTCAGTCCAAGGGGCATTATTTCCCCTGTAGACATATCATCCCTCAAACAGCATTTATTTTATAGAGCAGAGAGCGTTCAGAATAAATTTAAAGTACCTGAATTTATGTTGATTATTTTCTTTGAACAGAGAATAAGACAGAGGGCCTTCACACAAAGATTGCTGCACCCTATGTCTTATTTGCATTTGGCTTACCAAAAGAAAACTAAATCTGTTCTTGTGAGCCCAGCAGAATCAACACAGCAAGATGCACCGCCCATCCTGACCCCCTATGGCATGGCAGGTCTAATTTTAGGCAGAATGATGAAAATTAAACTGATTCCTAGCTGAGTTTTCATCAAGGGTAAATACCAGGAAAGGACATATGGTTGATAAACAGGGCAAATTTCCAGCAGAGCCAACAAGCAGCTCAGATCCAGAAGGTTACTGCATCATATCCACAGGGATTTCTCTAACGTTAAACTACAGGCAAGTACCAGCACACCATGCTCAGAGAAGTTATTCCATAAGAATAGAGCACTTTCGCCGCCATCAGTTATTCAACACTAACACTCCTGAGATCTGGCTCTACCAAAGTGCAGCTTTAGTTTAAAAAGCAATTATGTGCAAAAGAACCCCACCTTCTTACTCAGCATATCTGCACTCTGTGAATTTTGAGTCATATCTGCTGTTGCTGCCGACAAAAATAGATTTATTTTTGCCTGTTGGGTGCTAGCCAACAGAACTCAGAGGAAGAAAAAGGGAGCACCATTCTGTTAAAACCATGGGTGGAAGATTGTAACTCACTGGTTTCCAGGCTTATCTCTATATGGACAATGACCAGCACAACAGCTACCTTAGCACCTGAGGGGCAGAACTGTCTCAAGATTTTCATTACTGATAATGCCACAAGGAGGAAATCTAACATTTAGACTCCAGTCTAGGTTGGCATTGTAAGATTAAATGATTTCTAGTTACACGATTTTCAATTCTCCCTCCACTACCCCTGCCCCTTGAGCACCTGCAGTATTTTCCAGACTGAAGAGGTTGGTCATAAATAAAGACTTCTGGCCTTATACCTTCCAACTCAGTTTTCTAGACTAGAGCAGCATTAAAATACTGTTATTTTAGTTCACATAGACAGATGGCCCAAAGCTAAATGAAGCCCAAGCCTCACTTCAAGTCTGGTATCAATTCACAAGGATCTGTGTCTGCCAATCTCCATTAAAACAAATGCCACAGAAATATCAACAGCAGCATTTCCACAGCCTGTTCATCATGACAGCATCAAGCACCTCAAACACCCATCTCCCTAAAATGTCTGGCCTAAAGCAGATAACTGGCATGGACTGATAAGTCATCAACAGTAATGTTCCCTGCATACTTAGTTTGACAGAGCCATCCATTCCCAGCAGGATGTTGTCACTCTTGATGTCTCTGTGAATAACTTGGTTTGAATGGAGGAATTCCAGGGCTTGGAGACACTGAAAAATAATTGAGATATTCTTACTGTGCATAAAATGATTCACCAGTCATAATTAGCCAACTAAACGACTCAAACAGACTGTGCATTTTTGGTAGTAAGGGCACAGTGTCTTAGGGCCTTTCATATATTCAGTATGTGCAGGGCTACAGAGCGATGTCACTCTGGGATCAGCAGATCCTAGGAGGACAAGTTAGTCCCAAAAGACTTGAAGAACAGACAAAGCCAAGAGGATCCCCACCCCCATTTCACACTGTAGTTCCTCCCTCTGGGGTGAAACACGAGGCTTGCATTAGAATTGTATGCTGCATCCTCAAAGCTGAAATCCATCCTCTAAAATAATGACCGTCACGTTGCAAAAGCTGGAGACATTCCCATGGAGTCAGTGACAGATCATGGGAAGCCCATGTCCCATTCCCAACCAGAGCTCCCTGCAAGTGTGAGTGCTGCCTTACCTCCCGGCACACGGCGGCGATCTGTCCCTCATCCATGCAGGTCTCCGTCACGACATCGGTCAGGGAGCCTCCTGCCAAGTACTCCATCACCACCCAGAGCTCCTCTCCTACAAGGTAGCTGAAGAGCCGAAGCCAGATTTTAAAATCAGAATGCCATCTCAGAAGTGCAATAAAAACAAGAGCTGCATTTAACAATATTGGGGAACCACAAAATTCTGGTACTTCCTGCACATGGGAGCATCCGATCACAACCTGAATGAGCAAAGAGAAGGGTGAGCACAGAAAGTTGAGGAGAGATGTAGTGGGAGAGCTGGCTACAAGTTTCCTGTCCCTAAAAGCAAGGCTGAATTTTTCTGCCATGGAAAGGATGCAGACTAAGATGGAGACCTGACCTTACCATTGCTCCTGCTGCTGGGAGAGAAGGCAAACAGCTACTACTCAAGGATGGGGGCCAAGCATACAACCCAGATATCTGGCACACAGCAATGGCTTCTGAGGGCTCTTGCACTGGAAGAGGTGGCTGAGGGCTGTTTCACTACTTCTGGCATCCTGCTGTCCTAAACAACTTCCTGCTTTGCCTCAGCCTAGGGACAGTTCTGAGTGACAAAAAAGATCCCTACCCACAATCAACCATGAAAGAGCACTTCTTTTCTAAGCACCACATGTTTGAAAATCACCTCAGTCTTTTCCACGTTATCAAACTAATCTCTGATTTTGTCTGAAAATTTCAGAACCATTCATAAGGCCAAAGAGTACACCTTACCAGATGAAGCAGCAATTCTAAAGACTTAAAATAAAAAAAGAAATCCCAAAAAGTCAGGCCTTTTCCAAAAAAGGCCCATAGGAATATGGGGAGGAGACAGCTGAGATGAAAGTGGCTTCTCTCAGTCATCTGGGATATTCCTCCCTGCTGCTGAGTGTGTGTACCCATATCTAAAAGTGGAAGACAGGAGACAAAGACTTCAGCATTAACTCATTCAAAACAAACAAAAAGGAACCAAAATTAAATAAGCCCAAACCAACAACCATTTCTGCCCCTTTCTGGACCCATCAACACAAACTTCCATGACAGATACATCAGGATGACACATTCCTGAAGGAAGGAATCATCACTTTGAAAACCCACCTTTTTAGCCTATCCTCTCCTTTTTCAAGTGAGTGGACAGATGAGTCAAAAGTGAGAGGGCTGAGAATCTAATTAAAAGCTTCAACTGGCATTAGAGTTCATCAAGGATACATTTGGTTTGCTATGAAACCCTGATCCTACAGAGGAATGAATTTACCAGGAGAGGGGAGCAGCAGGACTGCTTTCAGACGCATTCCCGCTAATGCTGTGGGTCATTTGCCTTCGGCTGGGCTCTGAAAGCCCAACTCCATCCACACTCTTCCTTCCTGCCCCTATGCCACAGCTACTTCTTCACTTCTGCCAAATCAGGCTCTCTGCAGATTTCATCAGCACCCTCTTAACAAATCACCCACCACGGACATCACAAGGTTTCCCTTCCTTGCCAGTAGCACTCTCTGCAGCCTGTAAGAATGGAGGCAGAATAAGCTCTTTGCACGACAATCTCAGGTTTCACATGCTGGGAGCAAGCTGGTATCTCTCTGCAGCCAAAATGGATGGAGAGAGCCAAGAAGCACACTGTGAACCAAAGCTGAACCACGAGCAGCCAGACATGTGCCAAGACCCTGGCAACTCAATAACTGATAGATCTGACATAACACACAGGGAGGTGGAATTAAGCTCCCTGCCAGCTGCCACCAAAGGAATGTAATTTCAGGGTGGCACCATCTCGGGGATCTTTCCACTCTCTTGCCAGTCTTAGTCACTGAGCTGCCCACTTAAGGCATGACTCAAACCCACTCTCTCAGCAATTCTGGAGACACCACCAGGAAGTCCATACACCTACACACGGCTCTGATGTGACATCAGCACAGCAAGGTGTCACATCTTGTCACCCACAGTCACCTTCCAAAACAAGCTGGCAGTAAGAAAAACCCAATGAAAATCTTTGAGGAAGAAGGAGATGGTCTACAGCTTTCTCTTCATCCATCTGCAAGAGCAGGTAATGTCTGATCCCATAAGGTGTTCCCCAGCCTCCACTTAGATACCTTAGGCAGTTGTTCACCAAGCCCTCTCTATCACAAATACATATTCTTTATTGATAAAATTGATGGAATTTGGAGTTGCCCAGAAGTGCAAGTTCATTCATTACAGAATTTTGCACTCCATGCAAACATGCCTCCAATATACAAACATGAATGTAGCCTGGAAAGAAACCCATGTGTTCTTGTAGCATGACGGTCTTACATCTCCAGCTTTATTCCTTGACCATCCATCCCTACCACAGTTTGGGGTTGGAGTAACAGAGGCTACCAGTTATTTGTGGGGTTTATTAAGTTAAGGATTTCTTCAGAATGAAACTAAAGGACGGAGTTTGCTTTGCCAAGCCCTAGGCATCTGACGCCTGTGTTTAGATGGCTGAGTTTAGAAGCAGGGCTCTGAGGGACTCTTTCATGCAGCAGAAAGGAACTGGCACCTCCAGCAGGTAACTCAGCACAAGTGGCTGTTTGTCTCTACAGAAAACTGGTGTCACTGTCTTCAGAGCCAGACGCTTCTAAATCCAGCTCCCAAGTACAGCTTAATAAGGCCATGTCACTATCTTAAATACCACAGCACACCTTTGTGCAACGCTGGCCACTAAGACTGCAGCAGAAAAGCTGCTTAACCAAAAGCAAGTAGGCCATGCAGTTAAGAGAGGACAAAGCACAGGAAACCCTTGCGTAAGGGCAGGACTTGAGGCAAAGAGAATTGAGAGAGCTGGTTTATGCCAACGATGTCTTGTAGCTCCCATTAGAGACTCAGAAGGGGAGTCAGAACCACAGAGCAGAAATCAAGCCCTGGAATGACCAGCACATCCTTTCTCCACCTCCTTCAGCAGGAGGCAGAACCCAGAAAGTGGTGTCCAAATATCAGCTTAATTCAGCACTTGGGAAGCACAGGCACCTCAGGCCGGGCAGGAGGAAGACAGCTCCCCAGCAACAGGATCCTGCAGCTGCAGAGCTGAAGGGGCATAATAGACCCAAGAGCCCCCATGTTCATCCCAGTTGCTGTTCTGTTCATCTGCAGCACTCAAACAAAAGCTAATCCCTCTGAAAAAGATTAGTGAAAGTGGAGGACAAAAGCAGCAGCTTTTGTTGCTGAGAGTTTGAACAAGACAGCAGGACATGGAGCTATCCTGCAGCTGGGATACACTGGCTACACAAGGCAAGTGCATGCACACAGTGATGCTCTCTAATGGGAAGAGCCTATCTCTCCAACAGTTTTGTCAAAACAAAGCCTCTAATCAGCCCAGGGAAAACAACAGTTCCAGCCCAGATGCAGTTCTTAACCAGTTGTTTCATTTTACCCTGGTAACATTCTTCTTCTCTCTCTAAGAAAAGGGTGTGTGCTCAGCATCAGTTCCCTGCACACACACCTCTGTCACAAAAATTTCACGAGCAGGCTTTCTGTCCCCTCAACAAAGTAGCTCTTTACAGCTATGCATGGGACATAGCACTACAAAAATTCAGCAAAACAACTGTAGCAGTTCATTAGTACCACCTGTTTTGGCTAAGACATTAAAAGTTTGCTGAAGAAACCTATTAAAGAAACAGCTGATTAGATTTTGACATACTTTTGCCCAGCAAAAAAGTGTGCAAATCCTCTCTCAAATTCCCAAAAGAGATTCTAGGTCACATCCCTTGATTGTATCTTCCAAAAAACCCAAGCTGCCAAGATTAAAGCCTCCAGCTCACACTATGCAAGCAGTCTTTACCCTACAATAAGGCAAACCTGGGGTGTATCAGAACTGCTATATTCAGATATTGAGTGCAGCAGACTGAAAACCCTGCTGCAGCTCAAATGGAACTAGCTGTATTTTTCACAGGTGAGTGACACAGGCTTGACACAATGCAGCACTGTGATGTTCATGGTGAATTCAAGCCACCTTTTGCCCGTTGGGCCTTCAGCATCATAGAATCATAGAATGCTTTGGGTTCAAAGGGACCTTAAAGACCACCTAGTTCTAAACCCCTGCCATGGACAGGGACACCTTCCATTACAGCAGGCTTCTCGGAGTCCCACCCAACCTGGCCTTGAACACTGCCAGATCAGCCACATCTTGTCTGGGCAGCCTGTGCCAGTGCCTCACCACCCTCACAGTAAAGAACTTCTTCATTATACCTAAGCTAAATCTACCCTCTTTGATCTGAAAACTGTTCTCTCTTGTTCTATCACTATCTGTCTTAAAAGTCACTCTCCCTCTTTTTTAAAAGCCCCCTTTAAGTACTGGAAGGCTCTGCGGAGGTCTCCCCAGAGCTTCTGTTATGTGTCACATGTCATTCACCCTCACTGCTATTATGCTACTGTGCAAAAACCTCAGTGGACAGTCACAGGGACAAGACTACATCTAACCCTGGAAGCAGTCTGCTCCTCTGGCAGCAGAACACCAGCACTGATCAGTGGAAAAGAAAAGAAGAAGATTGCAAATAGAAATAATACATTTCAAACCGATTCTATTTCTCCTTTAGTAACAGGAAGGAAATAAGCAGGATGTTTGTTGTGTCAAATTTGGCAAAGGAGAGAGATGAAAAATGGAGTCCTGACAGGACCTTAGTTGCCAGCATCTCTAAAGAGAGCCTAGACATCCCATTAACACAGGTTCAGATAGCTGCTTCTCCTTGTTCTGGAGAGAGACTGCCAGGCCACCCACACTCCCTCAATGCCACATCCATTAAGCAAGGGAAGGTTGTCCTACACTTGCATTAAGCTGAGCCAGGAACCCTTAAGACACTGACAAGAAGTGTTTTCCAGTGCCTCTTTGTAAGACCTTCAAATACTGACATACCTGTCCAAGTAGTTGACAATGTTGGAGTTCTTGTTTTCCCTCATTACAAGGATTTCATTAATAATCAGTTCTTTTTTGGGCTGCTGCTGCAAATTCATCTGCTTGATTGCAACCTGCAGCAAAAAGAGATCACGTAAAGCATTATTGCAGGAGTCCCCCCCCAGAAACTTTCCAGTACTAGTCAATTTAGTCCCACATCCACACGACAAAGGAAAAAACACCTTTACATCATGAGTTCACTTTTTCATCATTAGCTACTGAATTACCATTCCATAACTCTGCAAGTTTCTGCAGCCAGTCCATTTCCATACATGCTGGATGATGTTTAACACCAAAAAGAAGAAGGGGAATTGCCACTTTCATACTGGATCTTAGTATCACAGTGGGATAGCCCTCTCCATCTACAGTTTCTTGGTAAGAAGGAAGAGATCCCCTTACTCTGGTAAGGACTGGTATGTCAAAAACTTTTTCTTTCTAAAAGGATTAGTATTAATTTTCTTTTTAATTGGATGTTTCTGAAAACTTTTTTGGTGTTTTCTTTGCTGCTCCCATGCAAATTTCTTCTTCTAGATCTAAAGTAGGGTAGGTAAATAACACAATAATGCTTAGTATTTCAAGGTAGTAACTCTATTTCTTTTGTCACAAGACCGGGGGGAGAGAAGGACCAATGTTTAGATAAAAGGCTGAAAATAAATGAATTGGAGTCAGTTTTATGTACAGTCATGCCTGAAGGGCAACAGGGATGGATTTGTCAGCTGCAGCCCTTTGGTTTAGTACCTTTCTTCCTGTTTTAGGATACCTGCTCTACATGTATATATGCAAGGAGCAGGAAGGTTACAACATATTTTTAACTCTTGTATTCAAGTTTCCACACTACCAGTACTTCGTGAGAGCACCGGGCCCTCAGAGGAGCCTTCAAATCAGTAAACCCACTCAGCACAGCAGGATGCAGAAATAACTCATAGATATTACAACTCAAATGTCTTTGGTACAATATTTAGGCAAAGGGAATGAAGTGAAACTACACCTTTACAAAACTGCTACATGCAGAGAAAGAGGCCTGAGTGAATGGACCAGAGGCAGCAACCACAGTAACTCAAAAAAAACAACGATTAAAAAAAACAAGTCACAGAGTGCCAATATAAATGGATACAATTAGCATTTTGATAGTACAGCAGGGAAGACTATAGAAAAATCTCAACACATGAGAAGGCAAGAACAGAGAGGCATGCTGGTTTTGCACAATACTCACAAGGGCTGCCAAACAGTACTTAAGACAAAAAAAGAAACCCCATGCTGCTCTTTGCACAAGACCAGAGAGAAGAATGAAAGATGAAGAAGAGAGGGAAGGCATTTTATGCAGATAAAGAAATTCCCAGTGTTTCCCTGCACTGAGCTCCTGACTCCAGCGCACTTCACAGAAAGGAACAAGCAACAGCACGACAACGTTACAGCAATCCCAAATGCAGATTTGAAACTCCAAGGCCTGATCACAGTAGTGTAATAGGAATGATTTAAAAGTCTGTTGTAATAAAAGAGTTCAAATTTTAACATATAAGTCACCCAAGGGGTCCAGAAAGAAAGCAGAAAATCAGCAAAGGACTTCCCTCTCGTATAAAATTTCTCATTGCTTCAAAATAAATATAAGAACCCTTCCATAAAGACTGCAATTAAACTGTATTAATTCTTCAGGAACTGGAAAAGGTGGTGAAGGAATTTCAGCAAAAAGCACAATTATGAAATTTACTGGTGAGTAAGTAGTACACTGTACAAATGCCAAGTAGACACACATTGTTGCAGACTTACATAAATATATTTGGAATAAAACATACACTTTCATCTTTTAAAAAATCGTCCATCTAGAAATAAAGGTTTCCACAGATGCTGCATATCCATCACTACTAGTTTATTATGCAGGCAATAAGCATGGTACTTTCCAATATTTGTGAGGGGAAAAAAGAAAAGATGGGCATTCCTTGTCTCGCAATTCAAGGGCAGAAAGTAAGTAGGCAAAGGGCGGGACAGGAACTATTTCTGTGCAAGTTAAGTAGTATAAGTGTAGGAAGCAAAGGAGCAGAGGGCAAATAAAAGAGTTTGTATGGAGACAGGCAGCAATCTTGGGGAAGAAGACAAACTTTTACTGAGGAACTGCCCAGTCCAAACATTTGCTTCTAGCCTTTGCAGTCACAGAAAGAATCTTTATAAATATGAAATGATTCAGGAATCAAAACTTGGCAAGTAATTTTTTCCAGTTTTCTGCTCAGACCACTCAACCATGTCTCATTAGTAAGTAAAGACCTCATTAAAAAGAAGATGTCATGAATCCCTGAAAGACAGTCTTTATTTTGTAGCATCAACTTGAACTTTTGGGACACAATCCAAAATCCACTGCTGTGGTACTCTGGCAGCACTTACCTCCTGTCCTGTAGCTACATCTATTGCTGTGTAAACTGTACCTGAGGCTCTAAACGAAACAGAGAAAAGAAAAACAGTGACTTCTTATGTCTCAAAGTAAAAGTGAGAGCTTAACACATGCCCCTTCCCACTTGTCTCTCTGAAGTGCTCTCAGTCCTATTCCTTTACATGCAATAATGCCAGTGATAAACATCATCTGAAATATTTCTGAGACAAGGCTGTTGTTGGAGCAGAAGCCAGAGACCATATGGGCAAAAAAGCTCCCAATAAGGGACACTATAGTCATCCAAACCCTTGCTGCTAAACCAGCAAATTGTAGGACTGTGAATTTATCCCATTTCAAGTGGAATGGCTGCACTACCCTGGCTTGCAAAATGCCTAACATGATAACAGAGCAACAGGATCAGCTAAAGTAAACAAATGTGGCATTTTTAATGAGGAGAACAGGAGTTTGAGCTCATGGAGCTGACCACAAATCTGTGTTTTGCTTCAGTACAGTCTCTCCTACAACCTCTACTTTCCCTCTGCCCTGCTTAGAGGGGCACACCACATGCCTTGAGGAGAGCTGATTCAGACATCAATCTGTAAATCGAAGATGGTCTTGCAGTTCTTTCCCTGTTTCTAGCTGTATTTATCAACCTGATCATCTAATTGCATAATTTCTTATATTACAACACAATTGCACAAAAATTCAGTCCCTGTGACTTTGCCAGGAACAGAAGAGTTGGGGGGGATGTGGAATTCAGCAAAACAACCAAAAACAAAAAGGAAAAAAACCAAATGAATAACCAAACAAAATAAACTTTCCAAAGTATCCCCAACAGCCTTTCCTGCAAGCTAACTTAGCCTGGATTTGGTGAATTCTTCTTAGCATAAGGAAATGAAAGGTTTAGGACAGAGAAGAAGCATATACTAACCCTTGTCCAATCTTCTCAAAATTCGTGTACTTCTTTTTTGGGTCACCCACACTCACTATACTTCCTACAAAAAACAAAAAACAAGAGGATTTTCTTCAAGTCCTTTTTTCATACAGCCGCACTGAGCACAGCAGGCTCTGTCTCATGAACCACTCATCAGAAATCCAGAGGCACACGGACACCAAGGAAGTCCTCAGTTATTTACACACATACCAGCTCCAGCATTCCCCTCTATCAGGAACTTCACTTCAGAAATGATGGGATATGGACAATAGGAACACTTAACATTCACTGGCAGTCATTACTAGGTGTAGGATGGGGATACACAGGCCTAAGACATGGAAAAACAATTATTTTTTGGAAACCTGCTACTTAAACTCACTCCCAGCTTCAACACCCTGGATGATCTAAGATGCCCCTGCACTGCAATGTCTCTGAATTTGGAGGCTGGGATCTCAATCACCTTGGAGCCAACAGTCTGTTATAAAACTAGTCAAAGATTTCCCCACACCGTGACAATTTGTAGCAGAAAAAAAAGTATTTATGATGTTTTTGTACCAGCACAATCACAGCCATTTACTAACCCAGTGACTGGTCTGCAAGACTTGGGAGAGGAGGTGGAGAGACCCTTCAGAGCCAAACATCCCCTGGCCTGTCCTGGGCAATGCTCAGCTCCTCTTCCAAGAACCTGAGAGTCAGCCCAGGTTTCAGCAGCAGTTACTAGCATCACTCTGGTTTCGGAGAGCAACCTGAGACCATCTCAGCTCATTCTCCCAAAACATGGCTCTTCAGCCAAGAGAAAGTGTATCACTGCATCCCTCAAAGGGAAAAGCACTTTGCCTGGTGTTCCACAGCACGGGGCTGCAAGTGGCTGCAAACTTTACCTGATATTGATACCTCCCCTATGGCAGGCAGGAATCACACCCTTTTCAGGGTGCAGGAACCAGAGCCAGCAATTTCTAGAGCTCAGCTGGGAGCCAGTCCCCTCTCTAACAGCACCAGGGCGGCTAATAGGATCAAGGGACGCAGCGCTGGATCCAAGTTGGTGTTTGCAAGTCACTGAAGCTGCCAACATATGGAGCAGCTTTCACAGGGTCTGGGGCTGAGCCTTAGCAGATGTATATTGGCAAAGAAACTGCTCACGGTCATTAAGCCAAGAAATCCAGTAGCAAGCAGAGCAAGAGCAGGCTATTTTCAGACACCACTGGAGACCAGCCAAACTCAGAGGGTTTAGGACAGACAGAGGTAGAAGTAGGGAGTATCGCCCATGTTTGGAGAGGAGAGCAGGAAGAGAAATTTGGCTTTAAAAAACCCACTCTGCAATTACAGAAGCAAAGCTGCCTGCCCTGAGGACTGGTATTTCTGGACAAATACTCATAAATTTTCCCTCAAAGCCTAACATAGGCTACAAGCTCAGACTGCAAGTGTTTCCCCAAGGCAAGGATTGGACAGAATGCTGTGGTGACAAGAGGCAATTGCCACTTTCGCCCTGTTTAATACTCTTAACTCTAAAATAGGGGGATGTTTCCTGCCTTCCAAAGAGTCAGGTGAGGACTCATTAAAGTTCGCACCAATGCTGTGTTTATGCTGAGAGGCAGAGATTGAGCAGCCTCCTTTTAACCTCTGCATGCATTTAGCGCATCTTTAGTATGCAAATATGTTTTTTGCTTTACAGTTTTAATCATTTTATTTGCATGTCAAACTAAAATGTCAAAAGGCTGCTTGTCTGCACATGTACAGCTCCGTTGCCCTCAGTGGAAAGACATTTTTACTTAGATTAAGACTACAGATTAAAGCTTCGTAACATTTTTCTGACTAGCCCACATATAGAAACTGACACCTGGAGCAAGCAAGGTGTCAGAAGGTACATCTGCTTCCCAACACTCCTAAAAGTAGCACTTGCACTTCTCTGCATGACTGAAGTGGGTGTATTTGTGTTAGAACAGCACTTTTCTTCCTGCCACAGTTGCTGCTCGCCCTACCTGGTCACAAAAATGTCTTGAATCCTTAATGGTAAAAAGATCCTGCTAATTGAGTGAGTGAAGTTGGTGTTTTGAAGCAATGGGTGTGAGTTTTCCAATAGCAAGCAGTTCTAGTTAACAAGCCATCAAGTCAATTTAGGCTTTATTTAGAGAAATTAGTTACTCAGACACCATTTTAATACTTCAAATTTTTTTAAAGTTATATGTTCAGATTAAGTCTTCATCTAGCTACCAGACTCTTATTCCTAAAATAAGAGGTGCTAACACAATTTAAGCCAACTGACAAGCAAGGCATAAATGTAATTAATACAGGATTAGTAGTTCAAAGAATTAGAAGTGCTCTACTCTAATAAAACCTGGCCCAGGCTGAGGATAGCAATCAATTGCATGAAAGAGCTGGTTCAGCTGTTGGATATGCCACAGCAGAACCCAAAACCACCAGGCAGCAGAGGAGCACTTGCACTGAAGGTAGGAACTGTTAAAAGACATGAGGACACAACTGAGAGACTTGATGAATTTTTCTCAGAAAAAATCGACCAATTTGGCTACCCACAAAATGTTAAGGCACTTAAAAATAACCCAAGTCACTTTACACCACGATGCTGTGGAAGGCAAACGTGCGGATGCATTCATTTTCTCTCCATCTTTTAGACACCTTATGTCTAACACTGCAACATAATCATTTATGCTTCAGAGCTACAGAATGAGATGTGGAATGATCTCAGACTTCATAGGTAAATAGGTGTTATTTATTCAGGGCTTGTTTTGCAGAGGCTGAGGATCTGTAACTCCCTGGGGACATCAGCCAGTATGACAGATGCTCAGCTTAAGTTCAAGCTCACCACTGACATCTGCCCCCAATTCTGTGTTGTGACTGTGCCCATGTCTTCGGTATGAGATCGCAAAATGGGAAAACATTTCAGCTTATTGACCTTCTGAGAAACCAACACAGCAGGACCTGGAATTTAACTTTTTTAAAGAACAAGGACGTACTTAATTTTTCCAGTATCTCTTCATCAGACATTTTTGGCTTTTTCTTTTGCTTCTCCATGTTCCTGACCAGCATGTCGGGTGCTGTTGTGCTGTTTTCCGAGGGAGAAGAAATGGGAGAGGTGGCCACATCTCTGGTAGGAGGAGGAAGAGGGTCTATCACAGAGCGGGTGTATATCTAATTTTGTTGAGAAAAACACACATCAGGTGAAGATTTAAACACTTCTAGTCATCTTGTTATTGTTCTTATTGTTATTTACTGTTGTTGTCAGGGATGCATTTCTACAGCTGCTTTGTTAGCAACTAACATCACTAACCAAGGACTCGTGCCCCCCACAGCTAGGCAGGTGACAATACTAAGGTACTCTGCCAGAAAGAACAGCTCCCACTGCCTCCCTCCTGCTCCCAAGAAGGGCTCAGCACCAAGCCATGCAGAGGGACAAAGTCAGCTGAGGCCTGACTGTGACTGCAGCAGTGCAGGCTGAAAGAGGAATTTCTGCTCACAGATTTGGTGTGTTCAGGTCGTGGAGCTATCACAGGGGGTGGAGTTGCATCATCATCATCGTCCTCATCTTCAGACACTGAGGGCACTGCAGGGGTCTCAGAGACAGCCTTCACATTCTGCACAGAGTTGCACAAATAGCAAAAATCAATACCCAATCACATGTTATAAACAAAATCACAGATGCTGGATTAAGCTCCTAACAGAGATTGCACTGAAGCAAGTGCAGAAAAACAATAATCAGAACAGGCTGGTGAGTTACAGTGTCTGAAAAATTCAAAACCCAAGATTCCTGGATCCTCATGGGAAATCCAAAGGCAGCCCAGCACTGACTGACACAATGGTTCAGACAGAGCTCCTCATCTGCCTGGGTGACAGCAATCCTCTTCCCAAGCACCTGAGACCTGGGCTCTCTCATTGCTTTCCCAACACCACACAGCTGACCAGCAAGTTTTGGGACATCCAAGTTTAGAAATATCTGTCCCTATTTTCAGGGCTGTCTCTTAGGGCTTTTTGCTTGCTTCAAACCCTGACCATTCTGTATGAAGACTTCAGACTTTAAATGCTAGAATTTGCATCAAATTCTTAATATTTTCTTCAAAAGTCAGGAGGTCAAGTTAACATCACCTCTGGTACTGTGATTGAGAACTAATTAATTAATGTGTGATTTTGGAAGCACAATCTGGCAAAATTTTTTCAAATCCCTTTTAAAATTAATTCCTAACAAAATTTTATGGAAAAATAGGAATGATTATTTTGTTTAAAAACAGTTTAATAAGTGGTTAAAAATTATCTGGAATTTTCTGATTAGGAATGAAAGTAGCTTTTAAACTTATACATTTGAAACTGGATTTGAAGTTCATTACATTCTTTACACTGTAAACATTTCAGAATAACCTTGGTGAGGTCCTCAACCCACTAGACCAGTTCTGTTTGCCACTCCCTAAGAGCGGCAAGGGGAAAAGTATTCAAGTCCTCAGAAAGAGGGGGAAAGCAACACAGTATTTCACTGAGCCTAAAATACTTGAAGTCACCATCATCCTGACAAATAACTGTTGAAATGCACTTGACATAACACAAAAGCCTAGTTTGTTAAAAGCAACAAGAAAAGCTGATGTATTGGGAGTTTCCTGAATATCCCCAAAATTAAAAGTTATCCAATGACCTCGCTCATGCTATCTCAGTAGACTGGTAACTACTGCTTTTTCCAGGATTTACTTAAAAATCCAGCTTCAGATATTGAAACTTCTGAGGACTGACATACAATGACATGTAATAAAGAACAATAGCAGAAACTTTCCTGTTCTTTCTACAGAGAGTCCTAAATGATCAATCTGAATAAGCTGCCTTTGGAAGGGAGCAGGACAAGCCAATTCTACATAATGGCATGGCCATGAGAAAACAAGAGATGAGGGAATTGTGGGGTTTTATGAACCATCTTAAACTGAAAGATTTTTTTTCTTTCATCTCACAGGCACACACAGAGAAATTTACCATGTCTCCTAACAAAGCAAATAGGAGTGGTGCCTGTCTTGGTAAGGACTGAGTAAAGGTCAAGCAGAGAGGAGGAGAACCTTTTATTTCCTGTTCTGCTAGAGATTAGTCTGGTTAATCAACATTAGCTTTGGTAAATCAGATCTTGCACGTTAGTAAATAAACTTTGTTATATCTCAGATGTTTATAGAGACATAAAACCTGACAGCAGAGTGGTTATCAAATTCTAGGTATAGGAAAAGACCAACTTCTATGAAAACAGAGCTATTTCTATAAATTAATTCACTAATTTCCATTCACTAATTCACTATTCACTAAAAATCCTACATCCGTCTGCTTTATTCCCCATCAGTTGAAAAAATAAATAGTGAAAGGAGCATGCCTGTTTTTATAAACACGAATTCAGTACACAAATATATACAGTTCAGATTTTAAAACACTAAACAAACTACAAGTTTACATGTAATTAACTAGTTTTTGCAAGTTTTTTTAATGCCCAAACTTGAGACAGAATGTGACTATAAGGCTTACCAATGTATTAGATGAATTGTAATCCTCTGCTGATTTATCTGAAAGACAGATAATAATGCCATTACAAGTGAGTTATAAACACAGCAGCAGTGGGGAGAGGAGCAAGGGACAAGCTCTCTTTAGAAAAGGCAGGAAAAAAGGCTGCTCCTAAACTTAGCTTCCTAACTCCAGCTTCCCAGAACCAGCTGAACCCTGGAATATACAGGAACAGAGCGTAAATAAATGCAGACAAACGCAGGAGTCACAAGTCCCTGCTGCAGGGGGGTTGAACTGTCCAGAGCAAAGCCTGAATGAATACTGTCCTCTATCCATATACACAAAATATTATCAGTGGACTAAGTCCCCAGCTGAGGCACTGCAGCTGACTCCTGCAAAATGTTCAGTCTCAGCCACCTAAACTTCCTGGAATAGCACAGATGACCCTGCAAATCAACTGATGGGCTTCTCATTTGACTATCCGGGCACATATGCGGAGGATTTGTGCTTTTATCCCTGCTTGGAGCCTTCCTAATTAGTACCAGATCTGGTGACATGGTTCTATCCCCTTGAAAGAACCAAAGTAGGGGTTAATATTTAGAAAGAGAAGCAGTTGTAGTTGAAAGGAAAAGGAGTGGTGGTTGCAGATGTCCTTCAGAGGGCAGGTACTCCATACAAAGAGGGACAATACCTTGGCAGTTTTGACTTTTAGAGGAACCCAGCCAGCAATTTTCAAGCACCCAGGCAGCTGAGGCATGTTCCTCAATAATGGCACATGGTAGCAGAGAGACTCCCATCCCAAGTACACAAAAAGCAATGAGCACACCCACCCTGCAAATTGAAACTGGTGCAAAATTTAGCTGCCTGTTTTCTCCAGGGACTTTGATCAGTGGGAACTCAGTCCCAGCAGTCTGGGATCTGCTTTCCAGATGCTGGCTGTATCAGAAAAAGTTTGTGTTTGGGAGGCTTAGCCAGTGGACTGACCTCCTCTTTTGCAGCTATGCTGGGCATCAGGATTAACAGAACAGCATTTTGAAAGAAGAAGGGTGCTTGAGCAGCCAGAGAATCTCACTCATGTTTTCCTTGAAAAGAGAGACCTACTTGTTGATTAAATGAAAGAAACCCCAATGCCCTGACTAATGGAGACAAAGCAGCTGTATGAGACCATCACCATGTACCTGTGAAACTCATGTACTTCTGGCTGTTGGAGATCTTCTTGGAGTTGTAAAACTCCAACACATCCAGCACTGCCTGGGGGTTCTTCTTCTGCTCTGACTTGGTGATGTTGGAAGTCTGCAGCAGACGAGCCCATTGCTCCGGCATTCCCTGTGGGAAAGAGGCACCTTGTTAACACACAGTTGGCCTAACGTGGTTCACCAAACGCAAGCTCACCGCCACAGTTCTGCCCCAGCTTTTGGAGTTACACAGTATTGTGAGGGAAATAGGGAGAAAAGAAGACAGAAGAAGAGAGGAAAGAAAAAGAAGTGGTGAATGTGTGCCTCTCTAGCCACCGCCTGTGTTACAAATCACACTTGGGCATGGGTCACTCTTGGGCATGGGTCACACTTGGGTAAATGTCACTCTGCTCTTGGGTCTCTGGGTGACTCCTAGGTCCTTTGCAGACCAAAATTCAAAAACCAGAAAGAAGAAGACCTAATTGTTGCAGTTCAGGAAAAGCTTCAAGAAAAAAGCAAAACAAAACAAAACACAAACTCCTTTATGCACAGGTATTCAGATACTTATATATACCCAAGAAAGGCTACAGGAGTAACACACACTGCACAGCCTCCAGCACAATGGACATGCAGCACTCATTTGGGTCTTCTGGTAGCACTAGAGTTCTTTGGTAACAGCAGTGTGGTGCCCATTGTAACCAGAGCTGGGAAAGCAGCAGTGTTAACCTCCTACCTGAAGCTCAGAATTTAATAATAGGGACATCATTTCAGCCAAAAAATAAACACACCTGGAGAACAGCCAGACTTGTGCCTTTCCTCTCCAGCAGGGACAACAGTTTGTGTGGACAAAGTGGCAGAGACTGGGATCCATGAGCAATGAAGTTATCCCATTCAAAAGAATGGCTGGATACACCTCTCAGGTAATGCCCCACTAGTACACGTGGGGAAACCTGGGCAAGTCTAGAGGCTGCCACGCAAACCACAGGTGTACACATGATTCGGGGTTGGGGAATAAAGTCCCTGAAAAAGCAGCATATTACAGACAGGTAGAAACACCTTGCTCACAAACAACTTCTGCTGCTAGGAAATACTATCTCATAACCAAAATAAGAATAAAAATATGATGATGATGAAATACAAAATACTGTACAGACGGAGTTGTATGTCAATAAATGAAAAAAAAATCCACAACACATAAAGCATCTGACATTTAGCCTTAGGGTAGCACATACATGGTCTGTCCTAAGTAGTTGAACACAGCTGTGTGCCTCCCAAAGGAAAACTCTCAGAGCCCCACTTGTGGGACACAGAGTATGCTATAGACTGACCTATTTCAGCTCTAGAAGAGGAAGAGAGGGGAAGAGAAGGGAAGGAGGAGAGATACATCATGTTTAGCTGACCACAACAGCCAAAAAAACAGGAAAAGAAAAGTTTACTGGCAGCCTGAACCCCTGGGATGTGCCAAGTTTGACAGTTTTTCAGCATGGATTAGCAGTAACCTCTGCAGATGTGTTTCAAACGAGATCAAACTAGATGATGCTAATAGCCCTTCCAGCATTAATATATGAAAGATTAATGGGGCCTGGCTCCTCCTAGCAATAAGCTAAACCACACAGTTGTCTTTTCCTCCAGATTCACTTACTGTGAATTCTCCCGTGACCGCATCAAACCCCACATGGATCGTGTGTTCAAAGTCTGAAGGGAGGGAGATCTCCGGCCTCTCTTTCTCTTTCTTCTTATTGGCTACAAGAGACAAAAACAACAACAACAAAATCCATAAATGCATCAAGAATTAAAGTCTCCCCAATAGCTTCTAATGCACCTACACAATCATTCCCCCCCTGCCAACTTTTGCTAGTCATAAAATTTCGATCCAGAGCAGACAAACAGAAAGTTTACAACTTTTTTTCCTCACTTAAGAGCAGCTACAGGGAGTGGACAACAAAAACACCTGTAACACAGGACAAGTATAAGAGAAAAACTGATATTTTCAGTGTGTAAAGTATCAACTAGTATGTCTAGACTCAACAGCACAAGAGCTATTTACCTAAAATATTGACTCAAACTTACACAGGTCAGAGTCAAAAGCTCTATGGTGGCAGGAAGCGGAAGCCAGTCAGTTTTGAACACAATTTTTTATTTGTTGTTTTAAGCAAATTTTAAAAACCGAACAATATTATGTGCTTTTGAATATACACTTGCCTGTCATACAAAGCCAGGGACAAAATTAGCTACAAATACTGCTTAGAAATTGCTTCCTTCATTCTGTTTCCTCAAAAGTTTATGAAGAAATCTAAATATAATGTGCGATTCCACTACAAAATCTCATGAGCAAAAGCATTATTTTTTTTCTTTGCTTACAAAATGAACTAAAGATGGTTTTGATAACCAGCTTTGAAGACATGAGCGAGATGGCAGAATCTGGCAGGTAAGGTGCAGAAATCATAATGAGACAGGGAAGGAAATAAAGCAGATGCACCCTGCAAATTTTAAACTGAGGTCATCAAACAAGATTATCATTATGCATTGGATTGATTTCATCCATATACATTATGCATTAAGGACTCCACTTTCCTTTTAGTATTTATTGTATTCAAGAAATTGAGATTAGTTTAAAGAAGAACCACATTATAGTCGGCTTTGCTACTGCTTGCAGTTATAAAATCCACAGAGCCAGGAGAAGGGGAGCAAACCACTTACATTTCCCAGCTACTCACCTTTTTTATCCAAAGCCAAACAGAATTTGTTTTGTGGCTGACACTCCCCAGTGCACTTTTGGCAACACGGATGCCAAACGCCAGGTATTTCAGAAGCCTGCAAGGCTAACACTCAGTGTAGCAATTCTTTAAGACATTGCTGTGGTTGGTTCTGTAGAGAGGCTCGGGGCTGGCCCCAGAGGACTCAATCCCATTTCCTTCAGTGCTAGCTCTGGCACTGTTCTCTGTATCATTACAGAGCTACAGTAGTACAGAGTAATTCTGGAGAAAGGAAAGGATCAGATGCTCCATTTGGGACACGAAGACGGAACAGATTGTTTTTGATCCCTCTTTCAAACAAAAGGGGATGGGGGAAGCTGAGTCGCAGAGGAGTGACAGAGTTGCCAAGGGGAAAAGAGCCATGCTGGAGGAGCCGTCCCTGAGGAGGGAGCGAGGAGGAGACAGGAGCAGCTGCTGCTGGTTAGCAGATGGTGAGCATCTGCAGCACAGAGGCTGCTGCACGCACTAGCACTGGATGGAAAGCAAGAGGCAAAGAGGTGCAGGGAGCGCCATCAGAGGCACCATATTCCACAGGTCTGCCTACAGGATCTTTCCACTCTTCCCAGCCAAAGACTGAGGTGCCATCTCAGCCTGGAAGCCCATTGCTCAGGGGAGGAAAGAAGAGGACACCTGTACCAGCACCACTGTGCCGGAGTTCCACATGGACAGTGAACACTCATACATGGTCCAGGGTGGCTGCCACAACAGAGTTGAACATATTCCTATAAAAGCTTAAGGGCATTAAGTTGTTATCCAGAAGTCTTAAGTGTTTCTTTTTTATTTCTACATTCAGGCATTATTAAACCATTAATAACACAATTGCCTTTGTAAGCAGATAATTATGTCACAGCAGGTGGTATCAGGGAAAAAGAACTAAAGAGATAGGCACTCCCAATCTTGCTAAACACCTAATGTCCCTTTAAAGTGATTGCATTATCCTCACAACAAGCTAAAAAGACTTCAAGAAGCTTAATTTTAAAAAAAATTAAAAAGAGAAAGAACGTAATATATATAAGACGACCTACCTACCACAACCAAAGGCTTTATTCCCACAAACACCTCACCACCTTCTCATTCATAACCTCCCATGTTCAATGGTGTTACAAGAGCCTCTCATAAATTTTCCTTACAACGCTCTGACAACTTGAGCTGCAATTGTGAAGCACAATGTCTGACCATGAAGTGAGCCCATCCTGAAGCACACTGAGATGAGAAAGGTCTTCACCACTGCTAACATGGTGTAAAGTGATCCCAGGCACCATGGAAAGGGCTCCTGGTTGCTCCTTGTGGGTAAAACCTTGCCTCTGTTCGAAGCTGCAGCTGAGCTCAGCAAAGTTCAAAGGAGGTAAATGTGCCCCATTCAAGCCAGACTGATACCCTCAGTAAGGTACTGTGAGTTCCCTGAGCCCAGGAAATTTCAAAATATTCACAAGTCCTGCTGAGAGCAACAAGTCACACAAGCTCTGCTCTGAGTCCTTTGGAGAGGACCCACCCAGTATTAAGCCAACAGGTTTTTAAATAACGGGTTTGTGGTTTAGGCTGGGACAGAGAAAATCAGGACTACAAATTACATCCTACATTTTGCAGGCAGAGCATGACACCACCAGAGCCACCTGGCAAGGGGTATATAGCTCAATGGAGGTGTGCAAACATGCATGAGGCCCTGGATTTATGCCCCATGTGTCCTTTACACAACACCTCTGCTTATGTACAGGGGTACCACGGATTTGCTCAAAATTACTTTCCTGTAACTGAATGGAAATCAACTTCCCTTTTAGTTCAGCCAAACTAGCAAATAACACCCAGGCACAAACCAAGAGAAGCATCTGAACACTGAAGAATTTCCTTACATTTAAGCAGGATGAAGCTCTAAGAATTTAGCTGTCATCATGAGACTAAAAGAAGCTTTCCTAAGATGGAAATCAACCAATTTGAAGTGAAGGTGACAGTGTTAAAAGGAATTTTTTGCTCGACAGGAATTAAGAGGACAGAAGGAACCATTCTCGTTTGGGCAGGTGTATTGCAACAGAAGGCTCTGCTGGGCTTGGCTAAACAAAAATCTCTCATGTCTCGAAGCATCTGCCATGTTGGCCAGTCTTCAGTAAACATAGGCATCTTCAGATCAGTCACAGTCTGCCTGCTGATTTTACCCAAAACGTTCATTTTTCTCCTCGTTCATAGTTCTCCTTCATAATCCAATTCAAACCAGCATTTCAGGTTCTACTTCTTTTACTCTTTTACAAGTATCAGGTGATTTCTTTGATCTCTGAAACGGTTAATCCTAGAGATTTAAAAACCCCTCTCCCTTTAAGTAAGCCAATACAAAAATCCTGCAGTTTTTTTAGGATTCATACTCATAGCAAGGTCTAACCGAGATCCAGCAGGCTTTTAACCTTGAGTTCACAGGCTTCTGGATTGCAGGTTCAAAAACCCATGTTCGTAAAACAACCCAAAGTTGCCAAAAGTACCATAAGAATAACAATAATGAATGCCACAGTATTTTGTAGAAAATGATCCACCACCTTATTTAAATTAGTGAAGCTACCACTTCAATTAGTCTTTTCACTAACAAAAATTAGGAGGCAGCCTCCCTCCTGAAGCATGGGGAGTTGAAGATATTTAATCTTGACTCTAGATACCCAGTGCTTAGATACCATTGCAATACAGAAAAAAGCTGATGTATTATGAAAAAGAACTCCAAAAAAATAGGTCAGATATAAAAAGAAACCAGCACATATTAGGGGATGGAGATTTTTTTTTCTTGCATCACTTCAAAAGATTCATGAAAGAGAGGTTTTTTAAAATATCCTCATCCTAAAAATTAGAATTTTATGTACAGTTCACAGTTCCTATCTCTTTTTCCATCTGTTACAGTCCCTTGAACATGAAAAATTCCTTCAGTTCACAAGAAATATGCAAAAATTTCAGTGACAGTTTGCTCTTAAAAGCAAGTAGACAATGCCTGACCCAGACATTAGGACAGAGTAAATGGCCATGAGGTAAAATATGACAGGTCTAGTAGGAGATTGTGTGTTAGTCTTGTATAACTCAAATTATTTTCTGTTTAAAACAATAAAACAAGCAAAAAACCTCCCTCTGCTCTCCACCAACGGAATTGCCAATGCCAGCTTTATTGACCAGCTTGTAATTGGCACGAAAACTTATGATTTTCAAGTCCATTATGGACAAACCAAGCTGGGAAGTAACAGAGCTAGTCCCAGAGTTAGTCCCAGTTTTCAGGGACACTGTCCTCATAATTTATGGGAAAGGCAAAAAAAAAAAAAAAACTCTACATGAAAGGAGGCCAAGGAGGCCTGCAAGAGACTTGCACAGTGATTTTGACAAGGGCATGGAGTGATAAGACAAGAGGGAATGGATTCAAAACAGAGGGCAGGTTTAGATTAGGTA
>WEKY01024904.1:0-13016 GCA_013390045.1 Picathartes gymnocephalus | reverse complement strand
TTTTTATACCTGTATTATTTACTCTTTTTTTGAAGCTTTCTTTTCTTAGTTCTGCATCTTTCTTGTCAATGCAATGTAGATCTGAGTAGAGATGTGTTCTCTTTTATCAGTTTCTCTGAAGGTGGCTATTATACAGAGGTAATCCTATTTATTAAAATAGACATTTTTTCATGAAAAATAAGTTTCACCTCCTTCCATTAATTTGATTTTACACTCTTGCTTATACAGCTAGTGACAAATGCTGTCAATATTAGGTTGTTAGTTTCAGTCTATTATGACTTTTACATGTTAGGAATAAGATTCCATTGCTTCTAGCAATTTATTCTACCAATTTATATTCATGCAATTTTTTTTGCAGAGTGTTTTAGCGTTGTGAAAAACAATGTAGAGGCCAACAGAGAAAAAAATAAAAGCCAGTCTGAAAAAGAGAGTGAATAATTAACGTCTGATTGTGTGTAAATTTCTTCTCATGTTGCCCAGAAGTCTGAAATCACTGTTGCACTTACAAGGGTGAACAAAAGAAACACAGGAGAGAAGAACTCAAGGTCTGGTACATTCCAAGTTTACTTGTCAAAATCACTATAGGAAGTACTCTGAAAAGCTCACTGTGAATTTATAGGTCTCTAATGAAAAGGGATTCTGTTTATCTAATCTCTAAAACACGGTAGATAATATGTACTCTTAACTTGCTCTGACTGCATCCTCAGGAACCTGTTAGAGTAGGTTCTTGAGAATCATAGATTGCAGCTGATGTGTGTCACTGACATAAATGCCACTAATATTGAGGAACCAACAAATGAACTTAAGAAAACCCCAATTTCTCTAGAAATGTGTATAACTTAATTGGCTGAATGTACATTAATATAACATTTATATGTTCTTCATAAATTCAGGAGACAGAAATAACTACTGCTAGCATGTAACTACCACCAGTTTCATAACTTTCAGTCTCAGTGGTAGTTAACAAAATATCCTAATCAGTTGAGTTGGGATCAGATCTTTCTGCCCATCTGAACCCTGCGATCCAAAGGGGCCCGACTCTCTGTTTTATAGTCAGATAATATTTATTTCCTCATCTTCCCTTCACATACATATGGCAACAGAATGTGAGAAAATTAAGAATGTGTGTTATAAATTACAACATAATTCAGAACCTTCTGAGGTTGTAGTTAAATTTGTCTCTGGCAAAACAGAAGGTGTCTGGCTTTCTCTACAAATGTCTAGAGCACATCCTTCAGTAGTTTAAGGAATAGAGCAAAACTTATTTTCACATGAAAAAAATTTTATTGATGGCTTGGCTGAATCTTCCAGTAATTTAAACCCCCCAGATTTTAGTAATAATGTCTTACTCAAAAAACAATGCTTCAAATGGTGGAAAATAATGTTTTCTAAAATAGAACAAGTTTCCTGACATCAAAACCTTTGAAAATAGGTTCTGGAGGGTTCAGAAAATACTTCTAATCCTCCCTTCCATAACAGTTTGCTACACTCTTAAATATTTCAACACTCCTATCCTTTTCTGCCAGCAGATAGAAAACCTGCAGTATCCGTATCTGTCAATTTTATATTTAACTTTCTTTTTTAAATAAAACACTTACATCTTTTTATGTAAATTTTAAGGTTTTAATATGAGGGATCCCAGTTAAGGAGAAAACTGATCTCTGAAAGGATGAATAATTGCCACTTAAAGGGAAGGAGGATTGTAGCATTGCTCTTTCGCCATAAAAAGGTATGTTGAACCAGAACCACAAACCTATTGAATATGAAAGCAGATTTTTGATCAAGAATTTATATGCCTGCGTTGGATGGGATCATCTAAAGATTTCTGAAAGACATATTTTTTTTTTCTTTGGAATAGAGTACAGACATTAAATAGAAGACAAATACTTGCAATTGAAATGATGTTGAGATTTGTTTTCTAATTTGGAGGAGGAAAGTTGGGATTCTACAACCTTCTGTTACATAGGATGTTTTATCTTGACAGAACTATATTTCCTGTCAAAAACCTGTTTCACTCTCTCTTAACCAGTTCATATGGCTCAGTAATCAATAGTAGAAGTCTGGGACTTTTTATTTATCTTTTCATTTTTACTTGAAGGCAAACATTAACTTTTAAGAATATCAGCTGTATAAATCCTGAAGTGATTGCATATTCACTGCAGCTGAAGAAGGATTGTTAGAAGTTTGAACAATTTCGGTCCTAGAGATGTTAAAATTCCAACAAATCTCAGAGAAAAAAGATTGCAGTAAAAAGCTTCTTGAGACTTGAAGCCTATGGTCTAAACTAAATTTTCAGTATGTAACTCAGCCAGAAGAAACCATTAAATGATAATCCTTTAAAAATATAAAATAAAATAAAGAAACCCCAAACAACCAAAACCAATGAAATGACTACTCAAACAAAATAAACAAAAAAAGGCCCCAAAGAACTCCCCAAAAATCCCAAACCAAACCCAAAAAACCCCAAACAAACCAACAAACAAACCAAACCAAACCAAACAACAACAACAACAACAACAACAACAACCAAATCAGCATTTTCTTTCATTTTTTGGCTTGTTTTTTAGTAAGATACACAATCCTGAAACTTTCTTGACTTTATATAGTAATAGAGTAATGCTCTTCACTTGCCTTTTTTTCTCATGTACAGATATAAAATGCTTTACAAATACAAGGAGTCCTGAGTGGCTTCACTCAGCAAGGAATGCACTGAGGTTAACTATGCTACATTTCAGTCTTCTTACAGAATGAGCTGAAAATCTGCCTGTAACCATTTCCCATATGTGTTATTTGTGTTTCCAGTCTGTTGCATGATTGTTTGTAGGAAAGATTGCCTAGTGCTCTTCCGTTGCATGTCCCCAGGCCCTGTCAGAAATGGAAAGGCTGTTTCTCAGTGGAGTTCTGGGGTTAAATATTTTGATACAGCAGAAATAAAATAAAATGAAAAGAGCCAGGCACAGGAAAAAAGGCATGATGTCTGAGAAAAAAAAAAGATGACACTTTGCTGTACTTTTTCAGTTCTTTACCTAGGACCATCTTCATCTTTCAAATAATTTCATTATTTATGTCTCAAGATGAACTGTTATGCATGAAGCAGAAGGAAAAATGTCTCTGTTTCCAGTTATTTTTACAATTTTTTGGCTTCTTTTTAAAATTAATAATGTTGCTAGTCAATAATGGCTGGAAATACTACAGTGAAACCAGGACAATATAGGTGATTTCATAAAGCACGGAATATCAAAGTATTCTTATGGCAAATTTTCAGAGAAATTTTAGAAAAAATAAGTCAAATAATTTAAATTTTATGGCGATATATCTCAAGGTTAAGAATGCCCCACTCTCCCCTTTTTTTCCCATGGGATTTTGAAATGAAAATACAAGTGTACTTTTAGCACCACTTGATAAGTATTAAACCTCTTACTAAATTACTACTCAGTTTGATAATCTAAGGATGTGATGAAGTAAAAACCTTAATGCTTACTTTCAGAAGTACTCTAAATTACAGAATTAAAACAAAAAAGTATTTAATAGTAGAACCCCATATAAACAGCTTTTCTCAAATAATTTCTTTTTCTTTGTTGAGATAGAATTATTTTAATTTAAAATAATGTAGCAATTGCTTTTTTTGGCTATACAGACCTTGATTATTAATTAAGCCCAATTGTCTGAAGGAATATTTTCAGAGATAAGGACAATCATGCAGTTTTGAAAAAAAGAAATTATCTTGTGTTCGCTATGTTCAGTTTTCAGTTTTTTCCTACAACAAAAAAAGGGTTTTTTCAATTATTCTGTGAAAATGTATCTTCCACATAGAAATAATGCCTAAACTATCCTTCCCCCACTCCCACCTCTTTTTTCTGCATCATATTAGTTTTTCTCACAGCTCAATTTCTACATGACACCAGTAGTTCAGCATGTATTCTTAAGACGGAGGTGATTACTTTGTTTCCACATTGCTATCTTTGATGACATTTGTCTCAGGAGCAATCTTTTTGGAGATAATTGAACGTTTGCTGTTATCACCAAGGATGCTTGAAACATCTTTAAACACAGCACGGCATTCTTCTGTTAAGGACCTGCACTTACAGTACAGCATTGCAGTTCTGGAGGCTCTGTGTCAGCACACACACACACACACACACACACAGAGAGAGCTGCCTACCTTGGTATGCGGCCCTCTCTTGGTTACTGAACTGCCAGACTGAAAAGCATGGTGGCAGCCCATTGCAATCACAGAGCCAGCGGCACTGAGCAATTGAACTGTAATTCTTTAAAATAAATCTAATCATCCTAAAACTCTATGGCATTGAACTGCATATAATTTGTACCATTTTCATGCTGAAGTGTGGCCAAATGCAGTCACTTTTTATATATATTTTAACCCTGAAATATATATGGGTGCATGTGTAGATATATAAATAAATACAGATTATATATATATATATATATATAAAGATTTCACTAGTTTAGGAACCCCAATTTTTTTTTCCAGTACAAACTCCCACCATTTCGTACTTCCTGAACACACATAATTACCAATTGGTTCCACTCTAAAGCCTAGAATATAACCAGTCTATTCCTTTAACTACAAGTTTAAAGAGGATTTTTTTTCCCCTCTTGTCAATACTTTATCCAGTGCTGTATTGCTCCATCCTTATGTACATCATGCATACAGCAATTTACTGTATTTTGGGTACAGACACCTGTTCTGTTACTGTCCCTATGCATCTAAATTTCTAGAAGAGAATCTATCAGAATTTATAACTCGGTTTTTTTTCTGTAGTATTCAGTTCACTCACGATTATACTTATGGATTTTGCAACTTTGTTGTTTTGGCAAGCTTTGTGATCAAAAAGCAAGATTCTGGAGCTCCATTTAGTCAAACTTCCTCTACTACATGAGACCATTAACTGTATAATTGGCACTTACTTTGTAAAAGGCATGATACAGAAATCTCACAGAGAGAAAGGAGAAGGTTAAATGGTTTATTCAAAGCAGAATTGCAAATACTTCACATGTTAAAGTTTCACTTGTTACAACCACTGGTCCTCATTTCTATACTCGAACCAAAATTTTAAGGATCAAATTCCAGCAAAACATAAAAAAGATAATAATAACACAAATTACACCAAAGAATGGATTCATAATTGGTGAAAATTTGTAGAATACTCCCTGTTTTACACAAGTCGTTACTGATCTCTGACTTCAGTTTTCAGTCAGGGAAGTACTGCTTGCCTCTCCCCTTCCAGGTGTAGTATTGCCCCCATACATTTAACAAAAACTGAATGCAATAAACTACTTGTCTGACTTTTGTATGTTTGAAACAACCACTTCTCCTTTCCGTCCCCTAGCTCACAAATTTGATGGGGCTCTCAAATAATGAAGCCAGAAAAGACACTAATTTGCTCAGACATAACCATTACAAGCTTCAAATATAGCTTATAAATTGCACATAATTTGAAAGCTTTACTGGGATGATATGCACCTGCAAATTGTTAACTAACACCCACAGACACATTTTATGGCTCATGCTCTGGTCTTTTAACAACTCACACTGCAGGCAGCTGGAAGAGTCTAAGAATAGTGAATGCTTGAAATTTGTCCTAAGTGGTGTTGACATTACGCTGACTAAAAGATGCAACAGTTCCCCTTCTCCTTAAATTAGTCTTTTTTTTTTTTTTTTGGGATAATGCTTCCAATCCAATCCAACAGAAAAACAAAAACAGATAAAGCAATATCTCTGGGACTGCAAATTTTAGCCAATAATACAGCTGCAAAGTTATAGAACAACCCCAGAAGGACCGATGATTATCATTACCTGGCATACTTCCAGACTTAAGGCACTCCTCCTCACTGAAAAAAAGAAAAGCTTAAACATATTCCACCATTGTTTCTTTTTGGAGAACTCCAGTGTATCTGTATGAATGGAAATACTGAAGCTGTGGGGTTTTTGGGTAGGTAACCACAATCTTCTGCTATAAGAATAATAAGACTGAACTACATAGGAATTTTATGTTTGTTTACACGATAAGACACGATAAGATTGTTCTGGGTTCTACTGGCAAAAAAACTAAAAAAAAAACCAAAACAAAAAACAATCACTTCTTTGCACAGAAATCTGAGTGCTTTAAGGTGATAAATGTCTATTAGCATGTTCCCATAGAAGCAGTCTAGTAGAGGTATGGATTCTCAGACTTTTTCATGTCATATTTAAAATGTAGTAAATAAATACATACATAATACATGTGATTTTTTTATTAAACTGTATAAAATCAATAGCAGATCTGACTGCCAGGCTCCAACAGATTTTTTTCTTATCTGTTAAACATAAATTTTGAGTTGAGTATAGTCATTCTATATGTACATTTGCAAACAAAAAATATCATAGAAAACTCTTACTGAACTTGGTAAAACTAACCCACTTTGTCTTCAAACAATGAAATAGGAGTACCTTATTTTATTTCCTCAGAAATTTAGAGGAAAACTTGAATTTTTTAGAAACCTTTAAACAGATATCTAGAATTTGAAAGATAAATATATCACTTTATTGCATGTGATAGTGTTAAAGATGCTACAGAATGTTGCAATTATTTCAAGCAAATACATTTTTCTCCAGGAGAAATTTTTTTTTTTCCTCATAAAAACATAACTCAGGAAAATGACATGCTGGATAGATGACAACCACTTGAAAATCCAAGATGAGAAGTTCTGTGTGCATCCTACTGAACAATCTGAGAAAGAGCAGAGAAAGAAGCAGGAAGAGAGACAGAACAGATGACAGCCCATTTGACCTGAATAAAAGTGGTAATGTTTCTGCCTTTTGAGGTATATTCTGTGACAAGGGTCTGAGTGTGTCTAACAGATGGAAAACTTTGGCCTTCCCAGCATTTTACACTCACACCACTGAGAACCTGTTGTGCCACTAGCACTTTCAGATGAGAATAAAATGGTAACCTTCTGTGATTTTTGTGTGCTTTCTTGGTTGGTGGTTTTTTTGTAACAGTTCAGGAACTAGCAGTACCAGGAGGTTTACTTTAGCTCCTACTTGCTTCAAATGCTCTCTCAGTTGGTTATGTGGTAAGGCATAGTTCTGTATCTTAAACACACTTGGCAAATCCTTGCCTATCTGTTCAGATTGCCCCCCGCCCAGTACATATGAAGCTAACCAACACCGAGAAAATACTTCCAACTGTCTTCATACCGGGCCAGAGGTCATCCCAATCGGAAAACAGGGGCTTCAGATGGTATTTCCTTTACACTAGCTAATTGCAACCACATGCTTTCTGTGACAGAAAGGGAGGTATGCAGCTATCAGACCCATTAGCCACGTTAATTGCTTCTTTCACAGCTGATACTGTCTATGCAACTTTTCCCTGCAGTTTAGCATAGTCTGTGCCGCCTGGTTTTAATTATTTTGTTGTTGCTTCTGCCCTGTTATTTTTTTTTTTTATTGCCAGCAGTGATTTGTAAGCTGTGATATGGGGATTCAGCTTTTTATGTCTGCAAGTGAGAATAGTTTTTTCCTACCAAATCTTGCCAGGCAATTCTCGGCTTTTTCCTGCTGTTTCCTTTGTTAGGATGGATGATTTGGATCATAAACAGCAGAGAAGCCAGGATGATAAGGGGAAAGACATAATATGTATGCATCCAGTTGGGATGATGAGGACGAATTTCACAATTCATCACTAGCATTCCCCTAGGCCAGCTCAGTGAAGAAAATCTAGTGAACCAGATGAAAGTTTGGTGTAGTTGATGTGTACATCAAGGAAATATGGCATTCCAAAAAACACAAATTATGCTTTGTGAAACCCACATTGAATATCAACTTCAGAGTGTTCTGAATTTGGTGTTTTGTTCCTGCCTTTTCTGAAGACAGTTCCAGGCTTTGGAGAGGGAAGGACGTCCCATTTTCCAAACCATGAACCCCCCCAAGGAAGGACCCACAGGATCAAAGCAGGTGGGATTTGCTCTACACCAGTAGCCTCATGCAGATTAAGCAATATCCACATTCTTCATCTTGCCTTTTACCACCTGTACTCAGCATGTTGTCAGGCAGTCATTAACTTAGAAAACTAACACAAGCCAAACAAAAACCTCTAGAATAAATGAGTTGCCATAAGAAAACAATTAAAAAGTCACCTGTTGTGAAAAAAATATATTTAATCTAACATGGGTAAAGAGACCACCCAGGATTAGCCAAAACTTGTGTTTTTCTTTCCCCCTCCTCTCCACAAGCCTGTTACTTGCAATACAGGTGTATTTATATGAATGACTTATTGTGAAGGACTGGGATGATGATCTCATGTCAACAGATTTGACTGTCTGGATATTACCTAAGATGATAAACAGTGATTAGTTAACAAACACATTTTTTAACAAATTGAAAAGCAGGAGCAGATAGCAATGTATTTGAGTTTTAAAATATTTATTTATTTTAAAACTAACCCATAGACATAAAAAGGTGAAATATGACTTCTCTAACCAATGTGCACAAAATTATCAAGCCCATGAAAATTCATGTAGATGGCAAAATTTAGTATCAGGATCATAAATATTTCAGTAATAATTAATTTTTGGAAGGTAACATGGTTGTAGTAATTAATGCCAAATGACATTAATTTTGTTGAAATTTAACCCTTAAACAAAAACCTATTGTACATTGGAAGTCTCTAAAGATATATTAGCATAAAATTACAAATTGGTTTCTTTCCTTTTTCCTCCAAAATTCATGCCCTTTGAGTGCCTTCACACATATATGGTATTTCACATGGAAATAAAAATTGCTGTGGTGATCCACAATTTATGAATATAAAGTGTTGTCTGAATTTTATTTTCTTGTCTAAAACTTTTGATGACAGCTCATCATAAAGACTGTCCTGCTGTCCTTAAATGCTGGGGAATTTATTAGCTAGAGGTAGTTGCAAAAATCAAGTTAATCCCTGGACATTTTGTATACTTTTCACTGAGCTACAAAGCTACTAGCTTTGTATGCTATACAATAACAAATATTTTCTACACATATCTGTTATCGCTACTTATTACTGGGTTTGTTTCTGACTTTCCACCAAAAATGCCTGCTTTTAGATGATTCTTCCTTTTCTAGTTTCAACACTTGAAGTAAAAATTCTTATCTAAGGTAATTTTTATGGAGTGAAAAAAAAAAAAACAACACAAAAACAAACCCACCTTCATTTATTTCTAAGAATAATACTGGGATAAATTATTTGTTCTTATAAGTCTGATACACTTTTCTCCCCTTACACCACTCACACCACCAATATTGAAATAAGCACAGTAATTTGAAAATTATGATCTTTGCTATGCAATATTCCTGTATCTTTGTGATTGGTGATGAGAATCTATCACTGGGTAAGATGATCATATGTTTTAGACTGAGATGGAAGTTTATAGTGAATCTGTCAGAGAACTAAATTACTAAATTTAGATGCCTCAATTAGAACTAAATTTATTTTAGCTTTGTGATTTTAATATTTTCAAGATGTCTGTCACACCGTAGGGATAAGCAAGAGTTTCCTAAATTTTCGTGAAGAGTGACATATGAAATGATAGGAAAAATCTTTCTTTCCCGTGCTGATGTAGTGTGGAAGGAAAATCTGTTTTCTTCGTACACAGCTGGGACAAGAGCCACTCAAGCACTATAATGGGAGTCTGAGGCCAGTACAAGAGGGAAAGAACATGAGATACAGGACCAAAATGGTGAACGGAGGAAATGTCAGGTTGTCTTTTCAAGAAGTGGGACCCAGGGAGAAAAACTACATATCTATAAGCAATAAACTGAAATGAATTGAGTACTCGAAAGGAGACTGCGCCTATCCATGCATATTGGCCCAAAGACCAGTGAAGTCAGAATAAGCTGGAAAATGGAGATGGAAAGGCAGTTTAGGTGAGTCATCTGAATTCAGAAGCACGGAACATGAAAGAACAATGGCAAGTGGGTGGATAGTTCCCACATGGAAGATGGTTGTAATTCTCATGGAAGGAAATGAAGACTGTCTGCTGCTGGGAAGCTCACTAGATATGAAGCGAGACCAGACTGGGAGGTCTAAGCTGGTTTCAAAAAGACAGTGCAGAGGGGAAAACACAGTGGGGACCATCCAACTTTGTAGAAATCTGTGGAGGGCCCTACGTGTCCCATTAAATACAGTATTTCCTCAGTATCTGGTAGACCAAGACCAAAATTCCTAAATATGTAGAAAATTCAACCTTATTCCAAGCCTCAGTCAAAGAATGTGGTTGAACTTCAGGAAACTCCTGGGTTTAAGAAGAAATTCCATTCCAGACTCCAGCTACCACACAAAGTATTCACTGAAAATATTTGCTTATCCTAGAAAACATGTATACTTGAGTGGAATTTTAAAGTGCATAAAAAAAAAGTTAAGGTGAATGAAACATAAACTTTTGGCAACAGAAAAACTAAACATTATGCTATAGGTTATGAAGTAAATAAATCTCAGGCAGAACCAGAAACTGGATTTAGTACTTCATTCATAAAATATTCTCCTGCAACACTGGATTTCCCTTAATTGCTTGAAACAAATATCAGGAAAATTATCATGTTAATAGATAAGAAAAAAACTCTTTCTTTGAAAGTAACTTATACAGGTCAACAGTTTAGAGTGTACAAGTTACAAAGCCCTCACTGAAAAATAGACATAGATATTTGCGTTTGTTTGGTACTTACATAAAAGAGAGACTCCTTAGAGATTCTTTTGCCACCTCACTTTTGAGAAGAGAGTTTCTGCATTCATGTCTCGGTCAGAAGCTGCAATTTTCAATGGTCTTTCAGTCTGAGAATTTGATGTGACAAAATTTTTACCATAGACTCAGGTGGTGGTAAAACTGCATCATTCTGCAAATGATGACATAGATGGCAAAATACCCCTTTCTGACAGCTGAAGATCCAGGTTAAGATGTTTCCATGACTATTTTTTCTTAATTTAAAAGTATTTCCTATTGCTTAGTGGTTTTAATTTACTGGATATATTCTGTTTAAATTGAAGTGGCCTGATGAGAGGCTCACCTTACCACAGGCAAGGTTCACTATCATTTCTGAATAGAGATGAACCTAATGCAGAGCTTCACATCCAAACATTTCCAATATCAGAAAGGATCAAATGTGAACATTATGTTCTAATCCACCACTGTGGCTTTGATCCTGGGTCAAAAAAAAAAATTAGAATGGGCGTTTTATAGCTCCTATGTGGACACAACCAAATTCTGTTTTCATCAGATTGTGCTCCAAGAAGGAAGAAATTGTATGTGCTTGCCACTGTTATGTATGAAGACAACCTTGCAATCCAACCTTAATTTTGTCTCAAAGCCAAGCTCTAAACCATACCTCAATTAATGCAGGTTTGAGTCTGGCTTTCTTATTTTACCTGGATCCACTGCTCATAAAATTGTGTTTCTGAATAATTATTTTTGATTTTGGAATACACCAGATTATATCTACTTGCTAATAATTTTTTTTTGCAAAAAAATTGCAAATAAATCCCCAAAGCCATATGTTGGAATGCTATGTGATGCACAGATGTTAGTGATGCTTCTCACTCATCTGTAAGGTCCCAAATTGAACACTGAATAAAAGAATAAAAACAAACAAAAAAAGTCCCTTCCCCCACCTATTCCCCCTCCCCCAAACCAAAAGGGCAAGAAATTAATTTTTCCTCCACTTTGCTGGGTGAACTCCAAAAACCAGAAGCAAATGAGGAAGAAGCAGCTACAGAGACCACCAGCAAAGTGCAGCTGCGATGTGAAACCACTCACAAGCAGAAATAGCGCTGATCCTGCCCTGTAAAAATTTGTGCAAACACGAAAGCAAACAGCTAACACTCCCAGAAAAGTAAAGATTCAATCCAAAAGAAATGGGTAACTAGAGAAGATGGAAAAAAATCCAACTTTGTGACAGCCATGACCAAGAGGTTTTATTTAACTCTTCTGAAATTTAGAAGACGGGGAGAAAAATTAATGTCTTCCACTTGCACAGGGACACTGTACTGAAGAATATACCAGTGTTGGTCTCACCTGAAAATACTTTCCATAATCTAGAAGGAAACATCTGTTTGTCAGAGGGTGATTTTCATTATGGTGATAGAATAAAATGAAATGAATAATGACAATACTGTCTAATGAGAAGAATTTATTCAGTAATGTCCCACTATCTCAAGGAAAATTTATACCTAAACCCCAAAATGTTCTTAAAATTGATATATGGGGAACTTATATGTAAGTACTGTTAAGGATGAACTAGAAAGAAAAATCTAGTGCTACTGGTGGAAACCAGGATTAGCTACAGAAAAGCCAGAAGGTGGGTTTTCTATGTTTTTATTTTTAAGGGCATACAAATTGTTGGCAGATTAGAGGAACATATTAACAGTACATGCATTACAACTGTCAAATGCTGAATTTGAACAAAATAAGTTTGGAACTACTTCAAAAGAAAAAAAAAAAAGAAAAAAGGAAAAAAAAGTTTAAGGCTTCATGAAGTTCTGCAAAGTTTTTACAATTAGTGTGAATGTTGCATTCTCTCATTAAAAAAAAAAATAAATTATTTATCATTCTACAGGGTGTGGTTTCCCTTTCAAAAATACCCTGGTCAAAGACCAAAACAAAATAAAAGGCCCACTGACCAAAAATATTGTTATGGTTAAGCTTTCTCTGAAAGCAGTGCTTTGGAAGGTGTTAAAATACCTCATGGTTTCTTCTGCTTATAAAATTGTTTGTAGATGTGATTTTTATTTTTGGTGGGTAGTGCATCTCGTTACTAAAATTCTCAGGCCTACTCTCCTTTTAAAATTCAGAATCAGTTGCTTTCTCTGGGAAGTTTGCACCACAGCACTTGTCACCCATTCTATGCCTCCTTTTGAATTTGGCTTCTGGTTTTGCTACATTTATTTCCATTCTTTGATGTCTTCCACTATTCAAGTACTCTCTGAATAGCTGGTTGCTACATGTGACTCTGCAGTTTGTTCCCAATAAAATCACAGAATCACAGA
>WEKY01024902.1:153910-165710 GCA_013390045.1 Picathartes gymnocephalus | reverse complement strand
CGCTCCGCTGGTCCGCGCTGGTAGTCGTCTTGCCACCAGAGAGGGTTCTTCCTTTCCTTGTCGAGGTCCCACAAAGAAGAACCCTGAGCAGGCTGCAGCACACCCTTTTATACTGTTCTTGGCCTGCTGGGATTGGTTGATTTTGGATCCCTCTTGTGATTGGTTCTCTTTGGATTCTGGACCCTGATTGGCTCATTGCTCTAGGGGCGTGTCCTTTGTTTAATAAAACTTTTCGGTGGAAGGGTCCAGAAAGTTTCACTGTCCGGGGATCCGCCATCTTGATTTCTAATACTTATTAACAATTAACAATCAACCTTACAAGCTTAACAATTAACATTACAGTTAACGATCATCATTACAATTAACTCATTACTCATATCACTTCAATATCTCACATGCCAGAAAAGAGGGGAAGAAACCCCAAAACGGGCAAGGGCACCAGGTTTCATCTCCGGATAGCAAGGGACAGAGGGAACATCAGAATCCAATGACTTGGGGCTGGGGGGTGGCACACAGGAGGGGCCAGGGGAATGAGGGCCAGTGGGAGGACAGGGAGGGAGTGGTCAGGGGGGCAGGGATCAACGGGGCTTGGAACCTGACCACGTAAGGGAAACAGGGGAAAGTGAAAGCGAAACTAAAATAGATTCCACGTGGGTATCTGAAACCTGGTAGGAGAAGCCAGAACCCAGGGGCTGTCCTTACAGGGCATCCACATTCACCCATCAATGTAAGGAACAGTGAAAGGATACCTGGCCTGTCTCTAACAGGTGATTCTGCGTTAACTGTCTAGGAAATTGTTTCCATCTCTGCAGCTGCAGTGACAAGGTCACTGGTGATCAGAAAACTCTGTGTTCAAGGGAAAAAAGAGGCATCTCTGCTTACAGGACTGACAAGAAGAACAAGAAATTACAAAATCCCTTTTTTTCCTCCCTCAAATGAACAATATCTCAATTAAGATATTCTGTCATCAATCAGCTATTTTAGAAAGAAAATCTAAAGGCATCGATGTTGAGATCATAGTCTTGAGATATGCTTCTTACATGTTCTTCCCTTTAAGACAATGTGAACATCTATACAGGCAGGAGAAATTGAAAGTATCTGTCCTCAGCATTCTCACTGTGTAAATACCTTAGTATATTCTTAACTTCAGTCATGACTGGTTCTGTGAATTTAGATCAGGAATACATATAATGGGATCCCAAGCTATAAAAAAATTTTAATTGATATTTGGGTATTTAGGGCCTTTTTCAGAATGGCTGAAATCCAGGAAGTGATACAAGTTAAAGAGCCCAAATTTGAGGTCCTCACACATGAGCCACAAATCCCTTTTAGACTTTTTGCAAATTCCCTACTGAGAAATATTGTTAGCTATGTCAAATAGTCCTATGATTAGAGAGCCTAGCAATTCCTAATTCTTTTGGGAAAAAAATAGTTCTGATTACGTATATGAAAAAATCTTGATGAACACCTCAGCCCTCTTGAAAAGACAGCCTTTAATAATTCACGTATCTCTGTAGTGTGTATTAGACACCATAGGCAGCTGTGAGGAGTAAATGGGAAAGTATGGAAAAAATGGAAAAAAGCCCAAGCACACTGCAATTGACAGTGAATATTGAAGTTGATAAAAGAACAAATAAATACTGTTGAGATATATATATATATATATATATATATGCAGTGAAGCAAACGAGATGAGCCAATAATCCTCTTGACGGATTTATTGAGCAAAACAAGAAAAACAGAGGGATAAAGGTTCCCTGTAGCTGTCTGGCATAGGCCTAGGGAGGAGGACCCATGCTGGGCATCTGACCATGGGTGATATGGCCAGAAAGACCTTGACCCTCCAGGGGAGTTACTTTTTATACCCCTCTGGGAGTCCCACCCTTCTCCCAAGAGCCCTCACCCTGGAGACATCCCGCTTTGTGGTCATCGGCTCGTTGTTGCGGTTACAAGTTCTTCGGGGTGGAGAGATGTTAAGGCATCGAGTGGTTGGTTAGTCTGTGGTCCAATCTGGGTCCTGGATTAGTCCCCTTATGCAGATTAATGACGTCATCCTTTCTTCTAGACAGTTCCATTGTTTCCTGTCAGTCAAATCCCTGGTGACACCCTTCTTCTAGAGGGATCCTTGTCAATCACCTCTACGTCTATGCATAGAACCAGCTTAGAAATTTAAAGAAACCGCCCAACCCCCAGCTGCCCAAACTGGATAAAATAACTGTCAACTATTGAATGTTATCAACAGTAACTTTGAACTAATTAACCATTAGACAATTAGAGAACAATTAACAGAACTACAAAAGCCAACCCCTCACATTCATTTACAACATGCAGTGATGTGGCTGAAATCAGTTATTTGATTTGTTGTTTGGGCTTTGGGTTTTTTTGTTTGTTTGTTTATTTTGATTTTCTTTTTTGCTTATCAGTACTGTGCCTTTAATCTCAGAGCTGTTTGCTGCCTGCAGCAGCAGTAGTGGAGAATCAGGCCAGTCCATCTTTCAGGTCTAATGCAGGATGCTGCACAGATTCCTGGCTTTTTCCCCTGTCTTTCTTTTTTTAATGATGGTTTGAACCATAGAAGCTCTTCTAATTGACTAAGCTCTTCTAATCTTCTAAGTAGAGATGCTCTAACCTTTTATACCCTGCTCTTTCAGGCTGATGGAGTTGCCTTCATTCTGATCATTGGTAGCAGCAAGTGAGGCTCCAGCACTAAAAAGTAGGTTTCAGGTGCAGATTTCCAATGCACTCTGAACTCATCTCTGAGTATTTTCTAAATGTGGAGCTACTTATGTCTGAAGCCAAGGCAGAGAGGCAGCAAAGGTCACTTGTAGAGATTATGTCTACATCCAGCCTTCTCCCAGTTGTCATAACATTGAAATGAAAGGATTTGGATGTGGCTCCTGTCAGAATTCAATAGGATAAGATATTTTCCCTGAGTGCCATGTGAATTTGTGTGAAGTCCCTCTTGCTCTGTGACCTTCGCAGAATCTGCAAGTCAAGTTAATTTTCTCTGTGCAGCTATTTTTTAACCTTGCAATGTGTGATAGCTCCATTATGTGCATGAAGAGCCCAGAGAGAGGTGAATATCTCAATGAAGAAGTGACAAAAATATGATGTATTTTCCCAGATATTATTTCTATGCTACTTCATTGCATTGTTTAGTCACAAAAAAGAGAGAACTATCTTCCCAGTAAATTAACAAAAATATCTATTTTGTACTTTGTCAGTTAGAGAAAGGGGAGTCATTTATCAGAAAGAAAAAAACTCTGAAAAAAACCAATTCACCAACAGTTCAGCAGCATATATGAGAATCAGACAGCTTTCTTCAGAAATGACTCTGTTTTCTATTTGCTCATTGCAGGTAATCATTGCTTTTTGATTTGGACAGCTCTGTGCAAATTTGTTTGGTTCTGCTTCTGTAAATAGGAAATGGAAAGAAGTGTGATATAGTGGTGAAGCTGCACACAGAGCAGGCAAACCTGAGTTGTGTCTCTTCACTTTGCCTCTGTGTTGCTCCTTAACCTTATATGAAGTATTGCCTTGTCCTGGTTGAAAATTAGAACTACTCAATTTTTAGTTCACCCTTTTTTCCAAAACTGGTGCCTTGCAGTAAAAAAAAGTTTTTGATTAAAACATTATTGGTAATAATATTTGGATTTGATTAAAAAAAAAAAAAGAAGAAGAAGAAGTTTTAAGATCTATTTTTGTCAAGAAAACTCTAACCAAAAAAAAGATTTTTTTAAAATTATGTTTTTCTTTCTCTAAGAAGGAGATGTCTGAGCTGTCCTTTTGTCTTAAGTTGCAATGCAAGATGTAACAAAAAGTCTGTATTCTATTACCATCTGTTAAAACCAGGTGGGGCAGTGTTCTTTATCTCTCCCACACCCATCCTTCCCTCTGGGGAGATATCTTCTGTTCATGGGCCATTGAGTCTCACTGCAGGACTGATAAAATTCCATCATTCCATTGAGAGATGCTCCAGCCAGGGGGAGGAGCCAAGCATCCCTACCTGGATATAATGTGAGACTCAGAAAACCACAGGCAGCCTTTTCCACTGGATTCCCAGAGGAAGAGCGGACCCTTCTATGCTACCACTGGACCTTCAGAGGAAAACTCCACCCTTCTACAGCATCCCTGCTTCAACAAACCCACACCTGTCACTCCAGGAGGACTGCAGCCACCACCTAATGGGACTGCTACCAACGCCCTGACTGACGGGTGTCAGGTTGTATTCTGACTCTGTCAGTGTTTTGTACTACTGCATTTTATTTTAATGCTCCTATTAAAAGAACTGTTATTGCTATTCTCATATCTTTGCCTGAGAGCCCCTTAATTTCAAATTTATAATAATTTGGAGGGGGATGTTTACATTTCCCACTTCAAGGGAGGCTGCTGCCTTCCTTAGCAGACACCTGTCTTTTCAAACCAAGACACCTTTTAAAATTCATTAGCCTCTGGAACATCATCTGCACACTGTTGTTCCATGGCTGACATATCCCAGTTTGGCCTCCTCTACAGGTTTTTACAGTCTCATAATATGGTTATAACACAGTTTAGTTCCACTCAAACATACAAGACTAGTTTTAAATGACAGTCCAAGCACTGTGTGTTTTAAAACTGTGTGTTTTAGCACCTCTTCCCTTCTATCATTGTCAACCTGGAAGGGTTTTTTTTGTTTTGTTTTGTTTTTGAGATATCATTTACTGACTTAAAATGTTTTTGAGATATCATTTATTGACTTAAAATGCCATGAAGTTTTATTAATATTGATGTAATATCCTATAACTACATAACTAGCAAACGTTTATATTTATTTATTCTTTGAGTTTGAAATCCCCTCTCTAATTTTTTGTTCTACCTTGGCCACTTAGACAGCCATTTCCAGTTTGAGATAATCTTCAGGGCTGAATGGTTACTGTGCAGAGGTGCATTACTCTTCCATCATTTCCCCATCACAATCTGGGAATCACAATCCTCATCAGAGCATGGGGAGCTGAAGAAGAGGTTTTTTTACCTCCATCTGTCT
Source organism: Picathartes gymnocephalus (assembly GCA_013390045.1). Taxonomy (NCBI): domain Eukaryota; kingdom Metazoa; phylum Chordata; class Aves; order Passeriformes; family Picathartidae; genus Picathartes; species Picathartes gymnocephalus. The sequence continues at coordinate 160,687 of WEKY01024902.1, read as the reverse complement.
TTGTCTCTGAGTTTCAAAAGTAAAATGTCCCTGTGGCAGAGACAGGAAAAACATGGTAGATGGAGGATTCATGGCTGATGGAGGATTCAGGACTGAATCCTGACCCCAGGCAGCGACCTAGACCTCAGCCTACCTCCTGAATACCCCCTTGGCTCCATGCCATGATTCTTAGTTTCTCCTGTGAGGTCTTTTACACTTTCTTTAATCACTTAAATAAACTTTGGGTCAGCCAAAGATTTCTCTGCCTTGGAAATAGCTGATTTCAAGATAATTTGGACTCAGAGGTACATTCCCCAGCCCAAGTAAATGTATTTAATACAAAGTTTTTGGCTATTCTATTTTTTTTTCCTCTACTTTTTTACAAATGAGCTTGCTCCATGGTGCAGAAAGCAAGCTGACAATAGAGCCCACAGGTCACATGATGGAAAAAAGTATTTCCTGGCCATCTGTGTTCAGGTTACTGCACTGGCCAACGAAGAAATAAATAATGGGATAAATTTTTCATAGAGGTATTAGGACAATTATGGGATTTTTCTTGTGATAAGCATAAAATCTGATTATTACTTACAGCTATCTGAGGGCTAATGCTTCTCACAAGAGCTGAGAGTCTGGATCAATCTCCACATCCGTGTGGCTCAGCATCCTGCCCCTGTTGTCTTCACAGCTGCATCCAAAATCTCACACAAACAGATGGGGAAGAAACCAGCTCCAGCAATGACCTCATCAAGACCAAACTTCTCTGGGTTTTGATATGCTATGAATTAATATCTCAGAATCTCTGTAAATGCTGAATCTCTTCCCTAAACATCAGTGCTTGGATACCAGTGTGAGTTCTGTTTATTATCAGGGGCTCTGCAGGCAACACTGGTTAAAGGATGAAATATTATCTGTTACTGTTTCAACTGTTTCCATAGACCCAAAGTGTCAAAGCCAAGACTTGGAGCCCCTTGCGTGACCTGCCACACAAAAAGAAGCAACAGAAAAGTAGTTTTGCCCCAAACACTTTACAGTGTGTTTCTCAGAGAAGAGATGGCAGAGGGGTGCAGATTAACAGATTGAGGAATACCATGAAACAAGGAGTTTGGTCAGCAGGGTCAGGAGCAATTTCAGTCTCACAGATGCCTTTTCATGCTGTGTTTGTTCGGAGGCACCACGTCTGTGCTTGCTATAGGAACCAAGGCACTGCTGGGGTAGGGACCAGTTATCTGCACTACTCACTACTCAAAGCTCAAATGGGCTTTTTTGTGAATGACACTTTCATTTTGTTATTTTGCACCAACCATGTTATTAAAGAGCAAGATTTGACCTTCGCTCTCACTTTATTAGCATCTACAGTTCCAGGCTGTTGTTTATGACCATTACCTGAAATTCATATTTGTTGAGCCAGCTACTACTTGCTTTGGCTCTTGTTTGATCTTTTTCTCTTGTAACTTCAATGGTGGTTTTATCAACTTCCTCTTTCCACAGAGCTCAGAGAGATGGTCAGAGAGAAGAATTTCTTGATTTTTCAAGTGGATGTAGGCAGTCACCTCTAACTAACTCACCTCTTGTATGGCACAGACCTCCAAATCCCACACAGTAATTTCTTCATGGAGTGGGAAATTCTGTTTCAGATCTAGCGGTCCTTTCAGAATAATATCTGGCCATGATTTAAAGATTTCTGGTAATATACAACCCACACAACCCTATACATGTTGTTGCATGACTTGCCTTTCCTGTTACCATTCTATGCCTTATCTTATTTTTAATATGAAATTATTTTGCATCGGTTTCCAGCTGGATATAATTCTCATTATGTCTTTTTTGGGGGGGAAGGAACCACCAAAATATGTTTCTTGTACAAGCTGTGAACAAGACACCTGTGAACAAAGCATCTTTTAACCTTCTTCGAATAAATGGAAGAAAAGGGGTATCTTTTCCCTCTTGCTGCAAGCTGTGCTTTCCAGACTTATTTAGATTAATTATGTGTCTAATTTTTTTCAATTGCAGTTTGGATTGGGGGGGCTTAGGTGCCTGCATTTTGGTTCCATTTCATAACCTCAGAAAATACCTGTCAATGGCTGAGCTAACAGTCTCACCCTATAAATATTCTGTGAAAAGGCACAAACAACTACACATACATATTTTATGGCCATTAGGAATTGGGAACACTCAGCACTGCAGCTCCCATGCACTGAATGAAGTGGTGATCATCTTGATCAAGGAAAGAATCTCCCTGCTGAGTCAGAATTAATTTGAAGAGCTGTGATTTCTGGAGAAAGCCACTCCTTTTTTATCAGAATTCTGTTAATTTTACATAGGGAAATGAACCTTATCAGGAATATCCTTGCTAGAATATAATTGCACATTTCCATTTTCTTCAACAGATCTGAGGAGATCTGCAGGGTCTTTTTTTCCTCCAAACAGCCCATAGTTTGACTTAGACATGTTAGGTCAATACATTTGTCCTGTGAACAAACACTTAACAGCTAAATAGTTCAATGTGCTGTCAGTGCAGGATTTCAAAAAGTATTAAATAGTCAAGAAAAAAAGAAAGGGGATATAAGGAGTCACAAAGCCTCTTTAGTACTTTATCTGCACCCTGGTAATTTCTGACTGGCATCTTTCACTCACAGTTGCCTGTCTTTCGTTTATCAGTCACAGGCAACCCTGGCCAGCCCAGTCCAGCCTGCTGGCTGAAGGACAGTGATTTGGTTTCCATTTCCAGGGCACACCCAGCAAGGAAGTTCTCTTGAAAATGCTAAGTCTTTTCACGTGAATCTGGAACAAAGATAGTCACGAGCTCCTGAAAGCCACCTTTGTGGTGTGGTGTGTCATCTTCCTTCAAGGTTCAAAGTTTCAGGAATTAAAAAACACTTCCCAGGCCAACTGGATGCTGCTGAGTGTTAATTGCACGAGGCTCCCTTGCCTTGCCTTGCCTTGCCTTGCCTTGCCTTGCCTTGCCTTGCCTTTTTTTCCCTTCCTGGTTTGTCTGAGCCGTGCTGTGGCTGCTGCCTCAGTCGGGCAGGGGTGCAAGAGCAGCAGAGCAAGTTCAAAGGGAGGGAGATGGGGTCAGTACAGATTTTTGCAAAAGAATAGCTGAATTGCCACTCTACTGCTAGGAGTAAAATTAGTTTAATTCTCTGTGAAACCCTGAAGTGAACCCACACTTGTAGTCCAGGCATTTATATCCTATTTAGAGTATTAGAGATTTGGAAGGAAGGAGAAAGAGAAAGGAGGGGGAGGGAAAGAAGGGGAAAGAAAAGGGCAGGTTTGTGTTTGAACCTGATCTTTGAGTACAAGCCATCTGGACCCTGCAACAGCCCTGACACACCTGAAAGTACAATATTGGATAAATAGGGGAAAACTCCCTTACTACTTGTGTTTAAGTTTCATGGGTGTTTTAATACCATTGGGATGTTTTACAGAGTCAAAATATTAATTAAATCTTAGTACCTAGCCTTCAGAAAATTGCTGATGTGACAATCCACGTGTTACTTCAGCTCTGAAAGGAGATCTGATATTTAGAAAGCAGCCAGTAATAAAAGCACGTTTGCTTTTTTTGCCACAACATTGTTTAAATTTTTAATGAGAAAGTTTCCAGTATAATAAATGTAGTTGCACTTAAATAAGGCTGCATAGGAACAGTATGGGCACAGGTGAGTTCCTCAGGATGATTGCACCAGAGAGTCAGTCAGTGTTGCACGTCTCCACTAACTTTAGCAGGGTTGAAGCAGAGCTGGCCTCGAGGAAGCTGTAGGTTCCTGTGGAGCCACTGGAGATGTCATCTGCACAGGAATGACTCACCCAACTCCCATCGTCAGTACGTGAATGAGCCAAGAATTGCCCTTTGAACAGATGCTCCCTCTACACAGATTAGCTGTGATACTAAAGAGAAATTTCATGCCTGGTGTGAAGCTCTTTCAGTCCTGGTGTTCAGCTTTGTGCTCTATTCCTAGAGGAGAAAACAACTGAGGCTTTATTTTGTCAAATGAGTGAGAGCTTGCACAGTCAGGAGTGCCAGTGTGACACATGGAAAAACCAGAGATGACAATTCATCTCCTCCTGTTTTCAAACTTCACTTGCATGAGTTTTTGTGGACATCCAAAGGGAAAGATAAAAATAAGTGAGGAACTCAAGATGGACTTCTTCCATCAAAGCTTTCACCTGTGTCTTTATTAGCAATACACTTTACAAAGTTTGAGTTTCACTGATTGGCAGTACTCATCTGAATTCCTATAGGCAGCTTCAACAAGTGCCTTAAAGATGTGTGATCATTAAAATTAAAAAGGAACTGGTTATTTCTGTGCAAATTTTTCCAGAAATTTAACATCCTACAAATTATGATTGCAAACCTTCACCATGAATATTTATCCACTAAAAGAGAAGGTGATGTGAATGGTTTATTAGATTCTAGGCAGATTTGGAAGCAATTCGGCAGCTGGTGCAAAGGAAAAGAATGAGTTTGTCTTCATGAGGCTGCAGTCATTTATAGACTGAAATATGCTCAACATTTTCTGTTTGTTCCTTGAGGCTTTTACAGAAAAGCATTCAGTGTTTTGGGGAACCCAAAGATATATTTCACAGGAAATATGACATGCTTAAAAATCTCTTAATGATTACACCTACTCAGTTTTATTTGTCTTGGCAAAGGTGCGGGTGTCTCCCATGCAGGCACCTCTGTTCACTGGTATGCACACCTTGGATAATTTTTCCTGTACAAACAAGTTGCAAAGGGGGTAATACTGAGTCCCAAATATGAAAATTAAACAGGAAAGTCAGAAATAATTGGAATAAACCTAGTCTGGTATGATCTGTGATATTTTGACATCTGTGTATTAAATGCTATAGCAGCTGGAGAGGAATTTTTGGCTTTTGCAAGGTCATGAGCATCACATTAGGAACTCATAGGATCACAGAATATCCTGAGTTAGAACGGGCACACAAGGATCATTGTGTCCAACTCCTGGTCCTGCATAGGACACCCCAAGAGTCACACCCTGTGCCTGAGAGCATTGTCCAAACACTTCTTGAACTCTGGCAGGCTCGGTGCTGTGACCATTTCCCTGGGGAGCCTGTTCCAGTGCCCAGCCACCCTCTGGGTGAAGAGACTTTTCCTGATATCCAACCTAAACCTCCCCTGACACAACTTCAGGCCATTCCCTCAGGTCCTGTCACTGGTCACCAGAGCAGAGATCAGTGCCTGCCCCTCTGCTTCCCCTCGTGAGGATGTTGAAGACCAACCTCTTGTTCCATTTTCCTAGCAATGTCCTATCAGGATTAAAGAGATCCCTACAAGGTCATGTGGTGTCTCTTCAGTCAGGCATAGACATTTATTTTGACATGCATGAAATTGTTGTTGAGGTTCCTAATCTTTGGGGGCAGGAGAGGCATCTTTCTGCCATTTTACGTTTCTACTCAATACTACATTTTGTATTCACTCTGCAATCTTAGTATGTTGGAATATTAAAGTCCCATTTACATATATAGAAAAAGGCTCTTAAATGCTCTGTAATTAGATGATTCAGAGTAAGAGCCATTTCCTTCAGTCTGACCCAAATCTGCTGTTTATAACTGCATACAGTCTGAGTACACATCAGGGGTTTTCTTCTGTGCTGTAACAAACTCATCGAATTTGTGGGTAAGTCTGTTTTTATTGTTCTCAGAGAATGAAATATTGTTTTTTCTTTCTTGGTCGTCATGGAAAGGAGCTGAGAAGCAATTTTGAGCTGCCAACTTTTTACGAGGCTGATCTGGAATACTAACTCAAAACTCACATTAAACATCTGATCAAAGTGTTTTGGATTCCATTATCGTGGATTTCTTAAATAGAAGCAGATGGTATTTTACTGTGTGACAGCATTGAGATTTCCTTCCTCTCAGTTTTATCCAGGGGGAATACTATTCATGTGAATTCTTATGTAATTCTTAAAACCAAAAAGCCCAAATATATAAAAAGCTAGCATGATACATGCAACTTTTCCTAATGAGGTAAATTCTCCATCTCTATATCATTCTTTCTTGCACTTTCCAAAACAGAATTTGGAAGCCCCAGATCCCCCATGATTAAAACTTAAGCATGTAAACAGGTTTTGTGTGATTTATATCTTTTTGTGCAGTAATGTTCCTCTGGCAATAAAATTTGAACAGGAAATTTTGACGGTCCTTAAGCATCACTATTGACAGGGATTAGCTAGCAAGCAAATCCCAGGTATCTGGGTCACACTGTAGTCCTTTCTCTTAGAATTGTAATAATAACCTGAAATAACATATAATCTGAAATCTCCCATGAAAATGGTGGTGGGGCTCCACCCACATTTAAAGCTCTGCCCATGTAATCAGCTGGCTGTGTATGGGCCTCAGATCAATGTTTCTGTATTTTCCTCCTGAAAAAGTCATTTATTAAACAAACACAAATGGGACATTACTCTGTCTCCATCAGCTTTGCTTCTGCTTTATTCCTTGTCCCAGAATTATAACTCATTTACTCTGTAAATCTGCAGGTTTGACTCTACTTTATTTGATGAAGAAATGTTGTTATTAGGCTCCAAGTTTACAGTAAAGACTAAGAGAGCAGTTTATGCCATTTTCTGTCCCAAGCTTCTCTCTGAGGCAATCCAGGGCAGTTCTGCATTACAGCAGATCTGAGAGGTGATTCTCCTAATGATGTGATTAAAAGCAGATCTTTGCATGGCAAAAGTGGATTTTCAGGGGATGATTTTATGAATTAAGCAGGCAGAACTGGTTCTGTGAGCCAGAATTTGTCCTCTCTGGTCTAAATCAAAAAGAAAATTGAAT
>WEKY01024902.1:0-153872 GCA_013390045.1 Picathartes gymnocephalus | reverse complement strand
ATATATATATTTCTTTGCTGTATGGGATAATAAGGACTTCAGGAGTGTCAGACTATTACCATGACTGATGGAAAGTGAATCCTGGCTCTTGGTGCTGTGAATTTTGCATAGAGGTTAAGACAGATAATGACCTTCATAAAAGCAGCTCCTAGAATTGCTGCACGAGTGCCTGGAATGTGGATGAGGAATCCCTTGCCCTGGAGATTGCTTCCAAACCTGTCTTTCTAAGATTAGGAAGGGCTCTGCTTTCCGTTATCCTGCATAATGGTATCATGCCAATGAGAGCATGTTAGTTTAATATAAATTGCACAGGATAACTTTGCATTTCTGCACAAAAAAACCCCAATAGACCCTTTTTACTGTCCAAAAATCAAAGCACTGTGAAACTTGTAAAGCACTTAAAATTCAGTTTCCTTGTGGAGACAACTGTGGGGTTTTACAGTTTTTGAGAATAAAGAATTCCAAACAGAGCAGTTCAGCTTCACCAACTGTGAATCATCAATCCCTGCTGTTACTTGTGGACCCTAGTGTGGAGAAATATCCTCATGTTTGGATACAATCTTGGTGAAAACAACAGACTTGCTATGGGCTCCAATCATTTAAATGCCTTGTAGGAGCTTTGTAGGGTCACTTTTAATCCTCATTGGAACAAGTGGAACTATTTATTCTTAGCAATGTCAATGATTTTTAATTATACTCTGAAGGCAGCTAGTTTGGGATGCCCTTGAGCAAATGTGTGTCTACAGCACAGATACTTGAATGTCAACAAGTGCCTAGGACTATCCTAGCCAGAGAGAAATAGGTGTCTGTTGGATGTCATTCATCCTATTTTAGTGCAGATCTCTGAAATAAGCCATGTGAATCCAAATGTGCAGCAGATGGCTCTGAAATGTCTGATACTCCAACAGCTCCACCTTAAAAATCAGAGAGAGCTTTAGGCTATTTTTATCAAAGCAGTGTAACAAGACAAAATCCTTCAATAATTCAATAGATAACGATCATCCCACAATCTTTTTCAATCAAAACTGCAGTTGGTACAAAACAGACTTATTCTTAGCTCACTGTCTAAATATATGTTATATACTCAGTGCTTACAGTTGTGTGGAGACCCCACGACCTCTCCCCACACAGTCTTGTTGGGTATTACAGCAGCTTTGGTTGGCATTTGCAAGTGAGAGTCCCTTCTTCATAAATTCAGTTGTCAGCTTTGGGAATTCCTGACATCACTTCAGGATGTTTGGCACAGCAGGCTGACTTTGTTTTAATATTGCTCTTCCTTGGCTGTCACTCTGCCAAGAAATTTTTAAATCTCTGAAGTAAGTAAGAAAGCTTTAAGGTAAGAGTTAAATGAACATCACTTAATAAAATGTAAAATGTTAAATCAGTTATTTGTTTAAAATGACATATCAAAAGATAAGTGATAATATACCTTACAGTTTCCTCTGTGCTGGCAATGGGATGTCTGAAAACTATGAGGTCAGTGTATTACAGATGGAGAAGGTCCTGGTCAGCTGGCCTGAGCCAGGCTTGCAGTCCATCAGCACCAAACTCCAAGCATGTTGGGTGACAAAATGTGGAATCAGAATTCACAATGACTCTGCTACTTTTAAACCTTCAGGATTTGAACGATTCTTGACCCCATGTGCTTCCACTGCCTCCAGAAAACTTGATTTTCGTTGATATTTCATTCATGGAATCCCATTTGCCTGTGTTTGCTGGAGACACACAAAGGGGTACCCATGGAAAGCAGCTTTTTGGGAAGCTGGATCTCATGTAGGTGCCCATGTAGAGAGGTCAGCTCCAACTGGACAGGGTGAAGCACCCAATTAATCTTACACAAGTGCCCACAAAATGTCTAAATTTTGCCTCACTCTCACAGACACAGGAATGTTGTTGGTTCTCCTTTTCTTCCAAATTTTGAATGTTTTCCAGTGATTTTCTGGGGAAAGAAAAGGAAAAGTACTTCGCAGTATGAGATACCCGCACTGACTAGACAGGGAAGTTTGTACTTGGAAATAAATCACAGTTTACTCATTTGATATTTCTGACACAGGACTTCTTTGCAGCTTGGCTTCACGAGTTTTTCTCTTCTGTGTCTGTCTTGTGTTCAGCAAATTACAGACCTGTTTACCACCGGCCTCAGGCATCCATGGATTACCAATAGGGCAGCAGCCTGCACATCCAGCTGGGCAGTGCATTGCTGTGTCTGCCTCTGTCCAGCTGTGTGTGACACAGCAAGGAGAGCACTGAGTCACCTCTGTTATCCCTGCTGCCTGCAGCATCTTTGCCTGTCAGGTCATCTGGAGTATTTTGGGGTCAGCTGGATGTCCTCTGTTTGGCCACTTCAGTCACCAGAAATATATATATAGGTATTATGTTAGATACTATATGTATATATAGATATGTTAATTAAATAAGAATATAAAATAAAGATCTATATCTGTATCTATATCTATCTAAATATATGCCTATATTTAATTAAGTCTGAAGTTTGGCAGAAATATGCCTGGAAATAAGAATATTCGGTCTGCAGGATTTGTCTCTGCATGTCAGAAAGCGATAGTGAAGTGAGTTGTTCAGCTGCAGCAGAACCACCGAGTTGTTATGACGGGTGGGCTGAGTACAACCTCTCATCAGCCCTTTGAAAAGGCCTGTAATTTCATTACTCTGATAAATATCAAGGGTCACTTTAAGTCTTAAAACAGAGATTGCTTTGACAAAGCTTTTAACCTCAGGCTGACATTCTACCTTACCTCCATGGTAAAGCCCATTTTTAGAGATTAATTCAAACACACTATTCACTTTGCAAAGTTAATTTCGAATTCACTCCCTCTGATCTTTTGCAGGTCTGTGGGTTTCTAATGACGTTAGTGTTTGTATTTTTTACAGCCAGAGGCACTAAAGATTGACCTTGTCCTCACCTTCACTATTTCTCAGTAATATCTAGGGATGAGTGTATGAATACATAGTTTCACAAGATGTTTAAACAATTTTTTCTATCCCTCAGCAGCGGAAGAGATCTGTCATCTTTTTGGTCTGGGTTGGGCTGTTTTGGTCCCATTGTGAGATGTCTGATGCTCCTCATGTCCCTGGAGGCCTGGCTGACACTCCCCTCTAATTAATTATGCCAGGACCAGGCTCCTTCTGGATCATCCTCTGCCTCTTCTTGGGCAGGTCTAGGCTGCAATGAGCATCCATGTGCCAAGGACAAGCAGACAAATCCTCCAGCATGAGCATCCATGGTTTTGTAGAAGCCTGGATCAAGGAGAGTTGTATTCTGCTTGCCAGATAACTGCACTTTTTTGGCCAAAATCAGCTGGCAGACAAACCCCTCCTGTCTTGCTGTAAGTCCTTTTTAATCAGTCTCAACTGCTGATTAAATACTAATTTACAGAGAAAGACTTTGAAATAAAGAAATACAAAGTGGCTTCCGTGAGACAACAGAAGCCACAGTAAGCCTTTAACCAAGGTGTAAGTTTTGAGTTGATGTTCTGCAAAAGAATCAGTTTTATCTGGGATGAGTCAGTGGCCGTGGTACAAGTGGGAAACACGTCACTGGAGCTCTTGTTTTACCACCACATTTAGCTCTCTCTCAGGGACTCACCTCTGCTGTGCTGTTCTACATCTTAATAAGCAGTGGGTTTGGCACATGAGTGGAATCTCTGTTCAGAAAGCTGGGTTTAAGATAAACCAGAATGCCTCACAGACTTTTAATTCAAAACATTTTCTTTCAGGTGACTCTGTGGAGAAAGGGGGTATTGGAAAAGATGTTGGGGAAAATGGAACTACTTTGGGTAGTAATTTAAGCAGCGATTTTAAAGAGGCGGGGAAATTCAGACACCAACATAACCCTAGCAAGGAAAGCAAATTAATTTTAAACACATTTACAAGTATTCTACTGAGCTTAGTGCCACTTGAGCACTAGCATGTTAATGCAGCGAGCTATTTATAGTGCAATAAATCACCTCACCCCTTAAATTGCAAATTTACCTTTGTGTGTTTTGAAGGCTGTGGTGTGTTACCAAATTTAAAGATGCTGAAAGAGCAATCACTATTTTTGTGGAGCAAATCAAACGGAGACTTTGTGTCAAAACAACGTCATCCTGAGGTAGCTGGAGAAGCAAACATGCAGAGAAAAGTATATTCCCTGTTCAAATACTGCCATACTCCTCATGAGGGAAACAGGTTATACTCCTAAAGATGCTACAATATTCTTTATACGACTCAGAGCACCTGCTTTAAGAGACAATTCACCCTGAAACCACACAGGGAGCAACCAAGGCTGACTCTGAGGCATATCCTGGAGGTGGGGACAGGGCTGATGTGAAATGTACAGGTCTGCTCACTCCTTCTGCAGAAAACCATGCAAAGCCCAGCTGTCCTCCAGATCTGTGCATCCTTTTCCCCAGATAAGTGGTCCTCCCTCTTGGCAAGGGGTAAAAGCCCCCAGGATGGGGGGTGCTGCTCCTCTGATGGGTTTGGCCCCAAATCTCACTCTTTTTCTATGAAGATCAATAGAGCGAGCTGGGTCTAATGAATGAAAACGTGTGGGAGTTTTAGGAGAGGGAGGGTGTAAACTCAGCAAGACAGGCAAAGAGTCTATGTAATGTTTATTTTTGAGCATACAGGCATCTGCCTGCGGAACCTGAATGGCTGCAGAAATTGTTTTCAGAAATTAATCATAATGGAGCCTGATGCACTGGTTAAATGTGCTGTGACTCATCCAGAGCTGAACTACAGAGAGCCTGCATGGTGACTGTCACCGTGTTAGGATAAAATAACTTCTCAAATAGATGATGCATTTGACAGTTGGATGTGCTCATCTAATTGCAATAACTGGCACAGAGAAGAGGAGCTTGTTATGAAGGTTTTGCATTAGCACACACGTTTGAGGGTATTTACTGCTTCCAGGACTGCTGAGGATGGAGGCAAAAGGATCCCAGGTGCCAAGAAAGCTGCTAAGAGCACTGAGCATTTTAAGCTTTCCCTGTCATAACTGCAAAATCATTTAACAATACATGCCCTGCTTTGCCTTACATCGATACCTACCCACAGGAACAGCCTGATCTAGTGGGTGACATCCCTGCCCATGGCAATGGGGCTGGAACCGGGTGATCTTTCCAACCCAAACCATTCTAGGATTCTGTTAGGAGTTCTGCTCTGATTAGGAGTCACGGGAATGTTGTGGGTTGCTCCTTCAGCCTCCTTATAGCTGAAGCCCCAGAAATGGAGATGGGACTCTGCACTGACATGTAGGTCAGCCTGTCAGGGTAGGTCAGGCTGCTTGGTCACAGCATCACCTTGAAGTCACCTTGAAAAGTCATATTTCTGTCACATACTTGTGTAGGGCCAGCACAATTTCACACCCAGGTACATGAGATCAGAGTCAGTCTTCTCACATGATGAATTATACCTCTGGCTTCTACTAAAATGACTTTGTTACAATCTCTGACATTTAGTCATGTGCTTTTTATTTAGAAAAACTGGGTTTTGAAAGTTTACGAAGGCTCTCCTGGGAGCAGAAAATCAATATTGTTGTTAATACTGAGTTGCAGTCATTTGCTGCCATTGCATGCATCAGTGCTGTAGCAGTGTCAGCTCAATTCATTTTTGCTACCAACCATAGCAATAATAAGGTGATAAAATATGTCCTATCTACAAAAATTCCTGTTTATCAAACAGGTGGGACTTCCCAAGCACTTTAATGTTGGCTCAGGATGGCTCCCATCGATGTCCCTAGGAGTGCCTGGTATTGTTTTCTTTGAAGCTTTTGAAGAGTGAGGAGATATTGTCATTGATTCAGGGGAAGCAGAAAGACCTTCGAGAGACCATTGAAAATGCAGTGTTTTAATTACAAAACTTCCATCCTGACCAGGCAGGTCAATAGAAAATATGAACCAATAGAAAATATGTTCCAGAGAACAGTATCATAAAATCATAACATGGTTTGGGTTGGATGGGACCTTTAAAGGTCATCTGGTTGAACTCTGTGAAAGCCTTGTGACGTTTTGATTTTTCTTCTAGAAAAGCAAGATGTTTCTGATAGGGTATGTGGGAGGGGGAGTTCTCCTCACTGCACTGGGGTATAGTGGCCCCTGGCACTTTGGTGATGGTACAAGGGACAAATAGTGACTGGAGAAGTTGGGCAACATGGGGACTCCTTGATCAGAAATACAGCACAGCGTGGAGACTGCTCTGCCTTCTGCTCTTTCCTAGAGCCAAGTGCATCTGCAGAGCCCTTGCCAGCCTACAGTGGACGTGATCAGCCTCGATGTACCTGGTATCACTATTGAAATGAATACAAGGTTACCCCACATAACTGTTCTCTGCTGCAGAAAGCAATTTAGTCCATGTCATTCCTCCTAACTTAGTTCGTACACCAAATCAACGCAGGCAGACCATATAGATTTTAGCTTTCTAACAGTTTACACTACATTACTCTTCAGATTTCTCACCCAGCCCCCCCCCCCCATATGGCATGTCCTCTTTGGACATAACCACGTCACTATAGGTCCCCGAGAGTCCTCTAACAAGGCTCAATTTTGCACGCAAAGTCAGGAGAATCATCATTACTCAAAACTCTCTTGCTACCCGAGAGCAGATAAATAGATCTGCTGGGAAAAGATGCCTGTGGATGTATGGCTAAAAACCCCTAATAGCAGCAGTAAAAGGTTTTGGATGCTGATCCTGCTGTCTGCCCCCAGTTGTCTAGGAAATATTTACCCTTGCTATTCCTTGTTACTCAAAACAAACATGCTAACTCATTTTAATGCAGTGATCATCTCTTTTTGTCCTATATATGGCAGGGAGGAGAATCAGATGGTCTATACATTATAAAACTGAAAATTAGTATTTTCCCCTTAGTTTAAAAAGCAAAGAAAGAGCTGTCAAATCATGTGGCTATCTCAGAAGCAGAGAAATTCCTCTCTTACACCTGAATTTCTTGTGATTCAGATTCAAGCAAGGCGAATTATGTCTCTAACCTCTTCTCCAGGCCTGTGGATATAAATGGTGCAGAAGTGCATTGGTCTGTTATATCTAATCTTTGCACAGCTAGTATTAAATTGTATGTATTCAAGGAGCTGTTCTAGTGCCAAGCCAAGAGCAAGATTTATAGAAGAATTCAACTAAAGTCCTAATGAGAGAAGGGATGAACAAAGAAATCACAAATGGAAGGCTCCAAGAGGTTTAAAGTGGATCCAAAAGGTGAAGTTTGCTAGAAAAGCAAAATACAGGCACTCTAAACATCTCTAGGGAGAAGAGGCAAAAATACAGTTGTGAGGAGCAAAGGAGGGAAAGGGATATATGCTGAATGTTACATCTAGGAGTGGGAATTATGAAAGGGCAGTTCAAGCTGATCCTGGCTTTTCTGTATCCAGAAAGCCTTGTTTCCTTGTTTTTCAGGTGTGGGTTTACACCAGGAGGCTACAGCTATGTGATGAAGCTTCACAGTTGCATCACGCAGCCCAGCAACCCCTGTGCCAGGTCCCTTTCCCTGTGCTGTGCTCTGGTTTGGATGCAGGTGGGGCTAAGTGTAGAGTATAAGCCAGTCAGACATGTACCACTTAATGCACTCCCAAAGCTGGAGAACACAACCTAGTTTAAAGAGGACACTCACTAGACAGCAGAAAATGATCTGGGGTGGGCTTCATCGTACCATGTGTAGGTGTCTATATCAGAATTACCTGTACAGTTAATGGAGAGAAAAGACATTTAACTCCTTCTAAAATAGATGATTAAAACAATGTCTGATGAAGGCTACCTTCACTTTCAGCTCTGGATGCTGTCAGGCACCCTTTAGAAAAAGGTTTCTGATGTGTTTATAACTTATTTTTTAGGGGAGGGTGAACAGTACTCCCAAAGCCCTACAAGCTGTGGATGACAAAGTTAACTGAGGTGAATCCCAGCATTGGGTTCTTCCATGGACTACAGGAGAATGGTCCTTGAATGACTTGAAAGTATGTGATGTCTAAGTAGGTCAGAGCTGAACCAGAGGCCTGGGTATAAACATTCTTTTAGTATTGCTTTGTATCTTGAATTTCCAAAGAGCTTGAAAAGTTTGGAAGTTCAAAAGTAAGAACATTTGTAGGAGCAAGCACATACTTTAAGTCTTTCTTGAACTGCACTCAGTAAAGCAGCAGGATGACACAGTGTCTTGGAAGAGTGTTAATTTTTGTCTCAGATAAAATATTCCCTCATGGAAAGTACACAGATGACCAGGTTATATGGGAAAATATACAGTTCACAAGAAAAAGAGGAAGTATGAGCAGGACACACTGTGGCAGAGCTCACGGATGGATGTTTTAGCAAGTTAAAAGAATGTTACCTTCGGTGGGAAAACAGGTACTCTTGCAGAGCAATCACAAAATGTAATCCCGTGGATAGTCAACAATGTTAGAAAATGAGTTTTAGCAAAGAAACTCCATGAAATTGCTTTATGTTAGTTAGCTTTTCCAAAAGCTGCAGTGAAATGTGTGTGCAGGCAAGGTTTTTAAGGCGATTTCACCAGAAACAGGCAGAGCAGAGAAGGGTTAATAGCTTCATTTATGGTGTGATGTATTCCTACGCAAGCCACTGTCAGCCTACAGACCTGACTAATCCCAAGTGTAGTTACTAATTGCTGTCATCCAAACAGTAGCTGGCAGCCATTTAATTTTCCCTTTCACTTGGTGTCATTAACATTAGTGACATATGGCTCCTTCCCTGCCCCAGCTCAGTGGCTACCAGGGAAACCTATGGCTTGAGCTTTGCAAACATAAAAGTCCATGATTAACTTTCAGCATCTTGCTGGTGTCAGGCAGAACTGTTTACAGATCTGGATCCTAACTGCCTGCAAGCTGTTGTTTTTTTTTTTTTTTCTGGGCAAAACTTAGAATAGCAGTATAAAGGTACACTCTTACATCTTTAACTTATACCAGGCTGATACAAAATAAAATTCAGGCAATAGGGGAGATGTAGCTTGACACACATTACAGTATAAATTATTACTTACTACTTTGCTTTTTTCCTTTCTTTTGTACTTTAGTATAGTTGAGCTGGGCAATTGTTTATAAGTGAGATTGCATAAATCTTCTGAATTACTTTTGTATCTTCTCACTTGACTCAAAATATTAGGTCAAGATATCAGATGCAGATCTCAAAACTCTGTTTCATGTCTTGCTATCTGTTCAACTCCTTTATCTCTGCTGACTTATATATAGGTGCTACTATTTTTTGTATTAAAATTACACAATATGTCTCAAATCCCACACTGCTTTCCTCCACTTCATTTGTTCATGTCTATCTAAGGTCACTAATTTTTTAAAAAGTATACTTTTTATTTTCTGCTGGCCACATGCTTACTATGCACTGCAGAATTGTTGCCATCCTGCTTTCAAGTAAGATGTTCAGTATTTAATATCACAGGCATTTCAGATCCTGTTCAAATAGCACAGCAACCAAACTGATGATATTGCTTTTAAAGACGAAGTAATTTCTGGACCTTGTGTCATTTGGAAACATAAAGACAAAAAAAAATCTCAGATCTTTAGTGATTTTTCTTGCTAGGAAGACAGCAAGTCCCATAGAAGACAGTAAAAAAGTTTTGGTAATATACAGTGACTCCTGAAGAAGAGTATGTAGCCTTTGATTTGTAAATTGACTTTGCCCCGTTCTGAGTTTTAAGGTTAAATAATTTAGTGATGCAAAAGAGTGACAGAGGAGCTGACAAAGCACACTCTGTACTCCCTTTCCTCACCCATCCCTGTGCTGCATGGAACTTCTGCTCACCTGAACTGACTCCTGCCAGCCCTGTTGCCTCCTGGAGGGTCCCTGGGAATCAGCAGCAGTGACCTCAGACTGCAGAGAGCAATTCTGCCAGCAGCCCCCCAGACCTGCTGCCCACTTTGAATTCTTACTCGAGGTCAGTACCTGCAGCAAGAAGTGCACTTTTCTGCAAGTTGTCTTGTACCCATTTTCCTTGCATGAAAGACATGCTGTATCCAACCAATATATTTTTTCCCATATACTTTCAGAGTGAGTCTCCTGCTGCATGCCTGGGAGTACCTGCAGTTTTGTGTGTTTTATTTTACCAAAGGTAAAGAGAAATGCTGCTCCAGCTGAAATCAGTGATCCTCAGACACTGGATTTTATCCTGCAGTTAGGGTAAGCAACAAATCCTTGGGACCAACCTTGTGACTACCCAGTGCAGAAGCACAAAACATAAAGCAGCAGCAGGGTTTCTATCCTGTTTTCCATTTTTCCTGGGAAGATAATTTGATTTTTTCATGTAACTGATTACACAAGGTGCTTTGTTTGGCACCCTGGTGAGCGATGGGGCTGTCGATGGAAGCACCATAACCCACTTTCCTTCCTCCAGCTGGAGCTAAAATCAGAACAAGGCTCTGTACAAGAACAAAGGGAAATTGCAAATTTGTCTCTGTTAGCAGAGCATCACAGAGCTCCCTTCCTGACTGCTCCAGCAAGGGTCTCAAGTGACGCAGAATGAGCAAATTGAACCATTTTTGTGTTAGCGTACGGTCACAGCAATGACACCAGCCAGGGATGGACAGAATGCTTGCATGATGCAAAGATCTGACTCTGCCCTTATACCCCACATCTCTTTTCACGAGGTGAATAAAAGCTGAGTCAAACCTGAATCACGGTGAGCAGGAACTGCAGTAAAATTAAGAAAAAAATGACTCCATGAATTGAGAGAAAAGAAAAAAAAAAAAAAAAGGCTCTGTATTGGAGTCTGAAAAGTGGGTCAATAGGGACAGGAAACATCTTGTGCTAGCCATGAGAAGCCCAGTGCTGGGGTTTGCTAGTTAGGTAAGAGGAGGCAGAAAGGAAGACCCAGGAGGGAGCAGGAAAGTGAGCAGGGCCAACCCCAGAGATGCCAGGGAGGCAGAGGAGGATCGGTGCCTGAGGCAGTCACACACTTCATTAGGAATGAGTAGTTGGACATTGCCAAGGAACAGGAGACAAAATTCGGACTGAAAGACAACCACCGAGGGAGAAATGTGCATAATTCTGGGGTGAAGAATAATTTGGGTCAGGCCACGGAGAAGCTGCTGTCTCATCTCACTGAGCAGGTCGCTGCCGTGCTCTGGCCATGAGCTGAGCGGTCCAGCGCACATCCTGCCTGGTGGGACCCCGCCTTGGGAGGGAAACGGGCACCCTTAGCGTCGGAGGAGCAAGGAGATGGGTGCAGGCACCCCGCGCCGCCTGACGCTGCCATGGACAGGGATGGGAGCGGGGTGCCAGCAGTCAGACGGGAGACGGCGGGGGATGCAGGCCAGCATCCCACGGCTGGGCTGGGGAAGGGGGAATTCCATCCCACAGCGCCGCTCCCATCCCGGAGCCTATGGAAACCAGAGGTTCCAGGCGGGGGGTGCTGCCGTGCTCCTCAGCAGGGCCCGGGCTGCCGGCGGTGCCCGCGGGTTTCGCCCCCGCCGCGGAGGTTTCGGGGCTGGTGAGATGCAGCCGGAGGATGCTCAGCGCTCCCTTCGCCAGGCCGGAGCTGGACCAGCCTGGCCGCGTGCGCCTGCGCTGCCAGCCTTCCTCCCCCTCCCGCTCCTCCTCCTCCTCCTCCCGCTGCCGGCCCCTCCTCCCGGCTCTGGCGGTGCCGGCTGCCGGGGCGGGCGGCCGGCGGGGCCGCTGTGTCCGACAGCCCCGGGGTTATGCCCGGCTGCAGGCGGGGCGCAGGGCCAGGGGCAGCCCGCGGCCGGGGCTCGGAGGTGTCCGGCAGGAGCAGGGGCCAGTGATCCCCACCAGCACCTCCCGCGCCCGGGAAGGGGTGCGCGGGCGCTCCGCGGCGGGGGAGGAGGAGGAGGAGGAGGAAGATGATGCTGCTGAGGATGCTGAGGATGCGGCGGGCCGGAGCGGAGCGGGGGTACCCGGGCAGCGGCTGGGTGTGCTGCTGGCTGCTGGGCTGGCAGGCGGCCGCCCTGCAGCTGCCGCCCTGCGAAGAGGTGAGATTTTCCTCTTTCTCTTTGGGTTTTCCCCATCAGTAAGGGCGGGTGGGGGTATGCACCGGCTCGAGAGGAGGGTGGCATCCCAGCAAGGGGGTGCTGCTGGTTGTTGCTGGCTCCCCCAGAGCTGTCCGTGGGATGGTAGAGGGGTCAGACCCACGGGGAAGGACCCTCCGCCGCGGTGCGGGCGGGGGCTCTGGGGCGGCCGAGCTCCCCCGCATGACGAGTAGAGCGGCTCCCTTGGCCGTCGGTCGCGAACCGCACTCCGCACTCCCCTTGCCCGTGGTGATCGCTGCTCCCTTTGGTGCATGGGAGTAGTAGAGTCCCCCTCCAAAGGAAGGGGGCTCGGCCGGCCTCGCTGTTTTTCTAAATACCGTGTTAAATCAGCGCAAAGGTGGAGAATGAGGGAGGGGTGGTGTGTGAAGCTGTCCCGCCCTCCCCGTGTCAGCTCGGTGTGGCCGGGGCTGAGCCGTGAGTGTGACATGAGGAGAGAAACTTTCTGTCTCTACTGCTTTAAGAACCCGAACCTGGAGGCACTCGGTGTGTTCGGAGCAGGGACGCTCCGCACGGCTGTGCGGGATGTGGGGCTGAGGCGGCCGGACAGGGATGCGCAGCCCCGGGTAGCCCCTGAGGTTTTCCGGGGAAGGGACCTGGGCTTCTTGAAGCTCTTTTCTAGGGTTTCCAGCCTCACTCCTACATGCAGGGAAATCCTCTCTGCTGCTATTAAAGAGCAAGTGTTTCCTGTGTTTTAATCCAGCAGTAGAGGTGAGGAAGCTGGGTACCACCTTCCCGAACACGTCTAGGTTGGCCGGAGCTCTGCTCAGGCAAGCAGAAACCTGTAAGTGGGTTAACAACGGTCAGTCGTTTTCCTTCTAACCCTCTCCTATCCGAGGATGCTCTGGGACCACAACTTCCCCACTTCACCTCCTACAGGTGCACCGTTTAGCAAGAACTAATTTGTACATCCTCAGAGTGGGTTGGGGGTGGGCGACTGCAGCCAGATGGGAGCACTCGGCTGGCGAAGCGTCCTGACCCGTGCTTGGAGGCTACTGCAGTGTGGGACCTCCTCGGCTGGGGGTGCAGGAGACCACGTCTCCTTCCTGTGGTGAAAGAGAGCATTTCTGACCTGGGGAATATTCCCTCTTTGCCTGTGAAATTTACTTATTGTCTTCCAAGTAGCAGAGCTCAGTGCTAGTCTAGCGTGGGAAATCTTGCAGTAGGGAGAGGTGATGTCTGGCAAACCAGTGTCTGTTTTGGGCATGTTTCTCCTAAATGTTGATCATTCTCAGGGCATGTTTCTCTTAAATGTTAGTCATTCTCAGAGAGAGGGATTTATGCAGCCACCTGCTTTAAATTATCTATCTCCCTTTTCAGCTAATGAAAGAAAACAGGTACTTTTAGAGCTGTTCTCATCCTAGTGTCTTTGCTTCAAAAAAATTAACCTCTGGAGATGGTTAAAGGTGAGAGCTGAACCTATGCAGTGGTACCAAAAATGTAGAGCTGGTATTTTGAGCATCTTACACTGGGCTTTAGGTGTGCAGATTCTCTCTGGAGCCCCACTCCTGTACTCCTTTGGGTCTGGACCTGTGTGCTTTTGCTTTCTTTTCAGAGAGGCTGACAACGTTGTTTTACTTGAATACTCTTTAAAACAGAGACAGCTGTCTCTCACATGGTTAAAAAGCTGTGTGTTACTTTTGCTGGGGTGCGTACAGCCATGAAAGTGTGTGTCCCAGGCAATGTAATTACAAACATGTCTGGATGGAGACAGAGGGGAAAAAAAAGGGGCTTACAAAGAACCAGGATAGCAGATGAACTGCTTTATGAAAGAGAAGAACACAAGTTCATAGTTTTGTCTCAAAACTTTTCCATTTGCCCGAATTCAGCCCGATTTGAGTGACTTGGATGTATTGCCATTAAAATCATATAAGCTCCTGATGAGATTGACTCTGGTTTGGGCAGACTCAGACAGGGATGAAGTTATGCCCTAAGAAAGCACAGCCTATCAGAGGGTATTGCAGTCCTTTAAAGACTTGGTAAACATCTTTTTTTTTATACCCACAAGGTCTGAGAAGCACAAGGCTTAATGTACTGGCAGGTAGTTCATTTTCAGTATATAGGGGATCTTTCTTTAGCAGCACTTGCCTTGTCCTTCCTTGACAACTTGTTTTTCTGTTCCCTCACTTGGGAGAAATACAGATATCTGCTGGTTTGTGAGATTTCTGTGCTGGCACAACATTTGGAGCAGTGGGATCTCTGGCTGTGCCTGAGGCTCCTTGGTGCTCTGATTTCACAGATAGTAAAATAATAATGTCTAGCAATGTCACTTTGCAGAAACCTTTTTGTCCTTGACTTAGTTCATCAGGGACTGTAGTAGTTCAGCACAGTGGCTTTAGGACAGGTGTGTTTGTGCAGCAAACCAAAGGTACAAGCAGCTTGGATGAATCTTCCTGTGAGTTTTTGGGGTAAATTGCTACAGCCATAAGCTTCTGGCATAACAGTGTTCAGTCCAGGCTGTGATGGTCCTTCACATCGTGAGCTCTCCCTGAGCTCTCCAATGCCAGCAGCAAATTTAAAGGTGATTTGTGCATCTCCAAGAGATGGAGGCAGGCTCAGCTTGGATGGCTGGAGTACCTCTGGGGTACAGAACCCAGGGAGACCCAGTACTGTACCCTGTGCCTCTGGTGACTTGGCAACTCAAATTACAACAGTGGTAGAAGAATAAGTGCTTGGTGAATTCTTTCTGCTATGCCAATGATGATCAGGGTACTCATGCAAATGTTTCATGTGTTGCATAAATTATGACTTTGGGTGGAATTGATGACACCCATGCTTTTCACTGCCATTAAATACACATTAAGCTGTTATGTTGGAAATAGTGAGATAGTCATGCCAGTCCCCCTGCTGCTGCAGGAACAATGGTTGTTACATCTTATGTTCCAGTGTTTGGTACATTTTCTAAACTTTTCAACTGAATGGGTCTTCTTCAGCTTCCCCTTAGAGATTCACCCAGACCTGAGCAGATTTTTGCTTTTAGGACATTTGATACTCAGCCTAAATGGGTCTTTTCTTAATTTCATCTTTCCTTTCCCTGTGTTGTTTTTGCAATAATAATAATAATAAAAAAAATAAACTCACTGAGTGACTCTTCTCTTAATTCCCATTCTGCCAAATTGCTTTCAAAGAGAGATACAGAATATCCTGCTGGCAAAGATGTTTTCTTTCATACTCCTGTTCTACTCTCAGTTATTATGCAGATTAAGAGCAAGCACATGCCTTTGACATTGACAATAAATGTGATTCTGATACATTGCGTGGTTTACCTGCTGTTTCACTAGACAGGTAAATTAAAGGGTAATGCTAAATGCTTTCTTTAAGGGAATGTATTTTTGCACTAGTCTGCTAGAATGCTTACGGAAAAGACAAAAACAATATAAGAAATGTTCTTGGAAAATGAAAGAGTCTTTTATAAAATCACTTGCAAGGCAAAGGCAAAGAAGTCTTAAGAATAAAGGGGAAGCATGAACTTGAACTTAGGTCAAGTAAGGTGGATTTGGTGTGTTGAAATAGTGCCAATTCTCATGATGAGAAAAGGTTAAAAAATCGAGTATGTCTAAGCTAAGTGTGAAGTATTTTAAGTATATTAGTATGTTAAATCAGGATTCTAGGTGCTGAGCTAAGCAGCGTGCGAAGCAAGGTGAAATTCTGTCTCTCCGTGTAAAGGATGGAGAGGAGATGTGTCAGTCTTGGGAAGGTGTTACATAAACCAGCACGCCTGTCAAGTGTACACGGCAGGAGTAACAGGGATGTCTGCTGGCAGGAATCTGAATATTTGAAACACTCTTGTGTTGTAAATGAACCGTACCTACTTGGGAGGAGGTTTGGAGTCATTGCAAAAGGCTCTGTAGAGGCAGCCCATGTGCAGCCCATGATGGTGAAACACTTTGGGTGGGTGATTAAAAGGAAAAGGAAAGAATAAAACCTGTCCGAGTGGTTTTGTGCCCTATCATTAGTACTCAGGAACCGTGAACGCTGGGTTTGTTCTACAGCTGGTTAATGAGCGCACAGTGATCACAGCAGAGGGTGGGGCTGTCTAGGTAAGGAGGGAGTAACTTGACAGAGAAAGAAAAAGAAGAACATGCATTAATGCATGGGGTAGAGAAAATTGATGAGATGCAAGTCTATAGGATAAGGTAGAAATAAAAAGGATTTTTATACACTGAAAGGCTAAATGTTTTTATTGTTAAAAGGTAATAATTTTTTATTTTTATGTAACCATAAACAACCTTTGGATTGATCAAATACAACTATTTGATCTGTGAGATTTATTTAGTCTTTGTTGGGTTTAAAATCTCTGAAGGGGTTAGTTCATTTAGGAAGGAATTCTCCTAAGTTGGTTTCCTTGCTGCCCCTTATTGGTACCCTTGTCCCTTTCTCTGAAACTTCTGCATTTGCTATTTTGGCAACAGAGTAGGTGCTATCTATACCAGCTGCTGGGATGATCCAGTGTTGTATTCCATAATTTCTAACCATCTTGAAAGATATTAGACACTTAATCTGTGAACAATTCATAGTCAGCAGAAGAGGCTGTGGAAAGATTCCTACACGGACCATTTTATTTCTTTCACATCTTGCTACACAGAGCTGTGTCTTTGTGGAGAAAAGAGAAATGTACCATATTCCATGGTGATGAAGGGTCATAAAGATGAGGAAAGAGGAGCAAAAAACAAGCTACAAAACTGCTGACAATAAAGTCGATGGTGTGCAAACACGTGCACAAAAGGTGAGGAGACAGATGCTAAAACACAGGTACCACAGCAGAAAGCACATGAGCAGACCAAGGTGGGGAGGGCACAGGAGAGACTGGTGAGGTGTCAGAATTGGAAACCTGGGAGGGAAGACAGATGCTGGCGTAAAAACTGGATAGTGAGCCATGGTTGTAATGATTCAAGAATAAGAGAATTAGTCATAGTGGAAACTGCTGTAACAGACCATAAACTCAACAGAGAAGCAGCCATTAAACCAACACAAGATTGCATTTCTCCTGCTGTCAAATATCACTGGATCATTCAGGGTGAGATTTATCATTTATAAAGAAGGCCATGATTTTATTTCCTCTTTTTCTCCATAGGTTGAGGTTGAGTGAGAATGGGAGCTGTGCTGGGATTCTTGACACATCCGTGCATCGTGGAGTCAGTACTATCAGCCATGCAGGGGCCAGGATAGGTTTTGCAGGGATTTGGGCTGCCAGCTGCCTCCTCCAGGCCGCATTTTCCACCAGGTGTTGGTTGGGAAAGCTTTGGCAGTGCTGTGTGTTGCTTTATGCCAGATGATGACCTGGGTCAGAAGTGCTGGAATCACTTGAAGGGAACCTTTTCCGTGAGCTTGTCCCTGTGTTCAGCGAAGATGTTGGCAGGGCTCCCAGTGACTGCAACGCCTGTGGGGCAGAGCCAGGGGCTCTCAGACATGCAGGGCTCAGGCCCTGGGCAGCAGGGAAATGCCATCACTGCAGGCTTCCCTGTGTCATGTGGTAGGTTGCTGTCAACACCTGCTGAAGGAAGTGGTAAGCACCAACTAAGTAGAAAAAAAAATTACAGAAGAACAGATAAGGATTGGTAAAAAGGAAAATAGCCTTGAATGCCTCATCCTTGAGATAGGAAAGAAACTGTTTGGGAACAGGTCCCACATGTCTCCCAGATGGTGCCAAGGTTTTTCTAGGGACTGCTGCTGTGAAGACCCCATGTTGTTATCTAGTATGGCCATATCTTCCCTAACTCTTACACCTACTTGGAAAAGAGTGTCTCACTAACTACCCCTTGGTAATACCTTAGATCTAACCCTAGACCTGAAAATATGTTTAGATTTTGATTGCTGGTACTGGGAACATTTTGGTTTTCAGTTTTTTGAAAACAAAAACCTCTGGTTTTGAAGGAGGGAAATAGATAAGCCCTCCTTTTTGTTTTTTATTTTAACAGCCATCTTTTAAAGCAAACCAACAAACAAACAAACCCTTTCAATTACAAAACAGTATCTAAATCTCATAATGACCTTGTTTCACAAGCATTGTGATACTCTCTTTGATAAATAGTGCCAGACAGTAATCGCTGTGCACTTGGGACGTGGGCTCAGGGCTGATTTAAGATGATCTAGGACAACATGTGCAGCTGAGCCACTGGCTCTGCTGTTTTGGTGCTGATGATCCTGTCACTGTGCTGAGTCACAACTAAGGCTAATTTGGCTGCAAACTCACCTGCTAAAAGGAAAAAAATAAAAAAGCCAAATTAAAAGCGTGAGGGTTTAGCTGGGAGAGTGGCAGAGATGACTCAGTCAGTGTTTAGGTTCTGGGGTGATAGAAGTGGTACAGAAGGCTCTCTTACCTGTTGGTGTTTTGCAGTCAAGAAATACAACGCACAACGGAGGTGATTTATGGTGACACTTGAAGACTATTGGAAAGTACCTACAAAAAGTGATAGGAACTGTTATCTGGAGGTGAAAATGCTGGGTAGCTCAATTTTCATTTGGTTAGATTTTGTTCCACCTTAGAGGTACAAATAATTTTCAGGTATAATCCACAGGAAAGTGGCTCAGGGTGTTTGGGATTGGTTAAAAGGCTATGCCCACCCTGCCAAGAACAGGAGCATCAGGAGAAGATATTCCTGTAAACAAGGTGAGACAGTCCATGAGCGTGGGCAGATTCCTGGCCCTCTTCTAGAGTTAGCAGGGTAAGAATCAAAAGAGCTATTTTCTAGATGATAATTACCAATGTGGGTTACTGGTGCTAATCTTATAATCCAATTTGATGAAAAACCCCTGCTTTAGGGAGAGGGTGAACTTTCCCTCTGAGGTGGGAACTGACCTGAACGTGCTTAGAGGTGTTTTTGATGTAATGAATATGGTCAGAAAATGCAAATGCATTAGATAACCAAGCCAGAGGGAGGAGTGATGCAGAGTGCAAAACCTGAAGATGCCATTAACATAATTGCTGCTGGCTTGATAAAATACAGTACACATTTAATTGCAGAGAAATCAGTGTCTAAATTGATTGTACTGTCACAGAAAACTGAGGTGCACAAGGTGGTGACTGCTAGCAGCAAACTGAAGGGTAAAGGTGATTTAGACCTGAGCTGTTGACTCTTAGAGTGTTAATTTCCCACAGTGTTTCCTGTGGTGTGTGAAATCCTTCTGGTTTTGTACTTGCTCTCTGAAGTTTCTTAAAGGAAGATCTTCACACAGGCCAGTTGTGTTTTATACACACAAGGGGTGGTGCTCGTCTTTTGAGAGATGCACAGCAGAAATGGATGACTGCTGATTTTTCCCAAGACTTTATATCCATTGCTCCCTCCTGCTGGCAGGTCAACAGTGCTGATCAAATGCTGCTTGTTTCTGGTAAGCTGCTTTTTATCTCCAGCTCTGTGGTTCCCTGGACAAATGAAGAAAAGAAAGATTTCCCAAGACAATTCTTTTCTTCTCTCTTTTGTTTGTTCTTATTTAATCCAATTTAAAAAAAATTCAGACTTCTCTTAAAAGGAAAGAACGAGGGGCTGTAACCCAGACTTCTTTACTGCAGGATTCATGCTTGCATGGAGGGACTATGAGCTGATGTTCATCTCAGGGATGCTGGGGAATGCCTGCACGATAGAATTCGAGTGGGAAATGATTCAGCTTATCAGGCTGCACCTTCCTCACAAGCACCTGCCCTGTGGACCTGCTGATGAGCAGCTTGTCTTGCCTTGTGAAGAATGTCAAGTGTCCTGATGAGTAGGAGAGTGGCTCTGCCCTAGAGCTGCTCAAGTAACAGCTGAACCCAGGCCAATTCTCCTCTTACAGAAGATCTGGCAGGGTGACTGTCAATTAATGCCTGATTTTGATGCTGAATATAGGATACACCAGGGCTCTGAATTCTCATTTTTTTTAGCTGGAAGCCCACTGTTCTCTGTGTTAGCCTCTGCACAGTGAGAGGCAATAGATCCAGAGGCATTGCTCTATCCTGCAACAATGGAACATATCCTCTTAGAGTCAAGCCATCATTTTAGGGATGCACTGACCAGGTATCACGAATAGTTCAACACTGAGCCCAGAACTCCTACTAAAATAGCTGTGATCAGTGATCACACTCCTGTTCACCCCAGCTAAGAGGAAACATAATGTCAAAAACAATCAATTCCTATATCTTTTTGTTCTGTAGTATTTTTAATGGCACTTAAAGTCAACCCTACTTAAATGTTTGCTGGCTCCTCTGAAAAGTCATTGCTTTGCAGTTCCAGCTTTTACATTAAAAAAAACTCCAAACAAACCCGCTGGTTTGCTGCATTGCCTGTTATCATACTGACCTGCAAATCTCTTGAACTGCTTTGCTAAACAAGGGAAAAAGATGTCCTTAAAGTGTCATCATGTGGTCATGTTGGAATCACAGCTTTCATTGAAAAAGGTGGGAGAAAAGTTAAGTTGGCTCCTCAGTATTGAAGGGGAAGAGTGGAAAATGTGAACTTTGAAAATCTGTAAAGTTAAATGAAGTGGAGCTAAGTTGCATAGTGTTTTAAGGTCCTGTGGCACTTAAATAGGTTGTATGAATTTGATGGGGTGGAAGCAATGATGCCTAACTCAAGGTTTTGGGAGGCTTTATGTGACTGTTACTGAAGGTACAATTTGATTAACAAACTTTGACATTATTTAAATTTAGCATTTACACTGTAGATAGTCTGATGGGAGGACCTAGTAGTGCCTCACTGGGCACCACACATGCTAGAAATAAAAATAAATTACTGGGGCAATGACGTGCTCTCATAGGCAGTCTCTAGCCTGCTAAACAGGGCAGACCCAAAGAGCTCTGGTCCCTGAGCTGTCAGTGGGCTCCCTGGCATGGATTTGCCCATGGCAGCTGGCACAGCATGGAACACTGCAGTAGAAGCTCTGGGTGAACTCCACAGGAATCCTGCAGTTAGGCAGTAAAGATGAGTGGAGGCAGTTTTGTCGTGGGATGATGATAACTGGGTACTTGATATATGTTAGGAAAGCATCATAGCACCCTCACGGTTCTTCAGGACAGCAGAAAATCAGTGTGACGAGACCATGCTCCAGTGATCCATGCATAGTCCAAGCCTGAGATCCTGATGGTGTGGAAGTAACACAGGGCAGAACCAGCAGTTCTACCATAAAAAGAACTTACCTTGTTTTTAATTGTACGAGTTAGTCACCTAGCTTGACCTAAGTGTCTAGCTGTCGAGACAGAGACAATTACCACTCAAGATTAATATTTGCCATCCTGAAAGTGATTTTTCTGCTGACTGTGCCCATTTTCTTCCACTGGCTACAGAGGGATGCTGGCTTCTTCCAGGTAGATGCTCAGCTTTTAGATACCTAAAGTAAAATAAGGACCCATCAGTGTCCACTGTGAGTTGCATTGGATGTTACACAAGCTACAAAGTCACTTTGCAGCACTCTGCAAGCTGCAGGGGTGGCGGTGTTTTGATAAGGCTGGGACATCACAGCAGTGCAGCTAGGTCTCTGCAGTGACCTAATTATACTGGAGAAGGGATCTAAATCTTTGCCTCTGAATTAGAAGGGAAATGCAGCAGGAGCACAGTCTTGGTCCTTAGCTCTGGAGAGCTGTTTGTGAGCCAAGAGTTTTTATTGCTTTGCCTTGTAGCAGCTTCCTACCAAAGGTGCATTATCACACAGCAGAGTCCTTTCCTATCCAGGGAATAATTAACATCAGGCTGATGTCAGGGTAAATTTCTCTATTATACATGCGGGATATATCTCTGTCTGTCTGTCTGTCTGTCTATCTCTAGACACACACATTTAAGCTTGCCTGTAACCATCAGCTTGTAATTTGTCAAATGGGCTAGACTTTGTATCTGTATTTAATTTCCCACTGCAACAAGGTGGCTGCACGATTCTTTATGGCTTCCCGTGTGCACGGGTGCAGGCTGGCTGCATTGCCCAGGCGGGTGAATCAGCTATGAATGCATTTCTTTCTTTGTGCCCTAGACTGGGTCATATCTCACGGACACAATCAGGAGCAAGGGACAGCTGAGGAACTGCCTGAACAAAACCCTGATCTCTCCCTCCTGCCTTGCCCCAGTCTGTGGGCTGATGAGTCACTGCTGATTGGTTTGACGGATGCAGCCCTTTTGATAACACATTACCCTGCCCCTGGAAAAGGGTTTAATGGAGCTACGGACAAAGCTCTGCCTACTGCTGTCACGCCAGGCTCATCCCTCACCAGGCCTTGCTTGGATGCAAGAGGGAAGCTTGCAGCTCCAGGCACTCTCTAGCTGCTAGAAATGCTAACAAATTTGGATTTGTAGCTGCCTAAGAGGCTTCCTTATCCCTATGGGTAAATCTGGACTTCAGGAGAATTGTGCACTGAGCAGGGCTTGGCTAAACCCTGCTACTGGAGATCATTTTAACTGGGGTTAGCAGCACAGACACAGAAAAGAGTCCAGAAGCTGAATGTAGCTGATGGCCAAGTTAAATCTAAGATGTGTTTTCTCCACTCTTTACTTATCTCAGACTGCCTTGGGCTGCTAGTTTCTCTTTGGTTTTATTTATTAGTTATCCTTGCAGTGGAAATGGACTCTGTGGGCTTGGAGACAACCCAGGAGGGCAATATTGGATGAAGCTTGCTCATAAGTATACAGTGTTACATATTTTTCTTGCCAGGCTGTGATTCAAGATACTGCTTTGTTCAATGAACAGGGTTATTTCACGTAAGGCAGTTAAGTGCTCACAAAGGGCTGGTCCTATCCTGGGATGAGTGGTTGCAAGTCAGGCAGAAGTTCCCAAGCTAAACCTCCCAAGCATGATGTTCCTCTAGTGTTACAGGTGTCTCACCAGTCTCTTTTTTGTCCTTTTTTTTTTTTTTTCCTTAAAATGGAATATTCATAAAAACATAGCATTTCCAAACTTGAATATTGACAAAGATTCAGCTAAAAATTGTAAAGAAAAGAAGTCTTTATTTGCTATGGGGTTGCGGTTTTTTTTTTTTTCCTGTTTGAAAATACTCAGCCATCTGGTCAGCAAACAAATAAAATGCTGAATGATATTTGCAGCAAAACATCCACTGAAAAACAATAAATGGGAGAAGGAAGCAGTTCACGGTCTTTCTGTAGCCTGATGGGTTTTGGTTTTGCAATATTTTTTTCCACAGAGAAGACTGGTGAGTAAAATTTGTATTTGTAAAATGCAGAACTTGGTAATAATCTTCATATAAGTAAATGCAGTTTTGGCAAAGCCTAACGTTAATAAAGTTATTTTTATCTCCCCACAAGGATTAATTAGGTTTGGCAAAAGAAGCACACCTTTTCTTCATTTTCAAAA
This sequence comes from Picathartes gymnocephalus, assembly GCA_013390045.1. Taxonomy (NCBI): domain Eukaryota; kingdom Metazoa; phylum Chordata; class Aves; order Passeriformes; family Picathartidae; genus Picathartes; species Picathartes gymnocephalus. The sequence continues at coordinate 130,602 of WEKY01024902.1, read as the reverse complement.
TGCTTACTTTGTAGTATTACATATAAATGCAATATTATATATTAGTGTAGTATAATATTGTAAGTAATATTGTATATAAATGCAACGAAGTCCTGGCCGTAAACATGTTTTCTGTCAATGTGATCATTTTGGTTAAAATTATGTGAATTCCAGTTCGAGTGCAAATCACTTGTTTTGACACAAAACTGACCAATACCTGTAGCTCTTATCCCTCTTCCTTTGGGGACTGTATGTATTGGTAGAGGAGACTTTGGATGGGGGTAACATTTCCTTCCATACTGAAGGCTTATTTCACTGATTCTCCCCCTGGTTGTACCTAAAATTCAGCCCCTGAGGAGGTCAAGGTCTGAAGGAGAAAAGCTGATGCAGACCCATCCATCCCCGTGGAGAGAGCGAGGAACACACCAGGAGCACACAGACGTGGCTCCTGAGTGAGAAGGGGATGAGGGACGGGTTTGTCACACCCTGCCCTGTGCAAACCAGGTACCTGATGGGTGTTTTTTCATATAGCAACATCTCTCAAGAGAAAGGGACATGTGGAGTAAATGCATTTGGTAGGAAATTGTAGAGAAGGTGATAGGGCAGAAAAATCATATAAGATCAGATGAGCGAGCATCACCCAGGCTTCCTTCTAATAAATGTGTTGTTCCTTTTCTAATATTTTTCTGGTGCCTGCTGTGAAAAATTCTTACACCTAATGGAAAGTGATAACCAACAGCAGAGGAACAGGAGTGGAAGCTTTGCAAAACGCTCATGCATGTGCCTGCTTTTAAGCACATTAATAATTCCTCTGAAGTTTGAAAATGAATGCCTTATTTAAGATAAAGTTCATGTTAAATACCATCCTGGATTAAAGTCAGGGAATTCTGTGTATCACAGAGTCAATGTTCTGACATAACTGTGATATATTATTGAATTTAAATCTTTTGCTTCCAGTAAGTTGAGGATTTTTCTTTAGGTGCAGTTTTGAAAAAAAGCATATTGATTGGTGTTAAGAATATTTAAATGTTAAGTCAGTTTGGTGCTCATTTCATGCTCTTTTGTGGGTTTTCATAGAAATATTTCTTCAGTATACATTCTGCAGGCTTTTTAAGACTAACTAATGGTGTCCTCTTATATGCTTTCTGAATGGAAATTTGTGTAGCAGATTGGCCAGGATGATGGTGTGGGACTGCTACTGGAAGGGAACTGCAATGAAATGGGCCAGGCTGATTCCTCAGATGATTAAATCTGGCCATAGTTCAGGTCCTCACAGGATTAAAGTTGGCAACTTGTAGAATATTATTACCTTTATCCTGCTCTGCATGAACCCCCTGGCAGCCCTGTGAGTTTGGCAATAGTGAACTGAATCCTCAAAGATGCATTTTCCCTATGGACACTGTAATTGCAGAAGTTAAACCTAGTTCAGAGCAGTGGCTCAGTGAGGAAGTGGCTGTACAGAAGGAACTGCACAAGCTCTAGGATGCACTTGCACATGCCCAGAAATATTTATGTTGAGCTACATTGTTCACTCAGATTGGAGGAGCCTTGTAGAGAAATGTGCTATAGCATTTGCCGTAACATTTGCTCCATCTGGCTCATTTTTCTCAAGTACATGGATATAATTTCCCCACTGAAGTTACCAGCTCAGGTCCTCATCTGAGGTTAGTAATTTTGTCCTACTCAGCTGTTTTATATCTGATGTAGTTCTAGTTTGTGAATTCCACACATCCCAGGAGTGCCCAAAGTGAGGGTTTGCCCATGTCCTTTATTTTGAGGTTATAAAAAGGGACCCCAATTTATCATCTTGTTTTGCATCTGGTAAAGAAAAGTCATGACAAGAAGTGAGTTCATTTGGCTGGTGCTTCAGGATGCGGTGAAATTTGGCCCGGTGCTGGTGTTCAGAAGGAGAACAAGGAGCAGAAATAAAAAGGAAAAAGTTGTCTTGGGAGATGGAAAACTCAGTGCCCAAGGGAAACCTGGTGAAAGCTTATACATCTGTTGAGTGGGTGCTGCCTGGGTCTGCTTGCTCACACTGAAGCAGTTGGCTCACCTGCTTGCTGTCCATCTCAGGTCTGGGACCTCCTGATCATGGAGTCATAAAATGATTTGGGTTGGAAGGGATCTTAAAGGTCATCTGGTTCCAGCTCTCTCATGAGCAGGGACACCTTTCATTAGACCAGGTTGCTCAGGGCCCCCTCTCAACCTGGCCTTGATGGCCTTGAATCCTTCAGAAACTAAAGCTCAGCAATTTTTTGCAGTGGCTTAATTAGAACCACTTGGGATGCTGCAGGTACCTTAGGTAATTGCCTTCTTGGGATTTGCTTCTGAGCTATTAAATAGTTACACCCTGAACTCATTCTGTGCAGATTGCCTTCTGAATAGGCAACAGTCAGCAACATCCATACTCAAAAATCCAGAAGCTTCGCTCTTCATTTATGAGTCTTAAGCCCTGAATAGCTGGGAATAAAACATCAAGGTTGAAAAGGAGGAGGAATGAATAAAATCCAGCATATTAAAAGTTATAATTAGAACTGTGATCAACTTTGATACTGTCAGGCCTGTTCGACTGTAATAACAGAGTAGCTCTGAATAAAAAGCTTCACCATATTGGTAGTGAAACATGAATCTTGTTCTAGGAGAACATTTTGGCTGATTGCACAGTGCCAGGGTGTGTGGGTCTAAGATACAGCATGTGGGTGGCTTGTCTGGTGTCCATGTGCCCACCGCGTTTGCATAAGGCGTGCTGTGTACTCGCTGTTTGTGAATAATAGGCACTAATATTTACTTCCCTGAGCAAAAAAGCTGGGTTTATGTGTATGGAAGTGACCTCGTACAAACAGTTCTCTGGCAGCCCGTCTGGCCACTGCTCTGTTCCTGTGGCAGGGAGCAGGGAGGGACACCCAGCCAGCTGGGCACTGTCCAGCTCCGTGCCAGAGCCCTTTGGGGAACACCACTGGTGCCACGTGGGGTCGGTGTGTCCTTGTCCCCTCTGCAGGGCACTTGTTTGCTTTGTGCTCTGAGTGGTGAATACCACACGACAAAACATGAGCATTTAGTGAGCTCTCTCCTTTATGGTTTTGTAGGTAGAAATTTATGACAGTGGGGGAGGGAAAATACTATGAAATCAAGTGTGAGGTACTACACCTCTTTTTGCCTTTTTTATTGCTATAAAAAAGTGTATAAGTGATAGATTTCCAGTAGTTAACAAGGCAACTACTTCAGCCATGCATAGGATGCCTAAATATTGACAGTTAAAAAGCTGTAGCCCATTAATGCTACTTTGATGTGCCTTCATGAGATTGTGAATATTGGCATTAAACTTGACATTTTTTCTTAAGCCTAACATTTCTGTTAATGCATGATCTTTCAATCTAGTTGACTTCAATAATTGGAGATTTAAGCCCTGAGAACCCGCTTCGGCAAGGTGTATAAAGGGATTGGCCTTTTGGGGTTATTGTCAAGGTGTGCCCTGTACCATCGTGACCCTGTTCTCCACCACAGACCTGCACTTGCAGGGACCTGAAAACCTCTTGTCACAAAAAAGAACAAGTTAAAAAATGTTATTTTTAAATGCTTTTGTTGAGTATTGAAATAGGGATTCCTGCTTTGGAAGAGAGAACCTCAAGAAAATCACTGTAAAGCCTGGACCTCCTGAAAATACTGATTCTTGCTCGGTGAAAGCAAAGTCATACAAGGCAGTGGGGTGAATATCTGTAGGATTGTGTAAAATCACCACATATAGTGAAAGTATCACTAAAGAAGTTCAGCAAGTTCTATGCATTTATTAAATGTAGAATAGGATTACATGTGCATTTAATAATAAAAAGAAAATAAAACCCACAAAAACAACCCATGATGTATAAATTTTAAATTGAAAGACTTTCATTTCATGAATATTAAAGAAGGTGTCATGCATAGATTGGTGGTAATAAAAGTCATTCTCAGTTTGAGAAACTACATTTATTTTGCTGTAAAAATATGAGGAAAATTACAAAAACTCATAGCTTGTTGCAGTTAATGGAAAAATATTCACTTTGTGGAACAGGATTAAACCTGTTCAAGTATTACTGCTGGGGTGACTGAAAGACTAGATGACTCAAAAACATTAGAACAATGAAGATAAACATATGTATCAACATCCTTTATGATCACATTCTTTACTTCAGTTTTCTCTTTAACCTGTTTTTTTTTTTTCAGAAAATCTAGAAGCTCTCTGAAAAATTATGATTTTCCAATCAGTCTTGTCTAGAATCTATTTGAGAAGCAATAGAGAGTTGCAGGTGAATTTGTTAGGTTTCAAGACTGAAGGATTAAAAACCCCATAACCCAAACCCTGATGACATAAAGGGAATCATTGGGATTTTTGCTTTGGTTGTGGAGTTTACTCCGTTCTGTGTGAATGACACTGAAAAGCTCCCTGAGAAGACAGGCTGATTAATAGGGATGAAACCTCAGTGTTTATGGGATAATTAAGGTGTGAAGCAAGCTTTCAAAGGAGTATTTGAAAGGGTCAACCCCTTCTGCCTGTTCAGAAAGTAATGGTCAAGTTTTCTTTTAAATAATCCCCCAGTCGGAATTCGCAAGTGCAACAGCATCCGTGGTGGTTTTTATTTTAATGAGTTTTTATTTTTTGTCTCAGTGTGTGAAATGGAGTGGAATTAATCTCTGTGACTGGTGCTTCTCCAGTGAGCAGCACTGCCCTCTTCAACCTGCATCCCACCTACCCTGCCTGTACCAGTCCACCCTCCACATGTGCTTGCTGGCCACAAAAGCATGTAGTATTTCCTTTACTGGTGCAAGGGACTCTCACCGGCACACTCCTAGGGAAGAAAATGGAGAAATGAGAGGAGCTTAGTTACAGTGAATTCATCTTCATAGAGGTTGATTTTCAAGAGGGAAGGCTCTGAACTATCCTTTGGTCTCTTTTGATATTTGTAGAGCTTTGTGAGCGTGAAAGGCTGTGAGTGCTGGGTGTTACAGTTCACAGAGACCACAGATGACACGTTGCTGCCCTGCAGAAAGCCAATGTGCCTCTGACAAGTCTATTACCAGTGAGGCCTGACTGTGGCTTATTGCATTTGACATCTTTTTACAAAGGGTAAAATGTTTTAGAGAATTTTGTGGAAGAACTGGGAGAAAATCATTGTAGCAATTTCTTTTCTCCACACCAAAGACAATGCTGGTGTTAAAGTAGCTGACCTCCTCCAAAGCAGCTGTTATTTAAGGGCAGAAGTGGCAAAATCTGGCCTCATAATCAAGTCCAAGGTGGTATTTAGACTGCAAAACCCTTTGAGAAAGGTCCTCTGGATCAGAAAGAGCAAGACCCTGGGTGGTTTAAGCACTGTAACTGGATGAGCGTGTATCAGAAAAACATGGGTTTGCTGCTGGGAATCCTGAAAGGCAAATCGACACATGGGCTAGCAAAACAGATGTATCCCAGGAACTGGAAAGAGCAATTGCTAAATGTGTGGTGAAACACTGACAGGTGAGAACTGGTGATATACATGGTGTCCTGGCAGGAGCAGTGGCTGTAGAGAAGGAGGAGGAGGTAGGGATGGGTGGTGGGAATGGCTCCTTCATCGTGAAAGTTGTCTGGGCTGGGCATTGTCTGTGCTGTTTTTTGCACCACAGTTATATAAATCTAGATTACAAATGAAACTAGATTCTGTGTTGTATAGTCTCCTAGCTAGGCAGCTTCTTATGTTTTCCTTCTCCTAAAGTTTCTCTGTGTTAATCCGATAAATGCTGCTAGGTTACAAGGCACTGGTTATCAGTCATAACAAGCTTGAGGCTTCAAGCTGCAGCTGTACTGACTGGAAAGGGCATCTCCCCATCACCCTGAGTGCTGTGCCAAGGTTTGTGTGTCCAGAGATGTACTGTGCCCCAGCCATCGTCACCTCTGAGCCATGAAGAAGTTTGGTGCCAGTGCCCCTCAGTCTCTGAGGTCTGGGCCGCCCCATCACTGCGTGGCAGTGTTTAAGCAAAGCATGTGAGGCTTTGTGTGTTTGGGGGCTTCTGAAAGACCTCCCTTCCATGGGCAGATCATGTAAATATAGAATGGTTTGTGTTGGAAAGGACCTTAAAGCTTATCCAGTCCCAACTTCCATCTTTCACTAGACCAGGTTGCTCCAAGCCCCATCCAACCTCCCCTTGAACACTTCCAGTGAAGGAGCATCCACAGCTTCTCTGGGCAACCAGTTCCAGTATCTCAGCACCCTCACAGTAAAGAATTTCCTCCTGCTATCTAATCTAAACCTGCCCTCTTTCAGTTAAAACCATTGCCCCCTCATCCTGTCACTACCTGCCCTTGTGAAAAGCCCCTCTCCACCTCATTTGTAGATCTCCTTTAGGTAGTGGAAGGTGCTGGAAGGTCTCCTCAGACACTTTTTAAGGAATATTTACCATAAAATAGCCCTTGTGTCCCCTAAGCACTCTCCAGCTAAGAGGATAGGTAGTAACTTTGTACCTCTCACGTCCTCATTAGGGGATTAATTAGATGTGCATTTCAATATATGTTGACAGTGCTGAAGTCTTTGTCTCTAATTATTATGATCTGTTTTGTCTCAAGTGTTTCACCCCTGGAATTGGGCAGCATTTTCCTGCCTTTGGGAAATTTGACTGTCAAAGCTGTTATTTTCACTCAGTGTTATGGCCTGATAAAAGTTCTTGCTCTAATTCTACAAAAGAGAAAAATTGACATCTCAGTTTCTCAGCCTCCTACACAGGGTAACACAGTGTTTGCCTTTTATTCCCAGAGTAACAAGTTAGTTAGCAGTGGTAAAATCTGGTCCTGTTCTCTGTTACTGGAGAAGTAATAAAAATAAAATGATAGAGGAAATTGGTTTTTTTGTTTGTTGCCATGTTGGCTTGAGGACTGAGTGATGTGCTACTGAAACTGGAGACTTAATCATGGCTCATTTTCTCTCCATTGCTGGATGTTGCCTTTTGAACAATCTCTAGGTCTTTGACCTAATTATTTTGAGGATATATGAGGATGTGTAAGTGTTCCCTCCCTTCCCCCATGCTGGCATGGCCTTTGAGGAGGGAAAGGACTTACACAAAGTCGGAAATAAATCCTGACCCTGTCTGAGTAAATTAAGACGGAGGTGGAATTACTGATAGGAGCACTCAGCTCCATCATCGGAGCAAGAATGAACATTCAGGTGAGAAATGCTTTGGATGATTAGATGAATCCATAGTGAAGTTTTAATTATGTCTTTTTGTGACTAAGCCTAAATTGCTGCCTTAACAACTCTCCAATCAGTAAAGCTGGATGAAATGGTGTGAAATAATGTTACTGTTTTGCCACTAACATTTCTTATGAGCAAGGCCACGCTGTTAATTTTCCATGAGAAGCAAGCACACTGTGCCATTTTCTGCTCTGCTCCAGCGCCCTCTGATGCTGTCGGGAAGGTGCTCTCCCACAGGAGTGGGAGCTGATTGTGCCATGGGTGGGCACAAGCTGCTGTCATCATTCCAAGAGCAACAGGGCCAGTTCAGACCATCAGATGTCCAGAGGAACCTGAGGTCCCAGTGCAGTCAGGAAAATTGGGGTCTGCATCTGAATTTTTTACTATCAATGCACAGTTTATGTTTTGCAACTGTTTGTCCTCTCTGACTGTATGGGGTCAGGGATGGGGATGAGACCTGCTTTGCTGCCTGGAAGTTAAGCAGCCCATAACTGTGCCTTGATTCTGAGTTTCCTGTGTTCCCAGCAGTGAGGCATCACCCCATATGCTGCAGCCCTTGACCATTGGCATAGTGGGACATTAACAAGCCTGTGTGTGCACGTATGCTCATATCTGGTAATACCCAGGTCTTGTGGAGAAGGGCTTTATCAGAGTATGCTTTTAAGGAATTAGAGATGCAGAGATTTAAGTGGGTGGCCCAGTGCTGCTCTCAAAGCCACAGAACAGCTCAGGCTGGTGGCAGAAGGAGGATCAGGAGCTATAAGCCTTATTCCCAGTGTTTGCTCTAAACACTAATGAACACTTTTCTTAATGCAAAGCCAAAGCCTAAAGTCTATGTTGTGAAATATCCAGGAGACTGAAACTTAGGATGCTTATAAGCCAGTTATCTTCAACCCTCCCAGGCATTTAATGCAGTCACAGTCCTGGCTCACCCTTCTATACCATTATGAGTAATCAAGGTGGTAAAATTATGTTAATCTCTTATTATAGTTATTTATAACTGTTTCCCATGTTCAGGAAAAAACATGCAGCTAGTGTCCAATTTAGGGTAACTATCAAAACTAGCCTCAGCCCAAAGAGAGACAGCATTCATTCTTACATGTACATTTTCATTGTACTTAGCCACCACAGGACTCCTCAGGAAGAAAGAGAAAACCATATAATTAATTAGATGGGATATTGGAAAAAAAGTGGGTGGAAAATGAGTCAGTGACTATAGTTGTTGTGGTACCCAGATGTGCATGTTATGGACAGGTCTGGTAGTTTCATTTGGATACATACTCATGAGTAATTCCCTGTTCCCTTCTGCCATGCAGATAAGAACAACTGCATTCTCATTTATTATTTATCTGTGAGCAATGTTTTTCTTTTAATTAGAAATTACAAAGTAAAATGATCTTTTCTGGAACTAGAAATGGCTATTGTACATAAAGGGTAATGTGTGCTTGGAAAATGTTAGAACATTTCAGTTAGTGAATATCATGTTAAAGCTACTGTTCTGCACCTAGCTTTGTAGAAATAGTGTTTTGGAGAAGATGATGGAATTTGATAAAAAGCCCCCCTATTTTTGGTCAACTGTTCTTTCTGTATGGTTAATATCATCCCCATATGTTACAAAGCCTTTTGCTAGTGGATGCACATGAAGTGTAACATGGAGGGTGGGAGGCACTGCTGTACCACACCTCTGCTCTGCACTTACCCCCATTTCACATTTGGTCACTTCTCAGTCTGCTGCGTTGATTGCTCCCTGTAATTACATTCTCAGCAGCAAATTGAATTTCTGGGCAGCTGTGGCAGTGAACATGTTCCTCCCATGTCTCCTTGAATGGTGTTGCAGAGAAAAGCAAGGCAGCACTTGCAAAAGCTGTTAACTATCTCTAGCAGGAGGAGTTGAGGAGGGAAGTACTGAGAGGGTAGGGATTAGTCCTGCCAGTCCAACATGCCTTAATAAAAGCACTCCTGAATTCATGGAAAAGGCATCTGTGTTTTTGGGATATGGTTTCCATTCCCTTTTCCATTCCATTCGCAGTGTGGCTCTGGGAGGGTGGATGCTGTGGATGTTGTACATTCAGTTCCATGACACAAGTACTGGAGCAGGGTGCTAACACTATTTTTAGTGTTCAGTGCCACTCAGGGAAAGATCTGCCCATTTAGATTAACTTGGCCATGCTCAGTCCCACTGTGCTGCAGCGAACTCTCCACATGCCTTCCCATTTTTTAACGTGGCCAAAGGGGAGTCCACAGCCTTTGGGTTGCTAGTCTTTGCTAAATAACCCAGCTTCATCAGCAGTATATCTTCTAACCATTTTTTAAAAGGTGTAGGAAGATTAATGTGTTTGAAAGCATCAGTCTATGACAAATGGTGTTTTTTGGTAACTCTGGCTCACGTGGGCAGTTTCTCTGGAGTCAGTGGCATGACTTGCTTGAGCAGAGGCCATTAGTCACAGCGCCTGCATGGCCCTAATGAAGTGTGTGGCTCTAAAGGAAGGATGCTGCTTCACAGAGGAAGGCACAGAATCAGCCTTACGGAGTAGATGATGATGTAGGCAATCATCCCTGCTCTGTAGTTCCATCATTTTAGGAAGCATGACTGAAGCAATTGTTTCCTTCAGGAATTCCCACTGTGTTTTTACTCAGATTAGTTTAGATGCCATTGGGTCAGTAGAAAGAGAGTCTCCACTAGCCTAGAAGCTGTGTACATTCTTGCCAAAAATAACAGTCTCTGCTGTAATCACTTGTAAGCCAGTGATGAGGGCTTTGATGGATTTGGATGACTTCAGTAGTCCTAATTTCTTCATCAGGTTAAAAGAATGCAGACAGATTGGGATATTGTGAAACTGTTACCTACAGGTGTTTAAAAGGAAAACCCTAAGGAAGCCACTCAGTTCAAGTAATATTAATGTTTCCAGATTTTACTAGACAGCTGCATATGAAAGTTCTTCAGGTTGCAATGCATTTTCCATGGTGTGGTATAGGGTGGGAATGGCAGGAAAAGTTTGCAGCCTGAGCTGTGCTGCTTTTATCAGTGTTTTTTTCTCTCTGGTGATCTGATTCAATGAACTTTTGATGTGGGACATTGCAACATGCTGCTCATAGCACCAAAAAGCTGCTTCCCAACAAGCTAGGTATGCAGTGAGACGTGGAAATTATTATTATTACAAAAAAACCCCCAAGAAACAACAAACCAAACCAACCAACCAAACAAACCATAAAAAAGCTTAGCAACCAACCAACAAACAAAAAACTCACAAAACCCCAGAAAACATGAAGAGATCAAAACTATCAAAACTAGACTGCAGAACCTGATCCACTAATCATCCTGGTCATGACGAAAGTGATGGTATTATAAAAACAGTGGGGATAAAGATGTCTGCTCTGAGAAAGGTAAACAACCAGGTGAAGAGAAAAAGAGACATCTTCATACTCAATATTCAATATACAGGAAAAATAGCAAACAAAAAGGAGGACTTATACATAATTATATAAAAGAGGTGATGTTGGGCCAAAATATATCAAAGAAATGGAGAGAGATTTTAGACTCCTAGAGAAAAAAGAATTATGTTTACTTCACACTCACTCCATTATGGATAATGTCTTAAGTGTTTTATGATGAAAGGATACTGACTCATGAAATACCTTTATGGAAAATAGTTAGTATTAAAGAGCTTGTACAATAAATGGAAAGATGATTTGAATTTAGAGAACAAATATTCAATTAATGTATATGAAGGGTTTGGTATGATAATGAGTAACAGAAAATTCTGAGAAATAAAAAAAAATAATGCTTGGTGTTTCTCTAAAAAAAAAGACAGCCTCGGCTATCACTGGCCCATAAACCTGACTAAAACAGTGTAACAAATAACAGGGGAGAGAAAATCATTATCTTGCAAATAGAAAAATCATGGATTTCACTGGAACAAATGTCAGACAAATTTCATTGCTTTTCTGCACTTGCTATCGTGTTGCATTGAAATCTCCTCATAAAAGAAATTCAGCCTGTGCTTTGAATCCCATCACATGGATTGATAAGTGACTGAAGAACTAAAAAAAATGCAATGACATGTCCAGACAGAGATTCATAGCAGGTAGTTTTTCCACAGAGCAAAAAGCATTTTTATTTAGCATTTCCTTTGGTAAGGACATGTTTTAACTACCCTCAGCAACTGTGTAAATGATACTAAACTGGCAGACATAGGAAACACTGAGGAAAAAGGAATAATTCATGTCATGGAGATATTTGGTTGCTACATGTGTAACGTAGTGACAAAGCATCCAATAAATTCTTTTTACATCCTCAGTGTTAGCTTTATTTTTTCTTCAGTATTTTAAGTGTACACAAAAAAAGATGACATGAAGCTCTCCCTTGTTTCTATGCAAGAGAAAGGGTTGGCCATATGCAGTGAATCCACTCAAGAGCAGACTTGCAGTGCTTTGCTCAGAGGAGACTGAGCCAAATTTGCCCAGATTTGCAATGGAAATCCAATTCTGTCTTACATTTCCTTCAGGGGCTATTCCTGGCCATGTAGGCAGCTTTTTGTCCGCATGCATATTTGTTAATTTTAAAAGTTCCAGCTCTCCTGTAAATGATCTAATACAACACATAGCAGGGCATGCAACTCGTAAGAGAGAATATAGATCCTGGCTCCTGATCTATCAGCCCTCTACAGATACATGCTTAGTTCTGAGGTTGGACTCGATATGAAAATACTCAATATTTTGGGTTTAAATGATGGATCCACATGCTGAAATGCTCTACTGTGTAACTGCAGGTGGGAATGCCCTCCCAGATGATTCAGTGTCTGCATGATAGCTAGTATCTAGCAATAATTTAAAAAATTACTTTCTAATGACTCTTTAGAGGGGAATTATAGCAACCAGTAAAAATTACTTCCAGTGAATAATTAAAGTATCTGTAGTAAAAATAATCTGAAAGATGTATTCAGTGGAAAGTAGAAACCCGTAAATAGGAAATTCTAAATAGACACAGGGATAAAGGGTGTCAGCATATCAGATGAAATTCAGCATAATGAGAAAGATCAGTTTGGTGACAAAAAGTGCTAGTCTGTCTTATGGTGTGGTGGCTTTCCGTGAAGAAATAATAGAAGATACCAGTGATGAAGGGTATAAATAAACAGCTTATGGAAAAAATAAATTAAAATTCAAATTTGATTTAAACTCAATTCAAATTAAATTGAAAAATTTAATTCAAATTCAAATAGATTGTAAGTTGTTGTAATGGGGAGGGAAAATGTGGCATCATTTTTATTCTCCTGTTTATGGCCCCTGAGGACTGAGTTGAAGCTGAGCTGTCTGGAATATCAACAGGATGAGATGAGGACATCTCACTGCTGACAGGGTGAATGATTTGGGGTGTCTGGGGTTGCTGGGGATGGCTCCCTGACTCCTGGGTCCATCTCCGCGTCCTGTGGTGGCAGCAGTGGAGGCTTGCCAAGGAGCTTCTTTTTCACTGGGGAGCACAGGTGTGGTATAAAAATATTTTCCTGGGAAACTGGGGTGGATTTAGCCTTTTAAAATCAAATGCAAGTATCCTGAGGGACAGCACTGATGGAACTGCTGGCTTTAAAAACCCTTGCAAACGCAGGTGAGACGATTACCAAAACAATATCGGCACAGCTTCTGCCCCTCTCCCCGTTGCCTGTCCTGGCTGCCATGAGGTGTGCACCCATTTAGGAACAGCTCTGATGCACCCCATGTTGCTAAGGCTGTTTGAAGGCTGAAAGCTTTGCTCCCTCCTGACTTTGTTCCCTCCCTTGTCCCCTCCTGACTTCCAGCTCCCGGCAGTGCCTGAAGCCAGAGGGACTTTAATGAGCCTGCCTCTCACAATAGCGGAGACCGAGGGCCAATTACAGGTGGTGTTTGGGTTTCAGGATCATTAAATTAATCAGGAAAATGCAGCCTTGTTCCTGTGAGGATGTTGTGTTTTGTAGCTGATGAGACTGTGTTCTACCTGCTGCCTTTGTCCACTGCCCAGAAACAGCGAGAAAAGCTGAAAAAAAAGGGAAAAAAATATCCTGTTGGAAAAAGAACCAGCTTAATGTTCAGTATTGTAAGATGAAAACAGCCCTGAATGTGGGATGTTCTATTGACTGCATGTAACCATGCTGCAATATTATCAGCATGTACCTAGTTTACTCTGTGAATGTATAACATGATAGCTGATATATTTCTTCCTAATGTATACCTTACGGTTAAAACAACCCCCTACTTCCTATTTGGCAGCAATGACCTTGCCTACTCCCTTCACCTTAGTTTTATTTCTTCCTTCTCCTTATAATCCTTTCATTTATCTCCTTTCCCTACTAGGCTTGTGCTTCCCTACTGTAGCACAGGCAGGTGTAGAAATGGTTTTATGAACTGAATTTACATAGATAAAGAGCCAGCTCCTGCAAGTCATCTGTACATAAAAGACCAATTAACCTTGAGAATTGATCCTGAAGGAAGCTGAGGAAGGTTTCTGCTATTCATAAGCCTATGGTGCTTTTTCTTTTTCTTCTTTAATTTGAAATGAGCTATTGGATCAAGCTGTAAAGAAAATCCATTGACTTCAATGGTGCAAATGAAATTACATTTTGATACTGAGTTTGACTCAGTAGTTTCCTTTGAAGAATGCATGTTCTAGGAAAAAAGCACTGGGACAAGTTGTAACTTCAGTAAAGATATAACAGGGTGTCTTTGGACCAAAGAAATTTCTTTCAATCAAGAGGGTTGTAGAAATCTTTGCAATTTACATTTTTCACAGCTTGCTCTCTGGAGCAGAAATTCAGTTCTGTGAAGTTAGATGTAAATGCACGAGGGGTCATTTCACTGAGTGTTAGTGTAGATAGGAGTTATCAAAATAGAGCAAGTTGTTTGTTTAAAGGAAGAGAACATAGGCAGCAAAGATAAAGACAAATACTGGCAACCAATTCTGTTATGCTGAAGGATAACTTGGTGATAATACCAAAGATTTAAATGAAAAGTGGCTTCTAGATGTGGGGTGAAACCTTTATATTTATTTTGAGGCTATGAAATACATTGGAATTCTCATTGCTTTCTTGGACCATTACATTCACAGAGCACTGACTTTATTTTTTTTTTAATGTACAAATGTGCTATATACAGATGTCCTTGATTGCAATAAACAAATTACTCTTGGTTTAGAGAACAATTCTCAGCAGTCTAAATAAGATCTCATGTCTGACATGCTACAAGTTGGGAATTGTATTGAATTTATAATTTTTTCTCTAACTTTTACAAGACTTTATTGAAGTCAAGCAAAAGGAAAAGAATTATCATTTGGTTATTGAATCATAGTTTGGAGTTAAGAAGAGATCACATTAGGGAAATTCATGGAAGGAAACTCTTACTACTAACAGGAAACCGATAAGAAACCTTCAGTGAAGCCAAGTTGGCATAGGAGTCTGGAAATTCATAGATATTTGCAAATTGCAATGTGGCAATCCTGAAAAGCATTGAAATTGTCCTTGAAGTCGATAAGAGATGAGAAAGCTTCTCTCCTCAGCTGAACTCCAGGACAGTTTTTAACTCTGAAGCAAATATTGTTGGGTTTTTATTTTAAAAAAGTCTGAAATGCAAATCTCCTTCAGCTTCTCCTGAAGGAGGATGGATTCAGAGTGTGCTGAAGGCAGGGGAAGTTCTTCCTCTGAATTCAGGGGTTTCTTTAACTGCTCTGTGTCCTTCCTTCCCATCCATTTCTCACTTAGAGCCTGTGCTTTTGCTTCTGTGTTTTAGCTTCTTCACAATGAAAACACAGAGCTGCTCTTTTTATAGTTGGCTTGGCAACAGTGTCATAGGATGCTTTAAGAGTAAAATACATTAAAGATATGAGGATATATAAGCAGCTCCAGTCGATATTAAACCTCATCCTCAGTCTAGCCTTGATGTGTGTATAAATACACACATGGCTAAACAAAAGAGTGAGGTTGGGTGATACACCTGAAGACTTTTATAATTTGGATTGCATAAAAATACGGTGACATCAGTGAAGGCCACGTTGTTATTAAACCTTTTCACCAGGGCATTTCAGAAATGGTGAGTGGCAATAGAGCTTTCTCTCCTTCTCTTGCTTCAGTCGTGTGATTCCCCTTGGAGCTCGTTCCTGCCCCAGAGGGATTTATCTGGGCTGAGGTGGGGACAGGTGTGTCCCAGGGGTCCCTTTTAAAAGAGTTTTTTCTGTGTGGAGAACTTTCCTTTTAAAGGAGATTTTTCTTTCTCTCATTTAATTTTTTTATCCACACTAGATTTATTGTTTCACAGAGTGAGGGTCCTGCTGTCAGCTTTGCTCTGCTCAGTTTGCTTTCCTTGGGACTCCAGAAATGGGGCAAATGCAGTCAGACAGAAAATAGCAAAGCATGAGCTGCAGCAAAGCAGGGGACTCTTCCACCCACTTCAGAAACAAATAACACATGTTTTATCACAGTTTTTCTGCTGAGAGATCATATTACATTTTTTTTTTACCAATTGATGGGAGTACCAAATCCCCAGTGGCAGGAGGACTTTGTGGATCAAATCCTGGGTGCCCTTTCAAAGCTTCATTCTTTAAGTGTTGCAGCTTTATTGCACCGTGGAAGTGAAGACAGTTTGGTGTATTGTATGGTTTGGTACTGAGTAAGACTTTTGTTTGCTTTCCTCCTTGAAACTGGTTGAAATATAGTTACTGATTTGGTGGATTTGGATGGTGGCCCTTTTCTGCATCAGTTAAAAGCTGAATTCTCTGGAACCAGCTGTTTCTCTGCTCAGCAAAACTCAGAACAAGCACACTCCAGTTCAATATAGAAATCAAGCTTCATTTTTAAAACAAAAAGTGAAAAAGAAATCTGAAAAAGCTAGATGTTAAGAGTTTGTCTACTTGGAGGATTAAGTATTCTGTACCATGTGAGTGAAAAAGTGAATCATCTATATTTAAAATGACTAGTGAAAATATGTAGGCTTTAAAGATTTTCTAAAGTGGTTCAGCTTGAAAAGTTTACAATAATGTGGTCACTTCCCACAGAATTTCTGAGGAAAGTGATGCTTTTCCAAAGGGCAATTTTTCAGCAAGAAGCTGGCAGGCAGTTCCTGTCCATAAGTACTGACCTACCTGTGCCAGAGCTTCTGCCGTGGTGTAAGGCCCAGTGAGGTCCCCCTGGGTGAGAAGTTTGCCCTGCTGTGGTCTGGAGCATTTTGGCAGCCCCAGGAGCTTTGGGGGATCCTGGGGCCCTGGGAGAGCATCTTTGGGACCTGCCATCATTGTATTCCCTGCTTCAGTAGGAGGACAGGAGGCCATCTGTATATCCTGGATGTATTTATGGGGTAAGAAGATGTTTTTTGGGGCGTGATCATTTCTCTAGTAAACATTAAGCACCTCCTTTCCTAAGTTTAAAAACAGGGTTTTTTACCTCTAGATTTCCTCCTGCTCCTGTTCCCAGAACAATTTATTTTCTGTCTTTTCATGTGTAGCCTCTTAGCTTTAAGCTTACAAATGCCCTGTGTTTGTGCTGAATATAATCTGTTTAATAGAGAATGATTGCCTGAGGCTACAGATCTTACCCAAGCATTAGGCAGACCTAATTCAGCTGTGGTGCTTATTGGCCTGCAAAAGCCAGGTTGATTTTTTTTTTTTTTTTTAATTTCTTATTTCCCCTTTCCTGGCTCCATAAATCTTCAGAGAATCCTTAGTCATGTGTTTAAGCTTGCTTGGCCTGAGGAGTTAATCCTTTCTAAGACAAGCCTTTTCTCTCACATGTGTGGGTATTCATGAAAGCTTGGTGTAAATCCAGGAGAGTTTTCTTCAGAACCTCATGGCCTTTGCTAAGGAAAGCACATTATTCACCTAAGGAAGAGACCACCAAAACTGCTCTCTTTAACATTTTCCTCATATATCATAATCTTAATTTAGACTAATCTCTGCCTTAACTTTGGACAAATAAATTGTTTAACTGCTGGAAATTTGTTTCTTTCTCTAAAACAGGGAGCACAGGCTCCCCTGCCCAATCTTCCTGCAGCAACACCCCAGCCTGAGCTCCAAGGGTTAAGAGCTATTGTGCGTTCTGTGATTTTTAGTAGGGTTTGAGATGCCAAAAAATCAGTGCCTCCCTTTCTTCCTTGCCTAAATTCTGCTCATGAAAAATAGTTTTTTAGCTGTTTGGGCTCACATTCATTTCCACGAAGTCACTGTGGTTCATCAGGACTTTAGGGGGAGCCTGTGACTGAACATGATTAGAAAAGAGCACTTTTTTTTTTCCCCTTAGGATGAAAGTGAAATGGTTATGTGAACTGAAATATTGAATAATTAGATGATTTTTAAAAAAAGAATTATGTATGAGATCCTCTTAGGTAAAAAGAGAAACTTTACTTGCATGCAAGTCCTAGAAAACCTTTGTGCTTTATGGCTACTAAATTATATTAGAAATTTTCCTCTCCAAGCCACCCAGCTAGGGTTATACTAAATTCATGAGCTCCAGACACGATTAATTACAGAGCAAACCCTCCAATTGTCCTGGAGAGCCTGTATAGTCCTGCAGTCCTCTGTGACCCCAAATACAGCCCTGTGGGCTCATCTTCCCTTTCAGCTCTGCGTGCAGCCTCGCAGGTCACCTTCCCCAGCCAGGGAAGATCAGTTAAGCTTGGCTTTCCTAAGCAAGTTAGTCTCTGTTGCTAATTAGCAGCAGGGATTTAGGTGTTTAGCTGCTAGTTCATGTTCTGCACTACACGGGGTGTCTTCAGATGATTTACCACTGTGGGAGCTCCATTACTGCCCAGGACCCAGGTGGGTGAAGTATCTGTGAGGGGAGATACCCTAAATCACCTGGGTGGTCAGCTGTGCCCTGCAGGCTGCAGGTTTTTCACTGCTAACCCAGAGGTGGGACCTTGCTCATCAGAGAGCTTCCCATGGGCAAAAAGACCCTAAGAAGCTGTTTTCCCACTTCTGTCTACCATCATCTAACATGCTGCAGCTTGTGATTTGGGTAGGATGTGGTTGTAGAAGAAAAAGGTAATTAGAACTTGATTATATGCCTGGTAGCATCATCTGCACCATTTTCCTTCTTTATAAGCTGCTCTGTGTAAGTGCAATGGCCCTGTGCAAACAGCTGGTGGTCAGCTACATCATTACTATTACAAAATACTAAGAATTATTCTCTGTGCAGGATGTGAGAATGGGGCTTAATAGTCCAGTTGCACTCATTTCTGTATACAAAATGTAGGTCCTGGCTCTTCAGAGTGGTCCTCTGTTTGGGATAACTTGCAGTGAGAGCTGGTGTGCAGCTCCTGGCAGCTGAGGGGCTGCAGGCAGGGCCAACCACTGGTGCTTATGAATTGCTTTTGGGCAGCAGATGATAAGGATGGGATTTGTCTGTGTGTCTGCAATGTGCTGGCTTTCAGAGCTGCACAGCTGTATTGAGAGGTGGAAAAGAAAAGGTGTCAGAATGTGGCACCATTCTCCTCCAGTGTGCATTTATCACTGGTCTCAAGCAATGAACAACATTTTCTCTGTCCCCTCTGTGAGTGGGTTGAGGACATCTCCCACTCTGTTGCACTGGTGAGGTTTGGTGAAGCACCTCCCAAACCCACAAGAGTGTTGTTTTTGGTTGCACCTCTGTGCTTTGCCCTGTCAGGTTGTGCCTCTTCACCAGGTACCTTAAAGTGCTTCCTGCCTTTAAACCCGAAGATAATCCTGGGATTACACCTTCCTCCTCCTCTCTGCAGGGCACCCATCCCCCACCATTGCTGTAGATGGTCCTTTGGTCTCCACGAGGAGGACGTGACCCCTGCATCCCTCAGTGACTCTGCTTCCTGACCATGGCTTTCACACCCAGCAAACAGCCGTGTTCCTCTGCCACTGTAGGGAAAACATCTCAGAGCTCCTCCTCTGCTCTCCTCTGGCCTGGCTTCTGCTGCTTGCTGACGGCCCTGCCCTTCCTCCTAGGCGTTTTTATCCGGAAGGACCAATTAAATCGCTAATGCTGTAATTTGTCTGCCCACATGACTCCCAATGCCTTACATTTTGCTGTGTAATAACGCAGAGGCACTTGTTTCGTTGAGGCTGTCTCCGTGAATCACTGGAATGTATTTGCACAGTGAAAGGGATTTGCAATTAATGTAGCCTGAGTTGTGGCTATGGGTTTAGCCTCCCTTTCTGTTTGGCACTGTGTTTCTAACAAGGAAATGCTGCCCAATCAGTTCATATCGTGCTGAATCATTGTTCAGTGGTGTTTTTTATTTTAATATCCTTGGATGGTGGAATGGGAATAGTGGTTCTCCAGGGGCAACTCAGTCCCAAAGGGATCAGCCACTCCTGGGTTTAATTTTGTCCTGATTTACTGCAGCATCATACAGTAAAAAAAAAAACCAAAAAGCAAAGCAAACCCCCAAACTCGGGCAGATGGCCTGTGCTGGTAATCCTTCATTGTAATGGCTCCTGACAGAGCAGCTGTGGCTCACTGCTTCTCAGGCTTTTCCATCAGAGAGAACAGTTTTCTTGGGATATGAAACTTGGCTGTAGCAATTTGCTTCACTCGGGCATCTCTCACGGAAAATGACAACACAGAAGAGGGAATGACTTTTTTTGAAAGGGAAGCAGCCTCATTCCTGTTGAGATAATCTGCCAACACGTGACTTTTTACTTGCACTTGTGTTTATGTATTTTTAAAAACATGTTTCAGCCTTTAAATTGGGAAGCGTTTGTAGCGGCTGGAGGTAAAAGCCTACAGAATCAAAACAGCTTAAAACAGTCAGAGATCTTCACAAGAGACTGACACAGAGGCAGTGGTGAGTTAGGGAGTCTGGCGTTGCTCACTGAGGATTTGATTAAGCAGTTTATTCCTTCTCTTTGTGGGTTCCATGGATGTAAAGCTAATACTTCTGCAGGAAATCCCCAGGATTCTTCACTGGGGGTTTCTTGCAGAACCCCCCAGGTTATTTTCTGTAGGAAACCCCCAGAATTCCTTGCTGACTTTGCCATCTCTTGTGTTGGATTTTCCAGTGCTGCTGGAGGTATCAGGTGGGTAGAAAGGCTGTAACTGAGATTTACTGCCTTTGGTTCTGTGCCTGTCTGTATGTGCGTGAGATACTCAGCCAGTGGTGGAAGATTCATAATTATTTCTGTCTCTGTGCCTGGTGGTGCATAGTTGTGTATTGATTTGCTGTAGTTGAGATGAGCAGACTAATTACGATGTTTCATTACGAACATTGAATTATGGCATTAGGAAGCCAGTTGTTTGGTGTGTGACAGGCTGTGAATAAATAGGATAGGACATTGCAGGGAGATAGGCATGTGGAAGGTAGTATGTTGGGAAGGCATGGAGTGGCTTTGTCAGGGCTGCTCCATCCATGGAGTCTCCCTGAGTGCTGCAGGAGACCCTTAATTCATGTTGATTTGGGTTATCTCTGCACTGGGTGTTAGAATTAATTAGTGTTGAGGGTGTCTCCCTCTGATGTGATAAAGCTTTGGCTGGGTTCTGTGGGTTGTGCTGTGGTTATGTTCTGAGTCTGGACAAAATTTGATGTTTGCAGTATTTCAAGTGAGGGAAAATGTCCACTGGGTTGGTTTTGTGCCTTTTTATTTCCTTTTTTTTTGGCTTAGAGGCAAATGCTATTCTGGGTGGGATTTGCCGTCTTCCACATTAAAGGGAATGTTTTCTAATGCATTTTGACAAGTGCACTTTTAGCTGGAAACCAGACTATCTCCTGTTGCATGGGTATTTCAGAATAAAATATCCTTTGCTTTTTAACTGAGCAAACCCCACAACTCAAACACTCCTCCCTCCTCCCTCTTTCCTTCCAGCCTTCAGAGCAAATGGCTTTGACATTCTGAATGGTTTCAGCTTAAAGACTCTCAGGTGACAGAACTCCTCTGAGATGACATGTGCCATCCTCTGGAGGCCCTACCTCTCTCCTTGGACAGTCAAAAGAGACTTTTATACTTTTTTAAATGAGGACAACAAACTTCCAGACTCCCAACTCGGGATAGATTTGATACTGCTGAAATAGGCAATTTGTGGAGAAAAATGGAAATGTAATCATGCTATAGCTGTGCTTAATTCTGATTCCAAAGCCAATTAAAATATGTTTGGTTGCCCACTACAAGATATAAGCATGTCATACCCATATAGCATCTCTTAATTTCCACTGTTCTTCCTTCAGTGTTGAGCCTTACAAAGTCCGCTGTGGTCAGTGGCGGGAGGAGGCTGTGGGAACCTGTGCCAGGGCTGGCCTGAGAAATGCAGAGTTGACAGTATGTGGAAATCAGCTGCTTTATATGCACGTTGCCTTTCAGCATATTCTTATTCTTTTTTTTTTGCGCCGTGATTACATGAGCCTTGTGCTGGCTCCGTGGGGCTGGCTGACAGCAGATGGATGATGCCGGTGGCCTGGCACAGCAGCCCCCGTGCCTGCGGAGGGGAAGCCTGTTTGCTCCGTACAGGCACGCTGAGCAGCACTGCCTGCCTAACTGGCTGGAGAACCCTGTGCCCCTGACTTTATGTGATGAGTTTTCCTTGGCAAGAAAGCAGATGGATTATCAAGAAAGCTTTGCAGATTGATAAAAGTGGGGCTAAGTGTTCCTATTTTGCTGCTCTTTGAAGCTCTGCAGAAGTGCTGTTTGGAATTGCCATGGCAAGGGCTGCTGCAAGATTTCCTCCCACGGCAAAAGCAGCTCCCTTCCAGCAGTCCCTTAGGCAGGATCAACACTACAGATTGAGAGAGCTCTTAAGGAAGAGTTTGATACACTCTTTTGACCCTCAGGAGACCTGCATTTGTTTTTCTTGTGTGCCACTTGCTACAGCACTTGGGGCATAATTCCAAGCTGGTGAAGAGCCCAGCTGCTGTCATAACAGGGGCCTGGATAGGAGCAAAGCTCTTTTGTACCTTTTACAAATAAGGACCTAAATGTCCTGGCTTGTAGCTCTTGGGCAGAATTACATTTGGGATAAGAACATTTGTCTTCACTGAAAGTGTTCAAGGCCAGGTGAGATGGGGCTTTAAGCAACATGGCCTAGTGTGTGACATCCCTGCCCATGGCAGGGAGGTTGGAAGTAGATGATCTTCAAGGTCACTTTCAGTCCAAACAATCTTGTGATTCTGTGTTGGAAAGATGCTCTGAGGATAAAGTCACCAGAGCACCCAAGCTGTGCTTCAGTGTTCTATGTCATAAGGAAGGAGATGTAAGCTAAACACTGAATTAGAGGATTTTTTATAGACTCTGATTTCAGATCTCAGATCTAGAGATGAGAAGAGCACTACAGAGCAGGTATGGACATCAGGGCTGTTCTCACCCATTTCAGTGGGTGTCACCACTACCTCAAAATTTCAAATTTTCCAGTTGGGGCAGGAATATGAACCCCTGCAGACAGATCCTGCTTTGGACACGAATTTGCAGCAAGCTTAGTGAATGTCAGCTGGTCCAGAGCTCGTGTGCTGAACTTGCAGCATGCTGAGAAAATTTTGCTTAATGGAGACTGACCTGATTTGGGAGTACAGTCTTCCCTCATCCATTGTCCTCAGGTGATGCTCCAGCTTTGAGGAAAGGGATAGGTTTGTTCTATTCTTATAATTCCAGACTTGCTTTCGATTTTGCCTTTGGTGCTTTTGGTTGGTTCTTGTAGATTTTGATGTTAGGGTGTGCAACTCTCTCCCAGCTGCACGGCAAGGATGTGGAGCCCGACTGTGGATCTGTCTTGGAGCAGTGCAGCGAGCCTGAGCCTTCTGTTCTGTAAATCCCTGACTATTTACTTCCTTCTGCAATGAAACTGCTGATAAACTCATTGGGAGTCGCATGCAAATCCTGCAGGCCCAGGAACAAATACGACACCTCTTCCAGTTCTGTGCACTCAAGCCTGTGCAACCCTTTCTGTGCTCTGTCGTGGTGGTCAGCACGGTCTTGTTTCTATTTCGAGCCTCAATTGATTGAACTTCTGTTTTGGCTCTGTTTCTCCACACTACCTGGAAAGGAACTGAGGGAGCAAACCGCTTTCCTGAGCCATTGTTACTGCCTGGGGCTGGTCCAAACAGCTTGACTGCCCCATGAAGCCATCCTGAAGGCTGGCCAAGGTGACTGGGGCAGGAGGGGAGTCTGGCATCTGCTCCTTGCTGGAAGGATCAGGCTGAGCTGGCTTGGCAAGGACACAAGGAAAATTCTCATTGGAATCTCTGATGTCACGAGAGAGGGAAGAGGGTTGTCATTGCCCCAGGAAAAGGGTTGTAAATTGTGTTTCCTGCTGCGCTTGCTGAAGAGTATTTCCATCCAAATCTTTTGTGACCTTTTCCCATGGGAGTTTTACATGGAAATAGAAAATAGAAATAATAAAAGGGGGAAAAGCAATTATGTGGAGCTTGTGGGGAAATATTACTGCAGCTGTTTTAGCTGGAGCTTTAGGTCACAGTCCTTAAAGGAAAGGGAAGAGCCTTTGCTTGTTCCTGGTTTGTCATGTGGGTTTGAATGCCTTTATATATAAGTTATATATTGTTCCTCCTCTATTTCTGGGGCACCTGTGTCCCATCTGCTCTGCAAAGTCCTCTTGTCTCAGGCCAGGTTAGGGTAGTCCACTGGCAACTGCTCTGCTTCAGAGCAGCATGTGCTTTTCTTGAAGGGTGCTTTTTGTCTTACCAGAGCCACAGGTTCGTCTCCAGCAGCTGAGAAGCACAGCAGCAGTCACGGTGCTAGGAATGGGCAGTTGCATTGCCCCCATGATGTGTTTCTCTCTCAGTGTCCATTGGGATATTTTCTATCCAGCTCTAGACGCTTGTTTCCTTGCTCCTGACAATCCCACGTGGCTGGTCTGAACCCGTGTAGAGGTTAATTGGAGTGGAGTTTGTGTATTTGCATGTTTGTTGGGGTGCTGCACAGACAGAGGCTGCAGGAGAGATCACGAGGCTGGAGTAGCTCTGGGTGAGGAGAATAGATTTGTAATCAACAGAAAGGAACAGATGGCTTCAGTTGTAATGCCTATATTTATATTTGATGTTAATGTTCCTCCCAGAGCACCAGCACTTCAGTGATATGTAACACAACTTAAGAGCATCTGGGGAGGGAGGAGATAAAAGAAACAGGTTTTTTGAATCCTGTGAGGAAATCCAGCCATGGATTTAGCCACAAGGTTTCAGTGGGTGTCAGCAAGCAGAGAAGGCAGAGGTTAGCTACAGTTTCCTTCAGAGCGCTGTGGGCATTGCCTTGATGTGCCCATGCCATGGATCCTGAGGAGCCGTGGTGGGACCTTGGAAGGGAGCAGCATTTGTGCCCAATGCTCCACCTGCAGTGAGGTGTTGTGTTATGAAAGGAGCTCTTTCTCAGCGCAGTTTTTTACTCAAACATGGGGAAACACATCAAGCCCCTGCTCTGTTATCCTTGCCATCCATGTCTTGGCAAGGTCAATCCCGTTCTTATAACATCTTATGCTGATCCATGATAGGATTTACTGGCATGCTTGGAATTGGGAATGGATTCATTCTGTGAATGCAATTAGTCACCACCAGCACACAGGTGGAAGATGAGAGTTAATTCGGCAGCACCTAATTAGCTGTCATTGCTGGAAGGGTTGAGGAGCACAGACAAGATGTTTTGGTTCTGGCTGCACCATCAGGTGGTCTCATGGGGCAATGGTCAGATACCCCAAACTTCACCCAAGACCTGTGTGTTACTTTAACAACCTCTCATCATTCTGTTAAAAGATAAACAAGAAGCTAGAGTCTCTGTGGGTGTAAATCAGTGAGGCTCTGCAGGCAGCAGAGCTGTACCAAATTTTATCAGCCAAGAGGAGATAGAGCCTGTGGGTTAAATGATGACAGAATTATCCTTGTGTGAGTTGCCGTGTATACATACAAAAATGCTCAGGTAGGTGTGTGCGTGCCCACACACTCGTTAAAGGTGACTGGGTTTTTTTATTTGTTTGTATTTAGTGCACCTTGGAGGCTTTACCTAGACAAGAGTCATAAATGAAATGTCATTGGATCGTTAACACATCCCCGACTTGTGAACAAATAATTGCATGATTTGTAGTTAAAAAAGCCAGTTGAAAGACTCACTGAGTAATATTCCTTCAGGTCCCCTGGCATGTGCATATATTAGAAATCCATGTGATACAAAGCACAGGACAAAAATGATTGATAGGAGGTTACAGTGCTCTTCATTACAATGAATTAATTGATCACATCTAGCAGATTTTCCTCCCAGCGGAGTCGCTGGCTATTGGACATGTCTCTCTCATTTCTCTTCTATCCTTGCTGTTGGAAACATGCCAGACAGTTTTATACCATCATTTAAATTTATTTGTGACCTGAGAAAGTTGTGTTGCCCTTGAGACAGTTAACTTTAACTTTCTGCTAAAAAGTTTGGTGGTATTTTAGGAGATACAGAGATGGGTATTATAAAAAGTTTTCTGATGAGGTGGAACTCCTCAATCCAGTCCTGGCAGCAGGTCCCACCTGAGAGGTGAGTTGAAATGTTCTCCCTGATGCTTGAACTGCTCTTATTTGACTGGCATTGTGTTCTAAACCAAATGTACTCCAAAGATATCAACCAACACTGTCTTTTGTAGTCCTGAGCAGTGGAACCCAAAAGCAAATGCTTGCAGGGAGTATCCCTTCAGCCTAGGGCTGAGACTTCTTGTGACAGATAATGACAGTGATGTGATGGTAGGGAAATAGAGTGGGAAACTTCAGCTGTTTTCTGTGCCATACCATTTCACATCTTATGCCCTCTTTCTGGTAGATGCTTTTGGTGGCTCTTGTGTGTGGAATGACCTGCCAGAGACACAGAACAGGTTATTAACCTGCTGTTTTTACAACCTCTCTCCTGGCAGAAGTGTGCTCTTTGTTGCACTTGTAACTGGCCTATTACAGAGTCTTAAATGTAAAGAAGAGAAGTGCTCCAAGCTTTTCATTTTCCTGAAGCCATGCAGACATTGGATAAAATGCTGTGGAATTGCATTACTAAATTCAGGTCTGTTTTGTGGTTTTGCCCTTTGCCTGTAGATAAGGCAGTATTATTGGTTAGAGAACTCATCTTCTGGATTCCACTCCTGACCTGTCTCAGTGTTTGGCATTAGGTAAGACAATAAAAAGTGGTCTGTTTCCCAGAATAATTTGAAGAGAAAGCATCATCTCGACGTGTGCCAAATGAGATTATACTTGTAAGGCAGGTGAGCGAAGACTTCTCTTAGACTCCACAAGCAAGCCAGCAGTTGATGAAGGAGTAGGACTTATGCCTCTGGCCCATGATAACCCTGCCTGTGCATTGTAAAAGAGACCCAGCCCTGTTTGCCAAAGGATTTGATGTCTCCTGCCATTTTTACAAGGTGCTATTTGCTGCATCCATCTCGTGCTTTATCTGTGTTACAGCCCTCACTCCCCCGTCTCCAAATCACCCAAATCAAGCTGTGGTGGGACAATGGAGCAGGGTGAGAGGTTTAACTCCTGCTTTCTCCTTTAGGAAAAGAACATTTTGGGTGTTAAGATACAATGCAAATGTGTATCATCATGTCTGAATTTCTTCCTGATGTCTTTCCTGCAAGTGGCTTTTTGTAAAGCAGGGGTAGGAGGTATTGAATCAGCATTTCACCAAAGATGCAGTTAAAGCACAAAATTTATTCTCTTAACTCTCCATTTTCTATGGTCTGACTGGCATTAAAAACTCTCTCTTTGATGAAGATTTGTAAGGCTTTGTTGCCAAGAACCAGAATATGCATTTGGAAATGCTGTTGAGTGGCTTTGGAGATGTGTATCCCTAGAGACTGTGTTAATTTCTATATTCATGAATATGTTCTGTGATGCCTGAGAGACCCAAACTCTTGAATAATACAGCTGTGGAAGCTGGGAAAGGCGACATCAGGATCAAGGAGTGCTTTTGCATCAATTGTATCCAGTCTAAATCTATGTGACCAATAGGTCAGTCCTGTTCCTGACTGAAAATGCTTTTCTTTCTCTGTCCATCTTTCTGCCTTGGCCACCCATTGCCACTGCTTCCTTTGTCCTCAGCAGTGCTGACTCAGTGTGCAGGGAGCTGTTCTGCTGAAAACAAGGAGAAAAAATTACTTTATGATGGATCAGGTTCTTTTTAGATGTAGTGCTGACACAAGGGAAGAGAAAAACTTTTGGGGCAGACAAACTGCTCAATATTTCTTATTAGCTTATTAAGCCATCACTGGAGATGATTCCACAAATACAGTTTGTCTGGCTGAAAATAATCTTTTCGAGGGCCGTTTTGTGCCATCCTGTAGAATTCTCTGTTTGTCATCTCCTTCCACGAAATTCAATGGGATTATTTTAAAAGGTAGAAAGGTCTTTGCTTTCTCCAGAGCTTCACTTGCAAGAATGACAATGACCATCATCTGTTGTTTAAACAACATCAGAGTGATGAGTACATGAGCTGGTTGACTGTGGCTCATCCTGTTGTCCTTTGAAGTGAATGGATATCTTTTATTGACTTAACTGGGCAACAGATAAGGCCCTGGATGAAAGAGACAGTGTTTTACTAGAGGCTACTTGTTTCTGCCAGTTGCAAAAATAAACAATCCCAGACACTTTCAAAGATGGCTGGGGTTGGGCTGCACACAGCTTTTTTGTGAAGTTTTATTTAAAAGAAAAATAAATTTGTCATAGTCAAAGGGCTGCTGGCTGACCTGACCTTTTCAGACTGAAAATGGTCCCTGGAAGGAAAAATAAGATAATGGTAATAAAAACTCTCCTAGCCATTACTAGACTGCTGCTGAAAGGGATTTGGCAAAGGCTGAAAAAGTGTCAGAGTGAGGAAGCTCCATCTCTGCTGGAAGATGACAGTCTCTGACCTGGCTGGTGCCCTGTGAGGCTGGAGAAACCTCCACTGATTCCAGCCAGAGTGAGGGTGCCTGACAGCCAAGAGAAGAACTGTTCAGAACACAGCCCTATAGTTTCTTGCAGTTGATATGGTGTTACATGGGAATGCATTGTGCTTAAGAAACTATCTTTGACAAATCACGTAATAAATATATATAAATGTATAGCGTAGTAAATGCAATTTCTTGGAAGGACACAGCCAGCCTTTGGTGCTAGCCGTGCTCTCTGAATCTCTTTCTATGCTGAGATGGTATCTTTTGGGCTGTGCTTTTCAATAAACAAACACTTCACCCTCACGTATTTCTCCCAGCTCTTCTGCTCAGCTCCCTTGCTGATGATATCTGCTTCATTAGCTGCCTGATGAATGGTCTGAGCACATTAGCATCATTTTATCGAGCCAGTAACTGTGAGCTTCACCCTGCCGAGCTGTGAAGTATCCGTCCCTGGGAGGTTTCTAAAAGGTTAGGCAAACTTCTGTCAGGAATGGTTTAGGTGTGGGGGGCAAGAACATGGACTAAATGGCTCCTGAAATGCCCTTCTAACCCTGCAATCTTTTAATTAAAAACCCTGATACAGTAAATAGCACACGATTTCTATGACAAGCATCTCTGGGAGGCTTAGTTGAGAGGTGGACTGGAAGCTGTTCAGAGGCAGCACCAACACATTCAAAATGTCAATGGCAGCCCAGCAAGTCACAGCTGGGTGTAGCAGGAAGGAACAGCAGGGATTGTCCCACATAACCTCAGATATTTGTGTGGAAATGAGTCTGTACAAACTCTGCATCTGTAGAGGGAGAAACGGATGCAGTTTATGTGTCCTACTGTGAAAATCCGGGATATGCTGGAACCACCTCCTGGTTATCTCTCTGGTGATCATCATCCCATGCTGCAGCAGGTTCACCAAGAGCAAAAGAAGTCCTTTGACCTGGTTAATATGAGAGCTCAGTGCCTTCTTGATTTCCAGTGGGACACGATATTCATCCCCTTTTTTATCAGTGGTTGTTTGTAAAAATTGCTAAGGGTTGTCTCTTTCTTCCTCCTGCTGACAGAGCTGCTCATGGCTCTCTGAACTTCACCCATCATTCTGCAGACGTCTGTCCACTGCAGGTCACTCTGCTTACTGGCCTAGGACTGGACATTTATTTTAACACATTTGGGTTAGAATTCTGGCTTACGTTTAAATAGGTTATATAAAAACTTACTAAAATGTCATTTATTCTGTTTCCTTGCAAATATTGATGATATATTTTTGCTGAATTCTGGCTTTCATTCAGTAAACCTCTTCAGTTCATCTTTAATTTGCAGATGGCTTTGGCAGTGTTCCAACCTCAGCTTCTGGTGGTTGAAACTGGATGCTTGAATTAGATTCAAGATGCAAATAGCCTGATTTTGAGAAAGTCTGAATATATGCAGCTGCCTTGTGAAGTTCTAAGTAATGCAATTAGGGCTGGGATTCTCACTGCCAAAAAAGCCTGAAATGAATTAGGGGTCCAGAAAGAGAAATGTGGCAGAATACACATAAATGTCTTTAGGAATTTGGGGATTTAGGAATAATTGAAAGCCTGGCTCAAGTTTTCAGCTGAAAATCACTGATACAAGTAATTTCAAAGGAGATTAAAGATGAATGTGCTCATGTTGGGGAAATGTGTAGAGCTGGGTATTATGTCTGGAGGAGTGATGTGACAGTCCTGCTGACACAAGGGTCTGCTGCTTCCTCATGGGCTGGGGTGATAGGAGCACAGAGGGGCAGCAGGGATATTTGGGATATAATTACAAATAATGAGCGTGGTAAAAGAGGAGGAAGAGCTAGAAGCTCAAAACTAACAAGAAATGGGAACTTGCATCTCCTTTTCGAAGCCTGAATTAGAAGTAACTGATAGGCAGCCCTTGAAAGCTCTGGGTTAGTCTCAAAGTGTTGAAAGCGTAGTCCCTGGATGTGCTAATGCTATGGATGCCAGACATGGGAAACAGCCACACAGGGAGAATGCCATGTCTCTGCATCTGCTGTCTTTTGGGGTGACATTTCTTGGTGTAGCAGGAGAGTGAAAATGTTGACTCATTTTCATTGAGATTAGTCTGGGGGGAATCACAGCAGTGCTCAGTGAGACTGGGTTCCCTTCTTAATTCAGCCTGTAGTCATTCTTTCCTTAAAAAAGGCTTTTTTTTTTTTTTGTGAGGAGGGTTGAGTTTTTTTAAATAAATACGCAGCTCATCCCTATTGTACATGTAAATATAGACAGCACAGAGGTCTGTAAAGATTATGGATGCCCCTTTTGGCAAGCCGTATCTTTTAATAGCATTTTGTGCAGTTAATCGGGTTAAGCAAAAGTATCAGCGGAACAAGAAGTCCACGTTCAGGGAAGGAGGAAGTGTCAGACCTCTTGAGAGTTGTTGGTTAGTAATATTGGCCAGATAGCATAGAAGAGTTTTTTCTTTTTGTTTTTATTTGTCTCACTGATGTCTGTGGTTAGAAAACAACAGGAGTAGAGCAAGCTGTTAAACTGCAGGAGCCTTTTGCTCTTGTGTTTCGTAACAGGTATGGTAAATGCTCATTGCTCCTGGGCTTCACGCAGTGTTTTCTGCCCAGACTGAGTGTTCAGTGCATTGGGAACTCGTTGTAAGGGCTTGTGCCCTCTCTGCTGTTCAGTTCTAAATACATGGAAGGAGTGCAAGACATCTCCTATCTGTGTGAAGGGCAGGAATGAAAAAAATTGGTGCAGAAAAATAGGAAAGGCATTGAAGAGGGTGTTACTCTTTGTCACGGAGAGAGCTCATTGCTATGGGGTTGTCTGGAAGAAAGCTCTCCAGTCAGAGGAGAGGAAAACAATACTTGTAGAGTTTCAGAAATGCCCTGAAATAGATATTTACTTTAAGACAGAGGATCTGTGCCCTGGAAATGCCTGTGTCAGTCAGCTGTTGTGGAGGACTGTGAGATGTCTAGCGCAGATGTAAAGGTCTGGAAACACCTAATGTTACATGCACTGGGTCTGGGAAGCTGGGCAAGGAGGGGCCACTTGGTACCACTTAAAGTGAAGACAAGAATTGTATGAGAAGGGGGCAGTGGAGCTGCAGGACACAGAGGGTGGGGAACACCTTGCTGAAGTGCTGCTCAGCCAGCTCCTGGTGGGCTGGGAGCTGGGGAAGGGCTGCAGGGCAGGAGGGGTGGGTGCCCCGGGGAGCCGGGAGATCTCTGCCGGAGCTTTGCACAGGAAGTGTGCGAGGTGCCAGGCCCACGCCATCGATCCCATATTGATGGGTTGTGAGCGTAGGACGCTGGAAAAATTCTGTCGTGTTTTTCTCCCCCTGGCAGAGCTGTGACCAGTGCACCATCTCTTTGACGTCATGTGCATGCACAAGGGCTTCTTTTTTTGCAGGGTGTCCTTCAAAGACAGCGTGTGTAGGTCAGAGAGTTTCTCATTACAGCTTTGCATGGTACTGCTGATGTGATTTCACTATTTCTGCAAGAACAATAAAGCAAAATTCAGCACAGGGTAAAGCAAACGCAGATACCTATTTTTGGTAGCATTTTTCAGGTTACTATTAACCTTTCATTTGAAATTTAATTCTGAGGACTACACATTGATCCTGAGCAGTTTCTTGGAACAGCATCAATTTTCCATTTAGAAAATTGCATTTTTTCCAACTTTAACGCTATGGTTAAAGTGGATGGGATGTTGTTAGTTTTTTCCTGAGAGACACTTTCCAATGGAAACTTCCTCTTTGGGTCTGAAATTCAAACCAGTTTTGCCAAACCCTAAGAATTATGATCAATAAAATAGGAAATGCTATAGGAAATTACAGCTGAGCTGGGGGAGGGACATATTTAGAAGATGAAGGCCAAGTGCAGAAAAGTAATAAAACAGAGTCAGAACTACAGTTAAAATTAAAGCCGGCCTGTGGCCAAATGCAAAGATATTGTATGAGTGGATGAAAGTGGGAAAAAACATTGAAAGCAAAGCCAGAGTAGTAGCAACAGATAACATCTGGCAATGGATTTGCCATGAAATTCGTTTCAGAGAACTGGTGGGTGGAGAAATTTTTCTGTCATGGGGTTGGAAGTAGACAGTCTTTAATGTTCCTTTCAGTATAAGCCATTCTATGGTTCTGATAATACGTAATGCAGTGACATTTTTCCATGCGAAACAAAGGTGTTGTAAATGTCCCGTGGTGCTGAGGTGGCTTCATGGTCAGCCTTCTATATTTGGAAGTTCAAATTCCTGAGGCAGATTAGAAGTGCTGAGCCTGGTAAGCAGCATTAATGGGCAATTTCCAGTGCCTGCAAACATCATGTGTGATGGAAGGTGTGGGTGCTGCAGCCAAAGTGTGCTTCCAGCTCGTAGGGGTGGAGCTGAGCTACACTGGGGGCTGAGGACATCACCGTGGCTGCTAAACCAGCTTGAGGTCTGGATCATGTAGCTGAACCACAGCTCCCTGCAGTTACATTCACCCACCATAAGCAGCCATGGTTAATTTAAAGCTGAAGTTGTGAGCTGCTGCCACGCCTGTGATGCAGCACAAATGTATTTATAAAAGATTAATACAGCTGGTTATCAAAGATGGATACAGCTGGGCCCTCAGTGTTTGTTTCATAGAATCACAGAATACTTTGTGTTGGGAAGGGACCTTAAAGATCTTGTGCCAAACCCTCTGCCATAGACAGGGACATCTTCTACTATCCCAGCTTGCTCAAAGCCCCATCCAGCCTGGCCTGAAACCCTTCCATGGATGAGGCATCTGCAGTTTCTCTGGACAATTTTTTTTGCAGATTCTTTGCAGGAATTAGATGATCTTTAAGATTCCTTCCAACCTAGACTATTCTGTGGTTCTCTGGTTCTAAGACAGCAGCATTGGTAGCTGGCAGAGATTTTTGGAGCTATGCCTGTGTGTGCAACCAAAAGCAGAAGTTAATTTGAAAATACATATTATAATTGAGTATATTGATAGAGTTGGGAATGGGTTATATTGTATTTCATATGCTGATCTGGGTTTGGGTTTTTTGGGACAAATAGTTTTCCTTTCCACTGTGCAGCGAGTTCGGTTTCTAAACCATCGATTGAGCTACAAATATAATTATTCAGCTATGAAAATATTAATTCCAGAGAAATCAGATTATTATTTGCACCTGGATGCAAAATAGCAAAGGCTTAATTATGTTTTGGTAGAACTTTATTACCATCTGAATATCTCTGGAGAGCTATGGTAACAGTAGGAGAAATATTAAACTCAGTATTGTTTGGTTTCTGCAAGTAAATGAGGAGAATTGCAAGTCTTCTCCATGTGAGTCAGTTGAATACTTGCAGGAATTAACTAATCTCTATCAGAGGCAGCACGGACCAACCCTTGTCCATCTGATCCCCCTTCTTCTGCTCCATCATGTACAATGTCAGTTGCAAGGAAAGGAACAGGAGAAGATTGCCCCCAAAATCATCCCTGTGTGCACAGAGTAGCTCCTCCTAGGGCAGCAGAGTTAGGGCCTGATGTCTGCAGTCATGGCAGGAAGGCAGATTTCTGCTGCCTCTTGGCTGGGGTTTGCTGTAGTGAGAGTGAGCTGCACCAGCTAAAGAGCTCTTGTGCTTGTGCCTTTGGCTGCAGACACAGCCACTGCCTTCCCTCCGTGGTTCATGGCCTGTCTTGCCTGGGGAAGACAGATAAATTGAAAGGAGCCAACCAGACTTCATGGATCATGAGATAGATGAGCCTCAAAGCTTCATAAACATCGAGCCTGCGGCTAAATTTTCCTTGGCCCCATGAATTTTTGTGTTATTTTTATACTCCTTGAAGGGATGTGCAGGGTTGGAGGTGGGGTTCCCCTGAGGAACTGGAGGAGACTCCATCCAAATTAAGTGGCTAGTTTCCCTCTGTAGCCAGTGGGGAGAAAGAAGTGTTTCTAGGATGTGTTACCTCCTTGTCCCCTCTGAAACAGGTATCTAAAATAGGCACATGGCTAATGTTTTACCTTGACTAACTGCAGAGGGAGCTAGAGGTGCCCATATGGAGCCATCTCATGGACCTTGCCCAGGGCATGACATTTGAGCGTAGGTCTGTTCCCTCTGAAGAAGGTTATTCACCAATTCTACCAGCTCCACCCAATCTCTCTCTTGTACCAAACTGGTTGAAGAATGAGATGTTGCTGAGGTTTATTTTAATCATAAACTTCTGGGCTATGAATTTGAAAACAGAGCTATAAACACAAAACTAAAAATGTAATTAAATGTGAGTCTAGACTTTATGTGGGATCTGAATCAGTAGTATTAATAAGACAAATAGCTAATATTCTTTCCTAGCTAGTGGTAGGAAGTTTCTTACTGTTTTTCATGGGGTCTACCCAGGGCTTATCTCAGTCACAGAGACCATGGGACTGATCTCCCCTCACACCATCACTCTGCCTTGAGGTACTCCTCAGAGTTGACCCTGGATGACATTTTCAGAGGTATCCCAATAGTAGGTTTATCTGCCCTAATTTTCCTGGGATTCCTCTGAAACTGACAAAGAGGGAAAGGCACTTGCAGAAGGAATCATTCCATCCATCTTACACATCCAGCCTATCATAGGATGACTTGTGCTCTGGGTATGGATTGCTCCACTGAGCACAGAGGAGCAGCCTCGTTGGCTGCTGTGGATCAGATACTGTGGTGGACAGAAATTTTTGATCAATCCTGCTCTAAGAGACTGGGAAAAAATTCTAGTGGGATCTGCGTCCTGTCTATCAAGTGCTTTTGCAAATCCCACCTTCTGCCCTGACATTTGTGCTGCACAGCATCTGATGAGAGCTGTGCTTGCTCTGTGATGATACACGGCAATCATCAAAGCTGCACAGTATGTTCCACACCAGCTACTTCCTCCCTGGTTTAATTACAACTGAGTTTGCTAATCCCGGTCTTGATTAATGAGCTTAATATGCAAATGTTATGATGAAACTGAAACTCTTTGTAATTGCTTGCAGACAGATTACCACTTCGAGTACACAGAGTGCGACAGCAGTGGCTCCAGATGGAGGGTGGCTGTCCCGAATCCGTCAGTGGAGTGCTCTGGACTACCTGACCCCGTGAGAGGGAAGGAATGCAGTATGTTGTGACTTTTCATTTTACAGACTGTTACTGGCTTTTTGTGATATTTACATTTGTAGGGCTACCTAGGTCTGTCATTGATATCCTGAGTTTCCCTGAGTTGTCCTTCCCCTCCAATCCAACTTTCTGTCTCCTGGAGATGTGGAGCAGGGATTGTCTTTGCAGAGTATCTGGCAAGTCACTGTCTGCTATAGGTACCCTTTTGTGCTGATGGACAGACGAGGCACATCTATGACAGCACCCCTTGAAGAGATGTGGTTGCTTGTCTTGAGCTGCCCTGCTCTCCAGTTCTGCAGCTCTCCAGTTCATTTATAGCTGTATTGGCCAAAATGGTGACCAGGAGTGATCAAATTATATTTGCATAGTGTCCACATTCTCATTACCTTCATTATTTAGCTAATTTATAAGCTGAATGCATAAGGAATGGTAAATGTCTTATTTGCCTGAGTTATTTTTATGATGAAGCTCCTGCATATTATTTATTTATGCATTTATTTTTTAACAACTTGGAGTGTTCTTATATCACTTGGTTCTGCTTTTTTTTTTTAATGTTGAAACACTTCTTTGCATCTGGGGATATAAACGAACTGCTGCTCTGCAAACACATCCCTTACTGTTTTGTAACTTCAGTCTGAATGCTCTTTCCCATCACACTTCCTTGCTCTAGCAATTCTCTCCACAAAAGATCCTAGCAGTAATTTATACCTGGGGGTATAAATTATTGTATCTGACAAACAGGATGAACAGTGGCAACATCTTTTCAGTTCTGTTGTAGCAGAGGTCAGATTTACTCACATCTGACTCTCCTCCTCCCCGGTTCATTTTCATTTCTTTACGTTCCAGTGTGAGGTACATAAATGTTTTCTGCAGCAGTGTGATCACTGGAAGGTTTCTGATTGCTTGCAAGCATCATTTGAGAATGTGTTATTCCTGGTATTTGGGTTTTGTTTCCAAGATTTTAAATGTGGAATCTCTCGATATCCTTAGGATGTGCTTTTTCAATTACAGAAATATAGACCTGAGAAACACCTCAGGTGATCCCATAATTCATCCTCCAGCCCAAATAGCTGTTGTGGAAGTGACTGTCATTCATGGCTGATGTTTGGCTGGACTGTTTTCAGGCACCTTTTGTGATGAGGAGCCCAGAAGCTCTCCAGATACTTGCTCATATATTTTGTTCTTTTCATTTTCCCTCCTGTTAAAGATTTTTCTGCTGTTGAACCTCCCTTGTTATACCTCAAGCCTGTCACTTTTTGCTGCCTGCAGTATAAAGGAGCAGATAGTTTTATTTCCTCTGCTGCACAACCACTTTTGGTGTACCCTGGAGGACACAGGTATAACTCGTTTTTTTCTGACATCCATTATTTCTTCTTAAATCTTGTGATAAATGGTTTAAAGTCCAGCAACATTACACTATCCTCAACTTTCTGCTACACATTTCGACAAACGGTTCGCTTCCCTCTTCATCTTCTATTGTTTGTACCTGTTTCTAGTCTTAAATCAATTCCAATGAGAATTCAGCTGGTTTATAACAATAGATGAATCTCTGGCTTCTCAATATCTGGCCCCTGCTAGACAAGGTGAAAACTTTTCCCACTAGATGGGCTCTGATATTATACACCAAAATACAGGATTCTGTTAAATACACTGGAAAACTCATCTCCCTCTTGTAGTGTTGCTGTTAAATCCCATGGCAATTCAGCTGGTTGGAGAAGCAATCAGATATTTGACTTTTTTACTGAACCCCTCAGATCTCATCTCCCTGGGCTCTTGGAGTTCTATCTTTTTTTTTCTGTCTATAGTAAATTAACTGGCTTCAGGGGCTGCCTGGCTATCTTCTGATGGCAAAAGTAATTTTAGGTTTTCTCATCTCTTAGTCTTCCACCTTTTGCTTAAAGAACAACCAGTCTTTCAGCCTGGAAACATGAGTCTGTCAACAGCAGTCAGTCACTCTAGGAATGTGTAGGGAACACCTTTCCCATTCAGTGTGGTTAATGTGCTGGTTTTTACTGTAAAATATTTTAACCAGCGTAGAGTTTGGCTGACAGTCCATTCTCCAGTGGGTGGGATGAACTGGGAGGGCATCTTTTGAAAATTGACTGCCCTACAAATCTCTAGAGTTTGCACATGAGGCTCTGTTGTTGATGATGACTTGTGTGGAAAATGCTGACAAATGCTCCTTGTCATATTCTCTAAGCTGGTGGCCTCTGTCTCATCTGACAATACAGCAGCTGGACCAAGGATATCTAACACTAAAAGCGTGAATTTCTGCAGAAAAACAAAAGGTTCTGTATCTGAGGCTTCTACAACTCATGTTCTTAGTGGATTGTGTGCAGAGTGAGATTTGTGCTGCAGGCTTGGCCAGGGGTTGCACGCAACTCACTTTAATGGCTCCTTGAGATGCCTTCCTTCTCTCTTAGGCCTGGTGCTGTTTTATCCCAAGGTCTATCAAGAAATGCCAGAACTATGCCATATCCTCTGAGGTGAGTCTTTCTGGACATTCTACAGATTTATTCAGATTCTCCTACATCTCGCAGGTCCTACCCTATGCCAGGACATATGAACTAGGGCTTGTTTTGGCATTTGGTAGAATCCTGGAGTTCCCTTGGGTATCTCTGCGGTCCTTCAACCTGCAGAATCAGGGCCTACAGTAAAATCACTCTGGGTAGGATGATTTCCAGCTTCCAATTTCCTCCTTCCAGAGGTCTGTTATCTTCAGAAGTTTTGTTCATCATCTATTGGTCCTGAGAGAGGCTGTGGCCAGCTATGTCTCTGCTTTTCAGAGAGGGTTGCACTTGTATAGCAGTTGCAGTTGTAAAGCAGCATGAGCTCTTAGGACTTTTATTGTCTCCTTGAGGCTGTAGAATCCTCAGTGGACACAGTGGATATGGGGGAATCTGTATGGCTGACTTCAGGATGTTTGCAGTTGTTTTCATCTACTCAGAAATGCTGCCGCTTGAGAGCATCTGCCATGGATCTTTACTGCTCCCTGAAAACAGAAGTGATGTGCAGGCTGTCATTAATTTTGAATCCTGAGAATACTGTGCCAACCTCTCCTTCTTCCAAATGCTCAGCAGTCATTCTCTTTAAATTCTGCCTGAACTAGGAAGTTGAAAGACAGTACAACAATATGTTAAATGTCTCCTGCTCTGTAAATATGTCTAGACTGTGGCCTCCTCCAGTGGAGTGGAAAGACACTTGAGATTGCTAAAAATGTGTTAGCTCAGGTGATTCTCCAATCTGGAGCAATTGAACTGTGGCACCAGAGCTCAGTCGGTGTCTTGAGATGTGCTCGTTTTCAGGATGTTGTGTTTTACTGCTTTTCATTTGAATGAAACCATTTAAAATCTCTGCTCTGCTGCATTTTGAAGCACACAGTGACCTGCAAATCACAGCTGACTGTGTCCTGCTGAGCACAGCCTCAACATTCCCTGGAACTGCTGTAGGCTCCAAAACCTGCCAGGATTTTACCCTGTTTTTGAGTCTTCAGAAACTTAATCAGCAACGTTTAACTCCAGAGAAGACAGTGTCCTTTGAGAAATAATCATGGCTTCACAGTAGAAAGGGCTGTCATGTTTTGACTGTGGTTACAAGAAGGTTTTTTACGCTTTTTTCTTGCCACAAGCACAGAGCAGCACAATGATGCACCTGCCCCTCCTGCTACCCTCCTGCCTTCCACATCTCTCCCATGTAGGTGGTAGGTGGGAAGGAAGAAGGAGGCTCACATGAGAGATTTTTGTGGTGCTGTAGGAGGTCCTGCTATGCAGTGACCCAGATATGTGAGGAAAGCTGCTGTAGCAGCTTTGCAGGTGCAAGCACTGGAACAACGTGCCCTGTTCTGTATTT
This sequence comes from Picathartes gymnocephalus, assembly GCA_013390045.1. Classification (NCBI taxonomy): domain Eukaryota; kingdom Metazoa; phylum Chordata; class Aves; order Passeriformes; family Picathartidae; genus Picathartes; species Picathartes gymnocephalus. The sequence continues at coordinate 91,713 of WEKY01024902.1, read as the reverse complement.
CACTCCCCTCTATTTTTTTCTCTTCTCCTTACTCTATTGGGCTTCTGTGGTCACCACTTTCAGACCCTGCAGCCTGTGTTTCCCCATTCAGCATGGTGTGGTACCTCAGTGGTCACCCTGTGGGGCTGGGCTAGGTCTGGACAGGCCATGGCATGGCCACACCAGACCGCCTGGACACCTCTCTCATCAGAAACAAGTTTCTATTTGTTCAGAGCTGAGTCACATTTTTGATGCTGCCAGATCACGGTTGCAAGGGTTCCTGTGAAGAGGTGCATTAAAAGTCCAGAAAGATTTTGGCTAGGGAAAAGGTATTATTTATTACTCCTAGAGCTACTCTGGCTCTCCTCTGCTTCCTATTTAATATGTCCCCTCCAGGCTTCTTCCTGATACTGTTCTGGAGGTCGGGTACATACATGGAGGTGGGGGGGACAGCACCCTCCAGCAGAATCCAGATCTCTGAATCACCCCTGACAGTTGGGAATGTGCTTTACTAGTTTGATCTCCTTCATTTTTAATTACCACAGATCTCCCTCTGATCCCTTCATGAGTCTGATAGCAGGAAGGGAATTTAGCTGATAAGGATCACTGCCATCATGGCAGTTGCTTGGCTTTTTATATGGAAAATATTGATGGCAGTCCAAGGGAGCAGTTTGCTTTAGGGCTAAGCCCTTGCCTGCACCCCCTTACGGCTGGTATCTCTGGGAGCCCTTTGTTTTGGTGTGGGGCTGTAGGCAGTGTCTAACAGGGACTTTTGGGGATTTGGCCATGGGAGCAGCACTTGGCGTGTTGCTCCTGCTGACACTGTGCTGCAGTCTGTTCCTGTGGCCACCGTCAGGCTCTTCTGCCAGCCTGACCATATGCTGCATTTTTTACACTCGAGAGTCTGAATTTGGAGCCTGCCTCCCTTCCTCCCTTCCTCCCTTCCTCCCTTCCTCCCTTCCTCCCTTCCTCCCTTCCTCCCTTCCTCCCTTCCTCCCTTCCTCCCTTCCTCCCTTCCTCCCTTCCTCCCTTCCTCCCTTCCTCCCTTCCTCCCTTCCTCCCTTCCTCCCTTCCTCCCTTCCTCCCTTCCTCCCTTTCTCCCTTCTCTCATAAATATCTGCTCATTTTGTAGTGCTGTGTGTGTAATAAAGAAAATAGAGTGAAAATATTAGAGCATTTTTGAAAGAGTTGGATTTGCTATCTTCAAGAGGAAAAAGTGCTGGTAGGGTCATTATAGTCAGCCTCCAGATGCCAGTTATAATTATAATCAGGAATATTTCTTATGAAAAGCGACAAAAAATAAATGACGATAATATAGAAGAACTTGTCCAAATTATTGGAACAGGATGCCCAGGGAGGTGGTGGAACCACCATCCCTGCAAGTGTTCAAAAACCACGTAGATGCGGCACTTGGGGACATGGTTTAGTGGTGCAGTTGGCACTGTTGGGTTAAAGGTTGGACTTGATGCTTTAAGAGGTGTTTTCCAACCTTGATTCTGTGGCTCTGCTTAGCAAAGTGCACCTTTACCTGGTGCCGCTAGAGAGGGAGCAGCTTCTTTGAAATCAGAAATGTGCTTTAGTTTTGAAGTGAGTTATGTGAGCCTGTACCAAGTGACAAATGTGAAAAGCTCCACTGACTTCAGAAAATAGACTGTCCTCAATTACAAAGGTCTTTTCTGGAGTCTGAGAAAAAAATTTGACCTGATTTATTGCTACTGAGCTGTGTTTGTTGAATGTATTCTAACTTGTGTAATCTGCTCCCGGGATACCATAGGAGGAGATACGGATCTTCCTGCTAATTGCAGACTCAATTAGGCAAAATGACCTTTTTAAGGCTGTACACTTTATAACACTTCAGGGCAATTTAAGTGATTAGCAGGAGTTTTAGCATTTTTCTTTCAGAACTGAAAACTTAAATGAAGTTTTTGAGTTTGATGTTCTCTCAACATTGGTTGTTAAAGTCTTTGGTAAAGTTGAATATCCGAAGCAGGTAAGAACTGGGCATGCTCCGAAATGCCCTGAAATCAGTGGGCATCTGCAAATTTTGTGCACACGCGTATTAATGCAGGACTGCCATGGAGCAAAGCTGTTCAGCCAGCAGGGGCGTGCACAGCACAGTTTGAGAGTTGTTACTGAAAGGCTGTGATTTAGCAAAGCACTCGAGTAGATGTTTATTCCCGTTCCTCTTAGAGCATCCCTACTAATTCATGTTCCTAACCCCAGTCAGGTGTGCAAGTCTCACTGATGGTATTAGGTTTGTCACTTGGGCTGAAGCTTGGGGCTACACTTTGCCATGGCATTTCCATGTGGATTGATACCCTGAGACATAACCCAGTTTTACAAGTATTTTTTCTGGAATTTTTACTCTGTGCAAAAACAAGACACTGTCTTTGCAGAACAAGTCACATTGTTGGCTTTTTGAAGCACAGATTCAAAACAAAATAGGTAAATAATTAAAAAGCTGAAGAGTTTGCACTGAACCTTTAGAATTTAATTCCTGGAGAAGAGTTCCTGGGAGCTGCATGGTGATGTGTGTACTGAGACTATGAAGGGAAAGGTTGGTCTTTGTGTCTTTTGATGAATTCTTCACCTTGTTTGTGTACTCAGTGTAATTAAATAAGTTGAAAAGAAATTCCTGTGAGGCACTAATTTCTCTTTCAGTAGGGAAGCAAGCTGGCAAGACTTTGAGATTTGTTATGACTTGGTAGAGGGATGAGAGGCAAGGACTGTGTGTGTGTGCAGAGAACATCAAATGGCACTAGAACCACTCTGGTTGATGAGCAATCAAAATATGCCTGCTGGAGTCAGTAGGGGCTGGAGAGCTGCTCACTCACCTCCAGGTCTGTCTGCTGCCATCTCCACTGGGATGGCTGTTGAAACCCTCGTAACAGATGTGCTTCCCAACCTCTTGGTGATAGCTGTCTTCCTGCTCTCCACACCACACTACCATGAATTGATTATTTCCATTCCAAACCCACACCTTTCAGTGTCCAAATTATGCAATAAAGTGATAATAAAAGTGTCCTATGTGCCAGGCCAGCTGGGTAAAAGAGGTGAACTGAAAAAGGCTTTGCTCTGTTTCATTATTTTTTGGATAAAGGGAAAAATTATTTATTCCTAAGAAAAGGAAAGGTCTCTACCACAGAAGGTACTTTTCCCCAAGTTATATCAGGTTTCAGTAATGATCACATTTCAAGCCTAAACAACCTAGACAGACTTTGTTTTTTAATTAAGATTCAGTCTGGTTCCTGGTAACACGTTGGGAAATAATGACTGAAGAAAACGAACATCAATTATTCACAGTCTATTGGAGAAGCCTCACATAAATTATTCACAGAAGACATTCTGAAGCTGGTGAGATTATAGGAAACATTAATAATAAAGCCATGATTTCCTCTCACCCTTTGTCTTCCTCTTTTTTCTCCTCCTCATTCTGTGTTTTGGTTGGTCCTTGGTTCCATGTTGTGTGGACCCCGATGCCCCAGGGTATCACTGAAAAGCCTCCATGTGCTTGTCCTTGGCCACATCTTCCCCTCCAGGCTTGTGGCATGTGTCTGCTGAAAACAGCAGCTGTTCAGAGACACAGCTGCTTCATGCTGCCAACCTCCTATTTCCTTTCTGAGCTACAGTTTTCACCTCTGCCCATGGGAGGCTGAGACAATTCAGGCCTGACTCTGCCTGCAGGAGATAGCAGCATCTCACCTGAATCCCAGATGGTGGGGCTTTGGATGAACAACACAGTAATGGAGAGGGGAGGGATGGAAAGCTAGTGTGTGAGATTATTTTTGCTTCGTATTTTCATTGGTTTGTGTAGAATTGCTCGATTGCTATCCCCTTCTAATGTTGTTACAGCCTGGTAAAATCCAGTTCTGTGTCTTCTTTTGAAATTCAATTATTGAGAGCCAGGGAGACACAGGAGGATACACATGAATGTGCACATCTTCAATAGCAACAAAATAAACAGAAGACCTGAGATAGTTTTAGGTGTTGTTAAGCAGGAAATGTTTGGAGGAAAATGTCTTCTGAGAAGAGTGGTGGAGGTAGAAGTAATGGGTCCAAGTGGCGTGGGATGGGAAGCTGAATATGCAAAGACATAAGACTGAGTGGCCAGGGCTGCATAAGGGAGGAAAGCAATTGAGTAAGTACATTGTAGTTTGGTGTTGGAGGATGCAGGGTATCGAGACAACTTTGGTTAGTCTCCTGGTGAAATCTCAAATATTATTATCCCTCTCACAGTGTGGCAGTATTTGAAAGGTATCTGATATGGAAAAACACGCCAGAGGAAAGTTTCAGACCTCAGGAGAAGCTGACTAGTCAAATACATGTGAGGATCTACTCTGTTTGTCAGTCTTTGTTCATGATAATCCTGTCCTGATCCCCAGCCTCAGAGAGTTAAGCAATGTGAGAATGTTATGGTCAGTTACTAGAAGCGAAATGTGCCAATGGATACTGATCCTAGTTCACCAAAATCACCAGGAGGGCCACAGCTGTACTGAAAGACAGAATGTGACCCTGGAGACTTGCAGTCAAAGGGCAAATGAGACAAGCTTGTTTATGGTCTGTTTTGCCCTCTGGGGAGCTGTTTCCACGTCTGCAAAGTGATTGTAAAGTGCAATCAGATCTGCCAAGTGATGTATTGCAAGCGCTCCTTGGAATGGTTACACTGTGGGCAGGGCTCCTGCTTCAGGATGCCCCAGTCCTCATGGTGTGTCCTGGGAGGGAGGTAAAGACACCACTGATCTTGACTCACAGAGTTTAAGAGTAGGGCGTTTAATTAGATTTGCTAGTCTGACCTCGCTAGACCATTAAAATACACCCAGTTAGGCTGATGGTGGGGCTGATAATGGGTACTTGGCATGAGCTTTTCTTCCGTATGCTATCCAGTTATGGCACGAAACACTTGAGAGACAAAGGGTCCATCACATGCCATGACAGATTGTTCCAACAATCAGTTGTTCCTCCTATTAAAAATCTGTGCGTTATTTCCAATTTGAGTTTGTTTGGGTTCAGCTTCCAGAAGGTCGCTCTTCTTATGCATTTCTCTGCTTGATTAAAGAGTGCAGCAGGATCGTTTTCTCCCCCTGGAGATGCTTATATATTAATCAAGTTGACTCTCAATGTTCTTGTGATAAACTAAAGAGATTAAGCACTTCAGATCTCTCACTGAAAGACATTACCTCTAATTTTAAAACCATTTGAAATCCTTTTGTTTTGTATTGACCTCATAAAAATGCCAAATCACAACTATATACAGTATTACAACAATCTTTTTTCCTGTAATACACGTTTCATCCTACATATCTCTACCTCCACCTCTAAATTTATCCAGATCTCACTGGTGCCTTTTTTGGATGCCTTGACAGTGCAAGCTCTTGATGAATGGTGGGTCTGCTCCCACCCTCAGGCTTGCTGCTCTCTGTGATACATTTCAGCCCTCAGCAGGCAGGGCAGGCGCCCCTTCCCCTCAGCAGCTTGTCTTTACCTCTGCTAAAGCACACTGACTTTGAGTGGGTTCAGGCTTGGTAACTGTCTCTCCCCTGCCAATCTTGTTACCTTTCCTTTTATATTTGCCTGCAGATCATTGAGAAAAATGTGGGCAGCCATCAGAGTCAGTCCCGGGCAGGCAGAACTGCCCCCTTCCTCCCTGCTGAAGGATGGTTTCCTATTGACAGCCCCATCTGAGATGCGTTACTCCGGCAGTTCCTAATCCCTTTAAGATATGCCCTGCTGGTGTTGTGCAGCACTACCTTTCTTCCTCAGAGTGACATGCAAAACTAAACCAACTGTATTAGAAACCCCAAGTCAATTACATCCACTCCGTCACCTTTATCAAGTGACTTGTAATTCTTTTAAAGAATGAAATGAGGTCTGTTTGACAAGACTTACATAGTGGTGGCTATTAGTACTGTATCTCATGTCAGTTTTTTATTGAGTGCATATGGTGTCAGCTTTATTGCATGTGTGTATGAATGTGTGGCTGCCTGTGGCACTGTCTAGTTAAATGGTACTTTACAGCATCTTTTTATGAGAAAGACTAGTCACCTGTACAAACTACAACACCTTTTTTTTTTTCCCCCCCTTCTGTAGTTATTTAGGAAAGCTACAGCTGCAAATCACCAATAATTGTATCATCTCCAAAGGCAGCAGTGTATCCAGCACCATAGTCTGTCATGCTGTTCCTAACTGCCTCTGGAAATGTTCTTCCAGTTTTAAAAATGCCCATGGTGGGGCATGGCATGAAATCTTTTCATGCATTTCACAGTTTTCTTCACAGCAAGAAAGATCAGAGTCAGTCTTCACAATGTGTGCTGCTCTGTGTAAGTTGGTGTGTAGCACTCAAACTGATATTTGAAAGGTGTAATAGTAAAGCTTGTAGTCCAAGAGGGAGAGGAAATAATGACGTCCAGTTATTCAGTAGAGATGTTTTCTCTGCAAATTAAGTATCAAATACCTAAACAAATGGACTCTGGAGTCAGGGGTGTTCACAATGTCTCCCTCTCATTTTGAAGACTAATTTTTCCTTTGGATTCTGAAGCAAGAGGAAGGGTATATGGAGGATGAATCAGAGCACACACCTAAAATACAGGATTTATGTTCCCAAAACTTGGCATCACACCTTCCTGTGTTGTGCTGCAGCCCTTCTTGTTGGCAGCATCTTGTGTGTCTCACCCTCACAAACACAGCGATGCTGCAATAATGTCAGCTGTTTCTGTGGCTGCTGCTAAGTGCTGCAGCTCTGCTCAGCTACGTCTTAGTGATATGGAGCAGCCACGAGGAAGGAGAAGCTCCTGGGATGCTCTGGGATGGATCATCTGGCTGTGCCCTGTCCTCCACAAGTGACTCTGACCTCCCTGTCTCCAGCTGGGATGAACTCTCGTATTGATGCTGCTTAGATTCAAGAGGATCTGCCCTGGCTTTTGGTCTCCCCCTTGGTGGAAGATCAGGTTGTGGGACTCTAGGAGAGGAGATCATCTTCATGGTCACCAAACACTGTATTTCCTCCCCACCCCCCTCCAGCTGGAATGAGACAAAATGTTGCATCTGTTCCAATGCTGAAAGTGGTTCATGTTGCCATTAGCCACATGCAGCCTCAAATTGAACCTGGCAAGCAGCTGGCATGCTCAGAGCCAGTTTGCTTGCAGGAGGGTGTGTTTTGACGGGAAATTCTGCTACCTTTGAAATACAATTCTTAGAAGGAAAAATGGTAATTCCCCCATCTAAATAAGATAAAGGCTCATCTATTTCCTGGAAGGTGAGAGATGGATGACATATCCTGCGTGGCAGCTGGCCTCTCTTATACCCTTTTATTTCTCTCAAGTCATCAGTTTGCAAGGGGTTAAAATATATTAGTTCTGCTCAACCTCACTGTGATGGAAATGGAGGCTCTGCTGCCCTCAGCATCTTCATTATGGCAGTGAATTGCTCACAGTTCTTGACTCCTTAGTTGAAATTCATGAGTCTGGAATGGTTAAACAGCACTCTCAATTTCTTGCTATTTAGCTTTCTTTTAAAAAAAAAAAGTTGAAACTGTTGAAAGAGTTCAAAGATATTGTGAAAGAGCTCACTTTTCTACTTCCCTTCCTGATAGCTTCTCTCTGCACCCTTCATAAGGAAAAAATAAAGCAAAATTTATTAATAATGCTAAAGCAGTGAGTCAGGACATCTTTATGCATTTAAGGTGAGAAGCTGTACAAAGTGTGGTCACAGTTCAGGCACACAGGGACGTGTTCACTGCTTTTGTCCAAGTCTCTGAAGAAAACTGTTTCCTACCCCAGGTGCAGGGAGATCATATGGCTTGAGCTGAGGTCACAGACTCAGTCAGGGGGGTGTTGGCTCTACCTTGTGTGCCCCTGCCTATAGTGAACCTCTTGCCCTCACTGAGGGTGGATGTTTTGTCTGTCTGTCAGTCTTCCACAGAAATCCATTGTGGCAGGATTTCCTTGTTTATTCCCACCCCAACACCCATCTCTGCCTGGATCCTGTCCACTTTTCTTCTTGGTCCATCACCAGTGAGCAACAGGGTTGGAAATATATTGGCTTGAAGGCCACTGGTTCAAATTCAGAGTATGCTGATATGATCAAGCAGGAAAAATGACCCTTTGGCAGATCATTCCATCAAAATGGACCTTTTATGTGCTTTCTAGTGGCATGCATCAAGGACAGTTACACCAAGAAATCCTGCTGGTACCAGGACAGAAATGGGAGCCTGAACTGTTAGTTGGATTCAGATGGAGATTGGTGTTACGCAGCCATGAGTTAATCAAAGTGCTTACAATAAAACACGTTTTTCTGCAGTGTAGATAAACATTGGCACATCTGTGGAACCACGTTTTCTGGGACTTCAGCCGGCGTCATTGTTTTGGGCCAGTTTCACCACTTTGGCTGCCAGTCTGGTCTCATCCTGCAGTTTCTCAGGCTAATGAGTTTATGCCTGTCAAAGAGAGTGTATGAAATATCTGTCACTGTGCAGCGTGGCATGTGTGAAACAGAAGAAAACACCATCATTTCTTGGGGTGTGAGTTGTGTGTGTTGCTCTGGATCCTGCTTTGGCTTGACTGGCATAGTTAAGTTAAAAAATCTGCAAACATCATAGGAAGTACTGTGTGCTGCAGAAAGTGGTCATTTGTTTTCCATTCAGGATGGTCAGTCTCAAAGAGGACATGATGCAGCATGGGACTGAGGGAAAGTGGGATGGCCTGCCATTGAAATGAGTGTCCAGGCAGGAGTTATGTTTCCTGACACAGGCATGGGGCTCTGTGGGCATACAGGACTTCAGCTCCTGTCCAAGCTTCTGTTTTATAAGGGGAATAATCTTCCCTTAGCAGGCAGAGATGTGATGGGGGGACAAGGAGCATACAGCTATTTGCAGGAAATAATTTTTGAGACATCAGAAAAAAAACCAAAAACCACTTAGTGAATATACCTCCTAATTGTACTTCCCTTAATTACACAGATTTTGAACAGTCTTTGCTGTGTTGAGAACCAGTGGTTATCTTCTCAGCATGTTAATGTCTCCCTAATCAAAGATCCTCATCTTCTAGTGACAGAGCTGTGGGTGACCTTTTCCAAGACCACATGGTCTATCAAGCAAGATGTTGGAGGCTTTGTAGGTAGTTCATGTGAGGAGAAACACAGAGAGACCTTTGGATTAGGTCTACTATTCTCAGCCATGGTTTGTAGTGTTATATTACTGTCAGCCTGCTGCTGTACACCCTTCTTAGCTCAGGTGAGTGAGAAAAGTCTGTTCTGGCTCTCAAGTGCTGGTGGTTTAATTGAGTTCAAGGTGTAACAGTTGGGTGAGCAAGGGTGAGGAGAACTCTATTATAAATCCTCATTTTCACAAATTGCTTTTGGACACAATCTGTCAATAGAAATTTTGTTTCTAAGAACCTTCTTTTGCCAATGGAGATGAGCTGCAAATCGGGAGCTGTCATTGGGATTTGGTTTCAGTGCTGCCATGTCAGTGAAAAGCCAGGTGAACATCTCAATTTTGCAGCTGATGTTGGTAGCTCTGCTGTTGTGTTCCTGGGACTGGAACGTTCTGTTTGGTTCTCTTTAGTGGCAGTTCAATCTTAATTAATTAAATGGAAAAAAAAAAAAAAAAAGGAAATCAATAAGGATCGATGAATCCCTTCCTGTGTTGTAAATGATTGTCTCCCCAGCTTTCTCCTGTGCCTCTGGTGAGTACCTGGAGATGAAGAACCAGGTGTGCAGCAAATGTGCAGAGGGGACCTACTCGCTGGGCAGTGGGATCAAGTTTGACGAGTGGGATGAGCTGCCAGCCGGATTCTCCAACGTGGCGACGTTCATGGACACGGCGGTTGGCTCATCTGAGGGTAAAGCCGACAGCTGCAACAAGTAAGAAGTTCTGTTTGCACCTGGGTTAGGCAGCTGTGGGTAAATCTGAGACAGCTCAGCAGCACAAAGCTTCTTAATGACTCATCTAAGCTCTGCAGAGGGTAACCAGCCCTGCTAATGGCAAAGGGGAATGGCTGGCAGGTGAAACCTGTAGCCATCTCTTTGCTGTCAACACGGTCTCCTTGGGCTCAGCAGCAGCCAATGAGTTCTAAGACCTGCCTGCAGCTGCCCTTATTTGTAGCTGGAAAGCTCCAGGGTCATGGTGTAGTAAATGTGGCTAAAAGGTCCTTTTACAGCCTATTTAGAGACCTGTGGTGCTTGCAGAAGGCTGTTTCTGAGTGTAATTGGAGGTATATTGAACCTATGGATAATAAACGTTTCTTATGTAGGATGAGTCCTAAATTTTTTGTACCATATCCTTTCCCATGCACAGTTTTAATGAAAACTATTATATTTTCTATTATTCATGTAACATATACAAATAGATAGAAAAATAAAATTATTACATTTACTATATCTGAAAAATAAATGGAGATCCTGCAATAAATTTAAAAATTCACTGCAGTTAGCTGTTGTGGGATTCTGGGGTCTTTATTATGTAACATGTTTTTGTATAGTAGCGTACAAAACATCTCAGTATCTGTGATCTCAGTTGAGGCTTGTTTTGTTTATGTTCATCAGCTCTTCATGGACGCCTCGAGGGAATTACATAGAGTCAAACAGGGATGACTGTACAGTTTCTCTCATCTACGCTGTGCACCTGAAGAAATCTGGCTCTGTCTTCTTCGAGTACCAGTATATTGACAACAACATCTTCTTTGAATTTTTTGTAAGGCCTTTTATATGGTGAAACCAACCTTATACTGCAGGAATTCAACCCAGATAAAGATCATTAGCAGCAGCTTTCCCCCCTTTAAAGTTCCCTGTATGCCCATAGCTTGTTATTGCTGAACAAGATAAAAAAAATCTGTTTCTCTCACTTATACTGTCGTGTGGCATTTACTTAATCTTCAAAACTCTGTCTGACCTGATCCTGTCTGCTGTGCACTAGGATTTTTCCATTAGGGGTCATGACTGCCCCAGTTAGTCCAGGCTTTTGCAAGACAGGTATTGGTGGCAGATGCTCCCATTTAGGTGTGTCTGACTGGAGATGTCTTTGAAGGAACTTGACATTTAAAAAGACTTCTTCCAAAGCAGTAGTGTGTGGAAACCTTTAGTTTTAGGTTAATTTGTGTCCTAGTAATTTAGTAATTAAGATGAAAAGAAAAGCAGGAGAAATTCAGGTGACTTTCAGTAGGAATTAGGCTCTGAGGATGTGTCTGCACTGCGAAACAGAGGAGCTGGGGATCATTAGCTCTGACATGGGAACAGCCTGGCTGGGCTTGCACCATGGTGTACTCAAATTGCTGAAACAATCTAGTCAGCAGTGACCAGAATGGGGAAGGCAACCCTGCCCTGCCCACCTGGATACACTGGTTGGTGTCCAGTGAACTGGAGGGTTCCCAGCACCAGGATTTGCAGTGAGGTGTAGATGCCCCACGTTACTGAGGTGCTTTGGAGGATTCCACTGCCCTGGTCATGTTGTACCTGCCATTTGGGACAGAAAAAAATGTAATGGGACGGTGACTCAGAGAGGCAGATAACTGGAAATTTTCAGTGTCCTCTGTTACTGCCCCTGTATCTGTCTGACAAGCTCTGTTTTTCATCAGAAAAACACAGCTCATGGCACCTCACAGGAGAGAGAGGTCTTAGCTGGTGTTGGTTAATATTTCTTGGTTTGGGAAAAAATGCAAAGTATCCTTATCCTTAGTAAAGCTGGGAAAGGCAGACAAAAATTACCTGTTGGAGGCACCTTCATTGGAGACTGCTACATCAGTGTGACAGATTGCTATTGCACTTGGGTAACAGGCTGTGCAGGCAATGCTATTTAGCCATTTCTGTTTTGTGTTAGACTATCCTGCCTTCTTCATGGGACAAAAGCAGCAAATATGCTTTCTGCTGTCAGGTGAATATGCCACGATTATGAATCCCAGCTGCACTTGCTTGACTGACTGGCAGATCTGCTCTTGCAATGGAGCAAATATATTGTTTCTCTGAACACTGGCTTTGAAAATGGCTTCTTGATTATTGCTTTTATCCATATGCCACTCATTTGCCTTCTCTGAATTTATCATTCCCTGTTCAGGAAGCAGTGAGTGTGCAGTCCTTTACAGAAATGCCCATAAATTCCTAGTCAGCCTCGGTATCTCAGAGAAACCATATTTATTGCTCCCGTAAAAGTAAATTTTTTTTCTCCAGCACACCTTTATGCTTTAATATATTTAACAATGACACTTTAGCTCTGGACAGTGGCATTTCAGTGGCAGTGGCAGGTTACTGGGAGATGGTGAGTGTTTGATCTGCCCTTCCTTGGCTCTGTTTACACATTGAAGCCCTTTACACCTGATGAGAAGAGACTGTATATTCTTACCTCCTTTTTGCTGGTGGGAACCAAGACACAAGGATGCTGCAGCTCAGGTTGCACAAGATAATTAGCGATCTACCTCCTACACAGGTGCTTCTTCTCACCTCTTTTCCTCAATGCAGTTGGTCTAGGTGGGAATTGAGTGTACATTTGGAGGATGTAAGGTTGCACAATTTATTTCAGACTTGACGTGGAGCAACTTTAAGGAGGATCCTTGACTCCAGGTCAAGTGTTTGAAAGTGTTGAAGTGGCCTTTCTCCGTGGTGGAATAAAAGCTGAGTATGTGATCTCATGCCTCAAAGGGACTTCATACTTTTTCACCTGAGAAGACAGTTATGAAAAGAAAGGGGTGGACCAAGCTCTGCTGTAAGGAAATACTTCTGAGCTGCTGGACCTGGGCAAGGGACAACCAACCTCACACTTCTGCCAGGACAGGCTCTCCATGGCATGTTGCCTCCCCCTTGATAGCATTACTCTCATCCCTAGGTCAGATGGCAGCAGGCCAAAGACAAAGCACATATTGGCTGTAGAGAAAACAGTTTGTTGTCCAGCTTTGGCCCATCCAATCCTGCTTCCCCTATGACTCAGAAGCCTCCGGATTTTAGACAATGAAGCCTTGATAGGCTCAGGAGAAGGAGGAAACAGCAAGACAAGATGCTCAGCATCCTTGTCTGACCATATAGTGTGAGGTAAAGTCTGAGATCTTCTCATCCTGCTCTTTTTTTGCCGTCTGTGTCAGAGGGGGCCATTGGAGGCACTGTTAAGCTGTAGCAGATATTGAAAGTTGGGAGCTTACTTTGCCGCAAGTAAGGCAGCTCTCTGAATATGCAGACCAGAGGGACAGAGCTGAATCTTATTATTCCCCGAAGTCATTATGCTGACAGAGAGATGCCCCTGATTGTAGTCACTGATCTTGTGTTTTTATTAACAGATACAAAATGACCAGTGCAAAGAAATGGAGTCCACGGCAGACAAATGGGTGAAGCTCACAGACAACGGGGAATGGGGCTCTCATTCTGTAAGTGTATGAACAATTCCTTCATAAAGTTTTTTTCCATTTATAAATGTCTGTAGTTTCCTCTGTCCAGGCACCAAACACGGGCCAGCTCCTGTGAATGCATTTGAAGAAGCAGAGCTTTCCTAGTACTGACGGGAAAAGTTATGGAGATCCCTAAGGGGCTGGTCCCAAAGGAAATAATATAGATGCAAGACTTTGTATTGATTTCCCTGGGCTTTGAATCAAGTGTTTTATGAGGTTAAATAGATTTATGCAAATCTGCATGCCACAACCACTCTGCGTGATTGTAATTGAAATCTTGTACAACAGTTGTTTGCTCATGAGAACACAAGATTATTTCCTGTGTCTTGGCAGAGCAGTGGGAGCGGAGTGTGAGTGTGGAGACGAGCAGGATGGACATTTTATTCTGAAGTGTGTGCAGAAGAGCTGGACTGCACCCAGCTTCTGCACCGTGGGGGCTTGTGTGAAAAACAAGCTGGCAGCACCAGGGTGGCTTCTGCAGCATGGATTGAGCCTGTCCATGTTGGGGTAGAAGCCCTTTGGCTGGTCCATGACCCAGCTGGCTGAGTTTGCTCTGTGAACAGATCATGTGCAGACCAGCTTATGAGCTGAGGCCTGGCTTCCACTCTACCATCATACCCTTGTCCCCAGAGCCATGTCAGCAAAGGCCCAGCACAGGTGACATTATGCCAGAAGAAAAAGGCTTTTGTGGGCATAGGCAGCAGCATAGTCTCTGTTTTCCATGGTCTGCTAATTGCCCTGGAGGAGAAACTGCTGGAGTGCCCGTTAGCTCAGGTGCAGGAGCAGTGCAAGTTACAGTGGGAGGCTGGAGAGCTGGCTGAGGAGGGGTGAGTGCCAGGAGCTGAGAGGTAGATCCAAGGCCAGGGCATTGACTTGAGTGAGCTGAGGGATGTAGGCAGTCTGTATGGGAGATGGTGCCATCTGAGCTCATCATCTGGGGTGTGCAGGTATTGTCACTGTCTATGAAAGTTGTTGGGATGGCTGGCTGAAATGTAGACACATGAGCTGGGTGAGATGATGATTCTGGCTGTCCTGAAGGGTTTTTTCTGCACTGCAAATCCTGTCAAGGTGTCTTCTGTGAGCCCAATTTTCCAATTGCTGCAGTCTCTGCTCTCAGCATGTGAGTCCTGCTGCACTGAAGCTGGTGTTGGGTACCTCACCTCACACAACCTGATGCCTGTTTCAGTATGGTCCCAGTACCCCTGTTACATGTGGTAGCTCAGCTCTCCTCTGCCCCTATGGGTAGGAGCTGTTTTGGTGTGGGAGATACAATATGCTGTATTTCCAATTTGCTAAATTTTTCAACTCTTTATCCTGGGTCAACAAAAACTGGTCCTGCCAGGCCTATAAAACACTACTGTAAATCACATTATCCTGGACCCTTATGCTGGTAGAGTTTACCCCTCTTATTGTGTGAAAATATAGGACTTTCAGGCTAGTATCCTGCTGTTGGAAGTGAACATCTTGTACTGGGCTAATAGATATGGAGCAGCTTTGCAGGCCAGGCAGGGACTTGGTGAACCTGCTGCTTTTAGTGATGAGAGTGACACTGTAGTTAAAGAAGTGAGTTGAGGGCACAAGACACCAAAACTACTGCTGGAGAAGTCGTCCTGCTTTCCTACTGCCCCTTACCTCAGCCATGATGCCACCAGCCCACCACCCTTCCACAGGGCTTGTGCAGCCACCTGCTGAACCACACCATGAAAACAAGCAGGCCAGGGCAGTCAGAAACCATGCTGTTTTCTGCATCTCATCTGCTGTTTGTGGTCAGAAGTGAGTAGGAGGGAGGAGATATTGCTGAGGTCAGCCATGGTTTGTGCCTGGCTTACTGGTCATGATACTGTAGTGTTACATGCAGAAAGAGCTTGATTTTTAAAACCTATAAGCAAAACCCACTTGTGAACTGGATTTTCAAACTGTGGGTCATGTCGAGTTTCTTTATGAAAGTGTATCTCAAGGCTTTAAAAACAAACTGATTGACTATATCTGAACATAAGGCTGGAGATAAAAGCTCTTGAGTGCCAGGGGTAATTGGATAAAGGCAGGAACAGCTTTTTCCAAATTCTGCTTACAACAAGGTCAGAAACAGCTCTTGGTGGTTTTCCAACTGGGGTGTTGAGAAACATTTTTATAAAGCACACTTTGGCACTCCTCAGATATGTCTGTACAGCATCTGTCTGTTGTTTCCCTATTACCTCTTGACCCAATAAACAGCATAGGAAAAGCTGCTAGGATGCAAGAAATTTGAATAATGGAAGTAGGAAATAAAACGATGTCTTGGCAAGGGGATGTCTGCTAACTCACGTGTGTTGTTGCAGGTAACTCTGAAATCAGGCAGCAATATATTGTACTGGAGAACAACAGGGATTCTCATGGGCTCCAAAGTTGTAAAACCAGTTTTAGTGAAGAACATCACAATTGAAGGTAAGTAGAATTTGTGTTTGAGGTTTTATCTCATTCTTTTGTCACAATGTTTGCCAAGTGCCTGCAGCACTGTAGTGGCTTTTTTTAGCCCCTCGCCTCCTGTCTCCTACTCTGAAGAGTAGAAACAGAACAGCAAAACTTCAGTCAGGAAAAGGCTGAAAAATTAGTTTATCTGGTAAATGTTGCCATCTAGTGGAGAAGACTGGCTTAGCAAATAGAGAGAAAAATGTATAAACAGGTTTTCTTTATTGTAGTATAGAAAGACTGTAGTTATTGGTAAGCCTCTCAACAGTGATAAATGGATATATCTCATAACAGTGACAGGTGAATTAATATTCAAATGATCTATTTTATCTGGAGTTGCTCTTTTGGTCCTGGCCAAAGTGTAATAAAACTTGGAGTGTCATATAAGGTTCTTAGATGGGTCAGACTTGCATTGAGGAGTAAAGGCTAAAGACCTAAATTATGAGTCAGCAAAGCCAAAGTGTCTAAAGTGAGTGGTGAAACTGAGTGTGATTTTTATGCTGTTTTGTACAGCTGGTTTGCTCTCAGCCATAAGCCCAAGTAGGCAGCAGTTACAGATGTGTCTCTTTCAGTGCTTTACCCAGAATTTTTCTTACAGGAGTTGCGTACACGTCTGAATGCTTTGCGTGCAAGCCTGGTACCTTCAGTGACAAACCAGGTGCATCTGGCTGCCAGGTGTGCCCACGAGACACTTATTCTGAGAAAGGGGCTAAAGAGTGCACCAAGTGTAAAGAAGAAATGTATTATGCAGGTACGTAAACCAAATGGGTTAAGCAAAACCTGGACGGTCTGAGTATGTGCAGCCATCAGCTGTTTCAGATGTGAGAGTGGTTGTATCCAGCAGTGATGGTCTCCAGTTGATATGTAAAGGGGAAATGAATGACTTCCCAAAATATGCAGAGAGCACATAGATACGTAACGGGCCACAGTCAAACGTTGTTAGGATCACCAGTGTTAACATGAAAGGATGGAGACCTTGATGACCTAGAAGGGGATAGTTATTCTGGAGGACAGAACAGTGGTGCTGTGCCCTCTCGTGGTAATTGTGTTACAGGTTGGCGATGACACGGATTTGCTTCATCACTACCTTCAGCTTTAGCACGTTTTGAAGGATGTCCTTTCCAAACACTCTCTTCTGGCTTAGTTGGAAAATGTGGTGATCTAGTTGCAAAACATAATCCCAAAGTCCTCTCCACTTCCAGCTATGGTTAGGTGGTGATCTTGAAATAACATGGTCGTAATCTATTCTTCATAGTCAAAAGGACTTCAGATTTCTTCCTTGTAGCAGTTTTAAGAAAGTTCTTGAATCAGTTAGTGACCATAGCACCTGCTATCACCAGCTGTGGCAAATGCCTGGGGACCTGTGCCTGTGCTCACAGTGGCAATGGAAATACTGCAAAATTATCTGGTAGGAGAAAAAATTGGGCCAGTGTTGTAAGGAAGTTTCTACAGGATTAGAGTGGTTTTGTTCCTTATCAAGTGAGAATGTATTCCCATGCTTATTAAACTGTATAAATTTCTGTTTGAAGGGGTGAGGGTTTGAGGGAATCATAGAATGGTTCATATTGGAAGGGACCTTAGAGCTCATCTTGTTCCAACCCCTGTACCGGGGGCAGGGAACCTTCCACTAGACCAGTTTTCTCAAAGCTCCATCCAGCCTGGCCTTGATGGTTTCCAGGGATGGGATATTCACAACTTTTCTGTGTGACCTATTCCCATGCCTCACCATCCTCAGAGTAAAAAACTTCTTCTTAATAATTGTCCCTAGGTACACTGAATCAGTGAATTTCAGTGTGACTGTATAAGCACAGCTAATATTTTCCCTATTCTCCTGCTTCAGTTCAGGGGAAGGTTCATGCAGACTCCATTAAGAGCTTGATTTTTCATTTTCATTTTATAATTTTCTGCTGTCTCATTTGAACCTTCAGGTTTCAAGCTTGTTACATTTTTTTCCAGGGACCATTTGATAGTTTAATATCCTGTTTCTCACCTTTTCTTTTAGAGGAGGGATCCAGTGTATGCATAGAGCGACCTCCCTGCACAAGCAAAGACTTTTTCCAGATCCATACTCCATGTGATAAGGAGGGAAAAGTAAGTAGAAGGCATGATACTATTTTTAAGATCTTTGACCTTACTGCTATCTCTGCGTTTGAAAACAAGGTAGTTTTTTTTAGGAATCCCTTTTCCAATTACTTTTCCAGTTTTCCTTCCAGCATTGAATCTCTCTGAGGCTTTGTGCTTGTCCTTTTCCTGCCCTCTCTGCAGCTTTTATCCCTCTGTAAGAATCTGCCAGATATGGGTCTGCTTAAATGATGTGGGGTGGTGAGATGATAAGTTCCTTGCACTTGTGATGGGTCTGATGGGGTCACTGGGGCTACTTCCATACTTCCATGCTGCTGGAGAATAGGGTGAAGTACTGTCCTAGCATAAACCCAGCTCTTTAGTTGTTAATAAACTTTCTGGCATACTTTAAGCTTGTGATGACTGTCCCAGCAGCACCCAGGCATAATTCAGGTGATACCATAGAACAGGAGCATTGGATGTGACCATCTCTGTTTCAGGTGGAAGAGTGTTTGGCTGCATAGGTATGATGTGTGTCATGTCCCTTGGTTTTAGCATCAAAGAAGAGCCTGTGGTCTGGTAAAATAATGGTATATACATAGCCTGGAGTGTTCATGTGTAGCAGCTTAGGTGCTGGTAATGTGCTTGTCCCATGGGATACTTCAAATCACCTGGACTCTCAGGACATTGTTCCACCCAGAGACCATAGATCCACTTGGTCTCTCATAGAGGGACCTGCTGGTGGAGCAGCCTGGCTTTGTCCCAGCAGTCAAGTGGGATTTTTGGAGGAATTTGGAGAAGAAACTTGTGTTTACTGCTATGGGAAGCCCACTGAGTTGAGGACACATGGTCAGGTCTGTTTTGTCTCTTTCCTTTCCCATCTCTCTTAGATCCCATCTCTCAGATGGAATTACAAATAGTGAAAATCTCTAACACCTGTTTGTTGCTGGCAGGATGGAGTATTTTGGAGTCTCCTGATCAGTGAGTTCCAAAATGCATCTGAGAGCTCGTATGCTTTGATAACGAAGCAGCAGTGAATTTAGCCCCAGAGCTGTCAGGCTCTGCAATCTGGTCTTGACTCACTGATTTCTGCTCTGTTAACTGTCTCTAATGACTCAAGAAATTAGCATCAGTGTTTGCAGCCACACCCCCAGGTACAGCTTTAATTGCAGCCTCCTGCAGATTGTTCTGTCTCTGCTCTGTGTGGTCCAGGTTTCCCTGGCACTGAACAAGTTCCTGTTACTGACCTTTTTCCTGCCTCCTCACTGGCCTTCCCTTCACTGATGGACATCATTGGAATGGAAAGTGTTTTTTTCTGCAGACACCCTTCACTGTCCACTTGCAATGACAGCAGCAGGTGTCACAGGCACACAGACACTGGCTGAGTTTTCAGGATTGGTTTCACCACTCTGCAGCTCTGGAAATCAGTGCAGGTTTCCTGCGCTGTTCAGCCATCTCTCCACGTGATGCAGCTCAATGAGAGGGCCTGACTCTGCAGGCCATCTTCAGCAGAACAGTGGCTGTAAAGGACCAGCCTATTGATCCATGGTTGCTAAAATAAGCCAGGTTTTCACTGAACAATAGATTGTTTTCTCCCTTCTGCTGTCTCACTCTATGTGGAGTCTCCTGACTCTATCAGGAGATTCAGGCACTTGACTCTTGACTTTTCATCTTCCTGCTGATTTCAAAATCCCGGGCTGAGTGTTTGAGCCCCAGTGAACTCAGAATCCCTCACCACATGGCCAAAGGCACCCTCTGACTCTCTTCTGCCTGCTCAGATGCAGTAGGATTCCTGTGGTGTGCAGTGTGCCTGGACTCTGGGCAACCACACAGGTGCTTTGCCCGCTCCTGAGCCTTTTTATTTTAAGTGCTGTACACCCTGATGCTGCTGAAACGTTTCTGGAGCAGTATTTCAGAAAATCCTGTAAGTGTTGAGGGGCAGCAAGGGCAGGAACTGGTCCTGATCCATAGGGAAGAGATGCCACTCTGCAGCAGGAGCAGTCCCTCAGCACTTGAGCAAAGCAGGCAAAGCAGCCCTAGCGCCAGTGGTCAGATTCAACCAAGGGGACCAGACGAGGCCATAGAGCTGAGTCAGCGTCCAGTTGGAACATTGTGTCCGTGGGTCAGCCAGGGAACATGACCTGGCACAGGCACTGCTGCAACAAAGCCCAGGCAGGGATGGAGAGTGAGAGCCTGGGCTTAACTGGACCTCCCAGGAGCCAGGGCCCCAGCCTGAGCTGAGGCTCTTCCAGCTCATTTTTGAAACAGTTTCAAGAAGGATCAATACTTCAAGTGCTCCGTGTTACCAGAGGGCTCACCCTGAGTGCAAGCAGCTCAATGCCCAGGGTGACAGGGGGTCTGGATCGAATTCAGAAGGTGAAATCTCCCTTACCTGAGCCTCCAGCCTCAAAGATCCCTGATTGCTGGGATGAAAGTGTGGACACATCCAGAGTGGGAGCTGTGGACAGGTTAAACTGTTGCTGGTTATGTTTCTCAGATGTGGAGCTCAGCTAAATTTCATCTTGAGATATAAAACCCTTTCAGAGAGACACCCAAAGTCAGATGATATTTGAAACACAACTTTGTGGGTGATGCATCTCACCTAATCCTTCTCCTGAAGACAGAAACTTGTGTCCTCAAAGGGGGGTGATGATGAAGAGGTGATACTGTTGTGTACGGTAACACCATGGACTGACTCATGTTAGTGTTCATAAACTGCTCCTCATGTGATGACGAGGGATTGGAGCGGTTTTGGGAGAGCTCCTGCATGGTTTTGGCATTTTCTCAATAGATGGAAAATGGCAGGAGAGAAATTGGGGACTTTTCAAAGAACGGGGAATTATGAATTAAAAATGCAGAGTTTGTGGTGCTCTCTGCTAACAGATACCTTCCCAATAAAGGCCTTTTATGTGGCAGAAGTTATATTTTGTGTTACTGTGGTTAAAATGCAGAACTTGCATATCCAGTTAGAATTATTTATCTGATGTTCCTCAGAACCATTTGCATGGGGAAATTTATTAATTAAACAGGAGTGAACAGTAGTGATTGTTTTAAGCTTCACATTTTTGTTTTATTCTTAAAGTCTGATATCTTGGAATCTCCTGTGAACCTGATCACTTCTGTTACCCTTACCCTCCCTTCCCTTTATTGTCCTGGATGTGCAAGGTGTGCTTTTGGCCTCAAATGATGGGCATACCCTAATTTAGTTTACAAGGGGGACCTTCATTGGTGCATCTAGTCCTAAAACTTCACAGCACACCATGTGTCTCCTCCTTCCAGACTCAGATCACGTACAAGTGGATTGAACCCAAGATCTGCAGAGAGGATCTCCCTGATGGATTGACCCTACCTCCTTCTGGAGAAAGGCAGGACTGTCCTCCTTGCAATCCTGGCTTTTACAACAATGCCTCATCTTCCTGCACTCCCTGCCCACCAGGGACATTTTCGGATGGGACACAGGGTAGGAGTCTGCAGGAAGATTTCATGTGTCTCCAAAAGTAGTCATCTGCTTGCATGTGACTTAATTTAGTGACACATCATCATAAGCTAGTGTTCATTTTGTGTTAAATAGTTGTTAAATAACATTGGAGAGCAGGATTTGGATATCTGTTTTTCCTCCCAAGTCCTTTCTTATCAGGGATTGCTGCTCTAAGTTGACCTGCTGTGATCTGGATGCATTTCTTGGCTAATATAAACATCCTGAGAGTTATTTTAAGGGATTCTGAGAAGGGAATCAGAACTTTTACAGTCAGTAATTCCTCCTCCATTCTCCTGTCCATGCCAAATTCTTTCCTGGGAAAACCTCATTTTAAGCCCAGTCAGATAAATACCCTGCCAATATTGTCTAGCCAAAACTCTGGCTCATTGATTCTGAGATACATTGGCCCAGTGGTCCCCTACAGCATTTTGTGGGAACTCTTGTTTATCAAACCTTTAGCTGAATCTATTAAAAAGTAACTGACTTGGGGGACCAGTTGCAGATTATTTACCATGAGGTTTTGACCTACAGTTTATAAAATGCTGGTCTCATTTCCACTTTCCTGGTTCTGATAAGTCTTTGGCTGTTTAATTACAAAGAAATAAATTATTTTCTATGCTTATTACTTGCACCAGAGAGTAAAAAAGCAGTATCTATGTTCTTTAAAACACTGTTTAACATGTGCCTTGGCTGTGGGATATACTTTTCTGCCCTCTCACCCTTAGAGTGCAAAGCCTGCCCTGCTGGGACTGAACCAGCTCTTGGGTTTGAGTACAAGTGGTGGAACATTCTGCCAGGAAACATGAAGACATCTTGCTTTAATGTTGGCAACTCGAAGTGTGATGGGATGAACGGTGAGCCAAACTCCCAGCATTGTGTGCCTGTCTCCTGCATGGATCCCTGTTGTGATGGAGCACCCATCACAATGAGTGTGCTCGTGGCTGCATGACTCACAGCACAGTTTCCTCCCTTTCCTTTAGCTGCACCAGGCTTGAAATTGCCTGTGGGAAGCAATGTCACAGTGTCACAAAGAAACAAAAAATCTGTTGTACACCAGAAGAGGGCAGGAGTTGCAGCCTGTGTGAAGTCCCCTCAGCAAAGACCTATCCCACCACTGGCTTTAATGCATCTTCAGATGCGTTCATATCCCCATTGAAAAAGCACTGTTTTGTCTTCTCCCTAGTTTATTTCATTTTCTGTTTTGTGATAACTATGCCCATTGAGGTCACACATAATTCTTTTGGGAAACTTAATTACAGTCTGTGATTTTATTCATTTAGCACTCAGAGCTTTCTCTCTGCACGTGTTAAAATTGCAGCAGAGAGCAGTCACAGCTCACTGGTGAAAATGGTCTTGTTTGGGACTTCTCCAGCCTTCTCTGACAGATTTTCCTCAGTCTGGTCCACCCTGTCAGACTGATGTAACTCCAGCTTTGAATTAGGCGTGTTGAGCAGAGGGGAACTGAAGTATGTGCTTAACATTTAACACACACATTCACTGATTCATCTGTTTTAAGGCTGAAAGATATCAGATGGATCATCCCCCTTGAGCTGCACAGCACAGATCAGGGAATTTCAATTGCTTTGCTGATTTGAAAGGTGACAATTGCCTCTAAAATCAGCAGTTCATCTAATTGCTAAAATTCTTCATTCAAAAGCATCGTGATACTGTTCTGTAGTTTATATCAGGCATCTTAAAAATACACTGAAATACTGAATTGTTTAAAAATTATGGTAATATAGATTTATTTTGCCACCCATTTATTGAAAATTTTTTTCTTTTTCTGTCCTTCGAAGGTTGGGAGGTGGCTGGTGATCACATCCAGAGTGGGGCAGGAGGCTCTGACAATGACTATCTTATCCTGAACCTGCATATCCCAGGATTTAAGTAAGGAATGGGATATTTTTCCATCTATTTCTCAGTTATTTCTGTCTCTTATACCTCTTTCACACTATCCCAGGGATGATCTGAGTCTTTCTTTCTGAAGTGAAATAACGTAGTGCATAAGAGACAGGAGGGAACTTGAATTTTATTCCTGTGTTCCCAGTTTGTCCACTGAGGCAGGCAAGCATGTGAGACATTGGTTTTTAGCAGTGATCCCTTCAGTCCAAGATACAGCCAGTTGTCTGTCTGGAAACTGAGAAAATATGTTCCTATCCCTCTATTTCTAAATTATTCCACAGTAACCAGCTAAACCTGCCATGGGGTGGATTCTGGAGCCTGCCCTAAAGGTATTTTAGTGAAACCCAAGTTACTTTGCCCTGTGGCCCCAGGCAGCCTGCACAGTCTGTGCTTCCCTTGGAGCCAGTGGGGAGATGCTGGTACTTTAGGAGAATGGGAATTCCCCCTCCTGAACGCTCAGACAGGCTGAAATACCTGCTTGAGGTGCTTGTGTCTCTGTCAGAAGAGCGAGCTTAGACTCCCAGCTCAGACCAGGTGCCGAATATTGGGACCAGTAAGGTGTGGGAGATGAACCTCACCCTCCGCTGTTTTTCAGCTGAGGTAGATGTAATTAAATTGGTGTAAATCACTTAAAGGATATAATGCATTTTAATAATAAGGTTCCCTACCAATATGGTCAAATTTGGGTGTTCATTATGAGGAAGGAACTGTACCATAAAGAACTTAAGATGCTTAAAAAAATGACCCAATACTCAGTGCAGAGGCTCCTGCCATTCTGCAAGGACAGGTTTCTGTGACAGGACTTTGATGGCTTCACCGTACAAAAAGGAATTTGAAGAATTGACTGCTGCCTGTCTGGAGAGCATTGTGTAAATGTTTTTTTCCTTCTCTGTTAAACAGACCTCCAACATCAGTGACAGGAGCAACTGGGTCAGAACTCGGACGGATTACTTTTATTTTTGAGACCATCTGTTCAGCAGATTGTGTGCTGTACTTCATGGCAGTAAGTGAGACCTCCATGACTGAGGCCTGAGCCTGGTATTCCACATGTCACTTTAATGCCTCTGCATAGGTGTGATTAGTTGCACTTGGTTTATTATGATTAAGCATGGCATTAGTTTAGTACCTGCAGTGCCCTTGCAGAAAGGATTTAATGAATGACCTAGTGAAATTCCTCTGTCGTGTGCATTATGAACCATTCCTGGTTATCTGTTTATTCTAAAAGTAGTCATTGAACACTAAGGAGCCAATTTTTCCCCTGCTGAACTGATGAAATTATCAGTGACTCTTGTGCTGTTGAGTTAGCATCTAGTAACAGAGTGACAACTCAGGATGTGGGTCAGAGGGATGGGAAGAGGACAGTATGGAAATTTAGACTTGATCCTGTCAATGACCTGGAGGATCAGTAGGGCAACAGACAGATGTTTGTTTTAATGTCCATTAGCTGAGGAAGACAAATGGATCTGCAACGGCTCCCTTGCCCCTTCCATTGAAAGGGGAAGCCAGTTCTTTTTTGTATTTATTGGC
This sequence comes from Picathartes gymnocephalus, assembly GCA_013390045.1. Lineage (NCBI taxonomy): Eukaryota > Metazoa > Chordata > Aves > Passeriformes > Picathartidae > Picathartes > Picathartes gymnocephalus. Next base: position 66,957 of record WEKY01024902.1, on the reverse strand, counting down.
TCTTTAAAGGAACCTGCTCTTAACTTAAAGAGAATTGAGTGGAAATTAGGTAGCAATTTAGAAGAGTCTGAAAATTTGTCAGCTGTGCAAAACAAAATCAGTATATTTGCTTTATTAAATGTTAAATGCAATTGTGGAGTCCTTTTTATGTACTAATCTCTATACCATAAAACACTGGTGCTTAGTGTAGTGTGACCACACTTTTTGTTGTTCTTTTTTTTTTTTTAAATTATTCCTATTTTGTAGGATGTTAATCGAAAAAATACCAATGTGGTGGAATCATGGGAAAGAAGTAAAGAAAGACAATCCTACACTCACATCATCTCCAAAAATGCTTCCTTCACATTCACCTGGGCCTTTCAGAGAATAAATGAGGGTCAAGATGTAAGTACTTCTTTATGTGTGGGGCTTTACAACACAGCACTCCTTGGACACTCACTGCCTGAACTCTTGGCCTCTGTTGAAGCTCACAAGTTTCTCATAAGGGGTGAGTGGCTCCCACTACAAAGCAGGCCCTGGGAGGCAGCTGTGGATAAACAATCCATGAGGAAGCATAGAGCCATGGATAAATTGATCCCTGAATTGGTGCACAGAGATGTGGGTGGTGTCTCAGTGCCATGGTGTGATGACACTGGGCTGGTTTCCTTGGCTCTCGTTCCAGAGCAGAAAGTTCATCAATGACATGGCCAAGATCTACTCCATCACAGTGACCAACGCAGTGGATGGAGTGGCCTCTTCCTGCCGGGCCTGTGCCCTGGGCTCCGAGCAGTCTGGCTCGTCCTGCGTGCCCTGCCCGCCAGGACACTACATCGAGAAAGAGACCAGCCAGTGCAAGGAGTGTCCCCCCAACACCTTCCTGTCCATCCACCAGGTCTATGGCTGGGAGGCCTGCATCCCATGTGGGCCTGGCAGCAAGAGCACCAAGGTACCGAACCTGTGTTTTTCTGGGTGATGCCAGACAGCGTTCACTGGGCTGGAAGCTCTCAAAGGGCTGCTTTTAGTGCTTTCCTACAGCCATGTGCCTTGTGAGCTCTGGAGTATAGTTATAACCAATGAGCCCACTCTTCCCAAGGTGTCACTTGTCTGATTTCTCTTTGTAAATAATCAGATAAAAGTGACAACATGAGCTCAAAAGAAGGTTCATTTCAAGAAGCTGTACTGTGGACGGTGTACAAACAGGGCAAGCATACATGTTACTTCCACCAAAACTATCCCAGGCATCTTCTAAACTCAGGGACTTCCTCAGCTGGATGATGTTTCTGGGCCTTTAGAAACCTCCAACGAGTTCCTCTTACATGGAACTGTAAGCATAGGTAAACATTTATCATTTTCAAGGAGCTGCATAGGTACTGGAAGAATGACTCCAGTTTATTCATATTCTGCCTGTCTTCAGCTGAGTTCGTATCTTGCTCTTGTTTCTTGAGCTGTTTCTTGTGATTCCTTTACAAAATGCAAGTGTTTCCAAGGCCATGTTTTGGTCTGTTTACAGGGCTCTAAGCTGAAACATTGGGATCCTAAAAGCACCCAGAACAAAGCAAAGCAAGCAATTGCATTCTCTTGGCTAATGCAGCAGACAACAGAAAAACCAGGCTTAGGGAACATTTTAGTCCTGATATGCAATTGCAAGGGACTGAAATGGGAATAGGAATTATCCCAAGGGAAAGATCAGTTACAGGATAGGACAGAGTTCCCCTTCATCCTTAACCAGGAAAACAGTCCTGTCTACACCCGTGCTTTAACTCCCAGGTGAATGGTTTGCTGCTGTTCCATAACTGCTCTTTAATGGATGCCTCTGCTTTGCAGGACCACTCAGCCTGCTTCAGTGACTGTCTGGTGTCCTATGTCAAGGATAACCAGAGCCTGAATTACAATTTTAGCAACTTCAGCCAGGTGGGCTCGTTGATGAGTGGACCCAGCTTCACTTCCCGAGGGACCAAGTTCTTCCACTTCTTTAACATCAGCCTGTGTGGGAATGAGGTGAGCTCAGCTGGTGTTGAGGGTTGGGAGGATGAACCAGTTTGTTGCTTTTGTTAATGCTCTGGGCTAACACTGAGACAGGACAGACTCCGTTTCAGCTGAGTTGTCACCAATACTATGCAAACGCTTCCCTTTGGAACTTGCTTTGCAGTGCAAGAGGACTTTTGAGCAGCCAAGTGATTTTCCAGAGCAGAAATACTGTGTTATAGGCCATAAATAATGCTCAGAAGAAAATTCCTGTCAAATCCCTGCTTTTTCTCTTGTGCCTTTAAGTCCCTTGCATCACAACCCTGACCTTTGTGTGCTGCCACCAAGGAGCTCAAGTGAAGACTTTGAGTCTTTCAGCTGGTAACTGCTTTCCATATGTGTCCCTCATGGCTTCACTGGAGGTGTATGCAGAGCTCCTGGCCACCCTGCTGTCTGCCAATGGCCAAGGTGCCCAGTGCTGACTTTGCAGCCTTGGACAGTGGTAGAAGAATGTGTTTAGTCTGTGAGTTAAACAGGCTCTGCCAGAGTCAAGATTTCTCTGTCTGGGGCTTGGACTGAACCAGAGCATGTTGTCACACACATAAATTGACCTTTCAGAGCAGTACCAGTATTGTGCACTGTCCCATGAAAGCCAACATGTGTAGTTAGCAATAATGCTCAGCCCTGTACAGTTCTGAAGTCTTTTTCCTGTGTACCAAAGGATGTGCATGAGTTGAGACAAATGAGTAGTCACATTTCTTTACAGCATTTTGCATGCTTTTAGGCTTCAGTGTGTGTTTAACTACCACCTGGGTTAGAGCTGCTGACAGCTAGTTCCACAAACATACAGATATGCTCTCTCCTCTGTGGATCTGGTCTTCACTTTCCCACACTACTACACTGGTACTACAGTACAACCAACCTTATGATTAGGTGGTGAGTCCTTGACATTTTGTTAGGAAAACTGAGTTTGGTAATTTGTCTTTCATTGCTGTTGCTCTGATTCTAGCACTGATCTTGACATACTACATTAAAGCACTCTTGAAGGCTAAATATCTGTTTAGGGATTTCATGAATTTGTGCTTTGAAAATATTTTATCTGGATTAAATCCCAAATAGACATATTCTACAGTATATTATTTAAAGGCAAGGGAAATAGGGTTTTCCTTTGCAAGCCATTTTACTCTGCTCTGCAAGTAAACACTGTATTGTCAAGATAAACAAAGAAGAATGCTCCACAGTACAGATTTCTGATAAGGCACCTGCCAGAGGTGACATTTTATTTCCAAGTCTGTACAAGGCTTTAATCGGAGCTTTAGCAATGGCACACTTTGTTGTTGTGGGTTGTCCCTCTTATGACAGACACATAGAGACATCAACTTATTATAAGGTAAAGTAATGAATCTCACCCAGTTTGCAATCAGGAAGTTTGCAATCGCTCCCTTCCCAAACTTTTTCACTTCTTGTCAACAACCAACAGCTTCTCCCTTGTTTCCTGATTGTCCGCAGGGGAAGAAGATGGCAATTTGCACAGACAATATCACCGATGTTACTCTGAAGGACATGGTTGCAGAATCAGAAGATTTTTCCAATTTTGTGGGAGCTTTTGTCTGTCAGTCCACCATCATCCCGTCAGACAGCAAGGGTTTCCGAACAGCCCTGGCTCTGCAGTCCAACAGCCTTGCTGACAGATTCTTAGGTACATGGTTTGTCTTCTGCTTGTTGTTGTGGACGTACTCTCGTGTATTTAGGGCTGCAGAATAAATCCTTCTTGGCTCAGCAGCTGCATTACTTCGATGGAAGAGTGAAAGGGCAGCCCAAGATCAGTCTCAGATGGTTCCTGAGCTGTGAAGCAGCTCTGTGCAGATGCCTTTGTGTTTTGCTGATGTTTCAGTTCAGCTGATAGCTGGAGGAGAAGAGTAAGGGCTGTGCCTATTTTTAGTTTTCCATTTCTGTGTTACTCACTCTTTCTTGTGCTTGGTCTGGTGGGTCTCACGGTGCATAGCATTTCAGCACAAAAATCTGGAGAGCGTAATTAAAAAGCACTGGTTTCCTTTTATGTTCTGTACCCACTTCACTCAGGTGACCAGTGGCTGTGATAGTCACATTAGTCCAAGTGTTTCTGCCCATGTCAAGATCCCACTTGGGCAATTTCAGAAGAAGAAACTGATGTGGGGACATAATTAGGCAAGGAATCAGGAGCCTTAGGGTATCACGTGGCTGTGCACATCATTAAGTCTTACATTGGTCCAGCTCACAAATTCCCAGAATCTGAGGCCAGATTAGACAATGAAGTTATTAGGTCTGCTCACCTATCCATCACAGGCACTGCATGTTTGTACTTTCTCCCTGGCAGTGAGCCCAGAAACTCATGTTTGACAAAAGCACATCTTTGGAAGAGCATTCAACCTGGACTTTTAAGACTGCCAGAAATAAAAGCTTTGCCACAGCCATCGGTATTTTTTTTTCCGCTGGTCAAACACCGTCTCTGTGTTTGCTTTTAAAGCAGACTTGTTTCCTATTTGAATTTTCCTGACTTCCGTTTACAGCTCTTGCTTTTTATTAGTCTTTCCCCCGATCATACCAACATTTTCCTTCTTGAAGAAATATTTTGTGTACTAGAATTGTCACACCCTTCTGATAAACTAAGCAGACCAAGTTCTTCTAAATGTCTTGCTATCATGTATTTATCTTGAGCACCTGAATAACTTTTGAGGCTCTTTCTACATCTTCTGTAACTTTTTATATTTTCTTAAGGCATAGAATGTAATAGTATTCCCATATTTAATTTGCTATAATGGCAATAAAAATCACTTTTGTATTTGGAATCCCTGCCTCCTTCTTTCTCCAAACTTAAGGCATTTTGTGATGGCTTCATGGATCTGATGTCCACTCTGGATGTTTTTTCAAAGTTAATTTCCAAGGGAAAATCTCTCTTTCTGGAGACTAACCTTAATTTCTTGCTGCACTTGTGCCATACTGAGTTTCTTTGGGACCATCTCACCAAGTGAACCAAGCAACTCTGCTCTGTATTTTATTTTTAGTCCTCTTAATCTTTGTCTCATCTACGCACTTTACCAGCATGGATTATACCGTTACTTGCAGATCCCTAATGTTAATCTTGCATTTTCACACTTCAATATCAACGCCTAGAGAAGCCTGGAGACATCCCAGTTTGAGGACAATTTCCCATGGCCAGATAATTTTATAATGACTTAGCTAAATAGTTTTCAATGCAGAGTGTGTGCTTAATTGATAGTACACTGCTAACTTTTTAATTAGAATCTCGTGGTAATTAGTGAAATACTTGATAGATTTACATAACTTTCTTTAGCAACCAAGTTCATCAGCACTCAAGGAATGAGATCAGATTTGTTCAGCAAGAGAGATTCTCCATAAATTCTTGTTGACTTTCTCTCATTGTGTATCTGTCCATGAACTGAGACCCATTTTCCATTACCATTATTTTGTCTCATCACTAGAACCACATTGTAATTTGGGTCACCCTATCCTCTCTCCTTGAGTCTTTTGACAATTCACTGTCATCAAAAGCTCTGTTAAAAGTCACTCTTAGGTATGGGTTTCTAGTTCACAAACATTCGTGCAAGTAAATGCCATTTTGTCTCCTGCCACTGGAGGAATGAAGGCAGTCTTGAAAAACAAGGAGATAGTCCTAATTTTTTCCTAATACAAAGAAAAGATATCAAGCTCTTCTGTTTCTTTTCTTTATCTCAATTGCTAAATTTTAAAATGGTTGAAGTTTGCCTTTCCTAACATAGCAAGGATGTGGACCTGCTGGAGTGAGTCCAGGAGGTCAGAAGATGGCCAGACGGTCACCCCTCCTGGTGACAGGCTGAGAGAGCTGGCGTTGTTCAACCTAGAGAAGAGAAGGCTTCAAGGAGATTTTAGAGCATCTTCCAGTACCTAAAGGGGCTACAAGAAAGCTGGAGAGGGATTTTTTACAAGGGCATGTAGTGACAGAGCGAGGGGGAATGGCTTCAAACTTAAAGAGAGTAGGTTTAGATTAGATATTAGGAAGAAATTCTTCCCTGTGAGGGTAGTGAGGCCCTGGCACAGGTTGCTCAGAGAAGCTGTGGCTGCCCCATCCCTGGAAGTGTTCAAGAACAGGTTGAACGGGGTTTTGAGAAACCTGGTCTAGTGAAAGGTGTCCCTGCCCATGGCAGGGTTTTGGAACTAGGTGACCTTTAAGATCCCTCCCAACCCAAACCATTCTATGAATCTGTGGTTCTATGAACCTGTGATTCTATGAACTGTTTCAAGAACAAGTGGAAAACTTACTTTCTTCAGTCATTTCATCAGTTTCTGACCACTACCACTTTTTCTTGTTCTAGATATTTTTAACTTCCTAGAAGGATGCAGCCCCATTTGTACAATTCCCTCTTCTGAAATGTTGCAGTGGAGCACCAACATTTTCTGTCTCCTTTGGTTCATGGGGTTGGAAGGATCTCTAAGAACTTTGGTTACTTGCATTATCCTCCTTTCCAGCCTTTGCCCAAAATCAATATAGTTCACACACCAGCCTGTCATTTGTTCCAAAATGTGCTATCAAGGCTTGCCTATGATTCCATGATCCTTCTGAGTCTTGTTATTTCATCTCCCACAGTACTTCAGATTGCTCAGGTCATTACATGGTTATGGTGTGTGGGGGGTTATACATTGAAGGCATATACTCAGACTGGTTGTATCAGATATCTTCAGAAGTCCTTTGCCAGCCTAAATTATTTTATGTTTCTTTAATATCCAGTGATTGCTTTAAATTAATATAAAAGAGTAATAAGTTCTTACACCAGTGGGTTTTGTTGTTTTTTTTTTTTTTTTTTTTTCTGTGTCTACATGAGGAAATCAGACTGCATTAGGAACATATGTATCTGCAAAGTTTAGTTAGGAAAAAGTGTGTGTAATGTACAGTAATGCCATTAAATGCTATTAAGTGAGATCCACACCTTTTAGACTGGGAAAATATTACATGTGAACCCCTCAAAAATCCATTCATAGTTTGTTCCTTTTTTTTTCTCTTTCTCACATTTTAGGAGCTACTGTTGAAACAACGCTGCACAATATCAGCATCAAGGCAGATATGTTTCCTCCCTCTCCAAGCAAAATACCAGATGTGCATTTCTTTTACAAGTAGGTAAAAAATGCTGCTTATTGCTATGTCAGATGTCTTCATTTGTTTAAAGGAAAGTAAAACTGTGAGGGAGGATCTATAACTTATCTTTAGTCTTTGCCACTTTAATCAGTATCTGCCTGATATTGATTGAAGATCATCTTATAAAATCAGCAAACACTCTTTACTCAAATTTAAATTATGCTTGATCTGTAGGAAGTGATACCAGAGCTTTGGTTTACCCAGATGTCCTGTTAGTTTCCGTATTTTCTCATCTATGACTTTGAAATGTCCACTTCTGGTTACATACTTTCTTTCATTTGTGTTTACTTTGATGCTACAAAAAAGAGCTAATTAAGATTAAAAGTTATTGCTTCAACATGCACAGTTACTAGTATGCTTTTCGCATTCGTCACTCTTCTCCATAAAAAGAATGCCTCAGTTTGGGTAGGAAGTAGCTCAAAGATCGGCTCTGTTCAGATGTCTACATGCTGGTCTTCATGTCAGCTGTGTTTCTAAGCTGAGACTTAACTGAATATAGGACTTTGGATATCAGCACTTTATGCTTATGTGAATACTTAAATTATGTGTCTAATTCTGCAAACTGAACCCCACACCAGTGACCCTATTTTGAGCATATTATGAATGTGGCTTACAATGTCAGTCATGCTGGAAGGTTTTTTTAATCCCCTTTGCCCTGCGCTGTTTCAGGACAGTTTGGTTCTCAGGTTGCTGGGCCAGGAGAATAACACACCAGCCACAGCCTCTGTGATTCTCCTTTTCAATCGTTCTGTTCTGTTTTGTGGGAAAGTTCACTCCTTGATGTAACAGATTCCAAACTAGATTCCAAGCTAGAAAATCAGAGCAGTTCCCTGAGTGGCATCTCAGAGCACTTTGAGATTTAAATAAATTGATGAGGCCTACTCTGGTTCTGTTGGTCTTTTTTTTTTTTCTCCTTTCTTTTCAGCTACCAAAGTCACAAGCACTGTGGTAAAGGGTATTTCATTAGTATTGCAGCTGCACAAGTGCTTACAGACCTATGAAAGAGCAATATCTATTTAATAGTGGAAATATGTTACTCTTCTCCTCTTGTTTGACATTAGGTCTTCAACAGTGACAACCTCCTGTGAAAATGGCCGTGCAACTGTTGTGACAATGAGATGCAACCCCAACAAACCAGATCAAGGAGAGCTTTCTGTGCCCAGGTATTTCAGTCTTTGTGTCCAAAAAGCAAAAAAGCTCCTCAGGTAAACCATGAGTAAAACCCATTAGTAATTTTATGTTAGAATATAATAGCAATGAGGAGTGCTCTCTCCCTCATCAGTCATTTGTTTCTCCTAGGTGTCCATCACCTTCCAGCAGACCAGCTGATCTGTGTTCAGGCTATGTGGCAGGTTGTTCTGAGCTTGAAGGCAAAAGAAAATGCAGTGATGTTTTCTTGTTCTTCACTTCTCCTTTATTTCAGTTCCTTATTTTAATCTTTGGCCTCCTGATTAGAACTGCCTAGTTGAGGCTTTGAGAGGTAGCTTTTCTTCCTTCATCTAAAGCAGTGCTAGGGAAAATTATTTTTTTGGGAAAAGAGCAACCTATTCTAGGAACTTTGAAATCTGCTATTGCAATGCTTATATGAGCCCTGACCGTCTATTTTATGTTTGCGATATATTTATTTATGTGTTTCATCGCTGTATCCTGGCCACCTTGTACCAGTTGTGTTTAATTTGCCTTTTTTTTCTCATCAGTCTGATTTGAGGGACTTTAGAAGCTTCTTTTTTCCAAAATGCTGTTTATGCCTGTATAAACATAACTTAAGGCATAAGCATGACTGAAAAATTACAAAGGGAAAAAAACAGTAAAAGAATCAATTCTATTACTCTTTAGCTACACACTGTGATTCTTCAGAAGCTCTCTTCAACTCTGATAACCCTCCTCTTTGGTTATCAAGGCCCATTTTAGCCTGTCTGGATGTTACTACAAATCTGCTGATTGCTCTCTCACTCATCCTCCTTCCCAAAAGTTAAGTCCTCTTCCCAAAAGTTAACTATGTGAGACGCGTGGGATCCTTTGATCCCTGTCACTCTTGGGACACACAAACTGTGCTTGCCTGAATGAAGGCAAAGTGGAGTCTGCTTCACAGGTGATGGATGAGTGATTGATATTTGAACAACTTTGGAGATGTTTACCCCAGTTTCTGAGGGACCTGTCCCACCACAAATTATTCTAGGAAAAAAGCCATTATCAGCTTCTGCATGAAAATTTTTCAGTTGTTCTTCCAGGGGCATGAGATAAACATGATGTGTACTGTGATAAAACACAAGTGGTGAGGGAAGAACAACCTACCTTGCCTTTAAAAGTGTGAGCATGGGCAGAAATGGCAAACAGCTGATACATGTACCTTATCTCAGTTCATGTTGACTTCTCCTTTCCTATCCCCCTCTGATTAGCTCAGCAGTCAGCTGTTTTCACACAGTAAGCTATCAGATATATGTCAAATAATGAACTCCTTGATCCTCCAGGCATGGTGTTTGGTATCACATGAAGCTACAGTATAAGATGAAAGCAGTTGAGCAGAAAGGTGCTCTTGCCATGTTGGCTGGAAAAATGCTTCATAATTCACAGAGGTACATACCTGTTGTCAGGTATTCAAATCTGGATAAGCCACAATGAGCTTTTAGGTCTGGGGATTTTTTCAGTGCTTCAGATCAGGATATCAGGTTTCCAAATGATATACAGCAACACAACTTTAAATCCATTTTTTTCTGCATGAATATATTTCATATATACGTGACCAAACTTCTTGCATGGACTTTTGGCCATTGCTGCTGTTAGACTTGATGTGATTGTCAGTAACAAAATCTGCGTGACTGTCCTGCCACTGCCAGTACAACTTTCTTCTGCAGGCTGAATACAAAATAGGCCATTAGTTTTTCTTGGAGTAAGAGAAGCTGTTATCTCTTCATTAACTGGTGAACACCCTTCTAGTAATTAACCATGACAGAACAAGTCCATTCCATATGGACTAAATCACCCAGACATCATTAGAACAACGGCAGGAACCAGATAGCAGCATTCACGTGGAACAGGCCCCTGTGCAGGAGAACAGTGATGGAGGTGTATGCTGGGCTAGCCTGGGCTGGTGAAACACTGGTGTAGTCTCCTCTCCACCTCTCCCTCTCCCTCTCCTTCTTCTTCTCCCTGAATTATTTGAGCTCAACACCGGTTTTCACTTGAGAAAGCATTTTACAAACTGGGAAAAATTCTTCCCCCAGATTCTTCCATCTGCTGACTTGATGGATATTTACCCATTTCTCTTATTTCCCATTCCCAATCTTTAGCAGCATAACATGGATGAGGATGCAAACCCCAGAGTGTTTCTTTCATAACTGATAACTGAGCTCTGCTCTCCTCGTAGCTCCTGCCCTGCGGGCACCTGTGATGGGTGCACTTTCTACTTCCTATGGGAAAGTGCAGAAGCTTGTCCTCTCTGCACAGAGCAAGACTACCATGAGATTGAGGGAGCCTGCAAGAAAGGATTTCAGGTACAGGACACATGTCTCCAAGTCAAATGGGCTCATTTGAGTATAACTTGGACTCTTGTTGAAATTTGGTGTGCAAATTGATATGTAAGTGGGTTAGGAGATTTCAGCCCAGGCTCTGAGCTGGCTTGGATGCAAGCTGAGGTGGGAGCTGTGCTGAGACTCAGGAACGTTTGTGTCAATGGCATTGTGGTTCCTGGAGGAGAGCTGGCTTGTGCTGACCAAGTGTGTGAGTAAGGAAGTGAACTCTCAATGTATTCATACATGCAGGACAGTTATTTCTGAAGGATGAAGTGCCCAAACGACTGTAATTCTTTTGTAGCCATAAACATCAGGGGCAGGCTAGGAAAGGTTTCCAAATTTCAGTTAATAAATTCATCTTACTTACTTGCAGTGTTTTTGCTCCTGCCTTCTCTAGTCAAATATTAGAAAGTCCTTCCACAGGTGCAACCTGTCCTGTTGATCAACAGCTCCCATGTGGGCATAACTCATTCCCAACAGCTGTCCAACCCATACTGTGTCACTTGGAGAGCTATACAGAAGAGGAAGTCCTTTTGCCATGCCTGAACCTGCAGGCACAAGCAAGGGAATGGCTGATTAGACAATATAACTGAAAACCCTAAGTCTGAAAACCTGAAGGACGTGTTTGGGTTTGCTTTCATTGAAAAGTTATCTGGCCTTTTTACCGCAGAACAGCTTGTTTTCTGTAAGTCTAAACAGTTCTCTCTTTTCCTACAAGCAGCTCACTTTTTGGTGTTTTCTGTTTGAAAGGAAACCTTATATGTATGGAATGAGCCAAAGCATTGCATTAAAGGAGTTTCCTTGCCAGAAAAAAGGACCAGCACTTGTGAGACAGTGGATTTTTGGCTTAAAGTTGGAGCTGGTGTTGGTGCTTTCACAGCCGTTCTGCTCATAGCCTTGACTTGCTATTTTTGGAAGAAGAACCAGAAGTAAGTACTGCAAATTGTGTTCTATATAAAAGTTATCTAAAAGCTCGATGGAGTGAACAGAAAGACTTTCCCTGCATTTGACTTTATGACACAGTTGATGAGAAGTACCTTGGAGGATCAATCCATTCATACACCAAGTTGATGTTTCTTCTGTCAACGGTGGCTATGAAAAATTCTGGTGAGAAAAGTATAGAACATCCACAGTAATTTGCAATGGCATAATTTCCCAATAGGAACTGTCTTTTTAACCCTTGAGAGTTTGAAGTTGACTTTAGGTTCTAAAGCAACATGGCTTTCTCAAGCTCTGAACACCAGAAGGGTATCTTTAGTCTAATTAGTCCCTTTCAGGTTTTTTTAGGTAAAAAATTAGGTTCTTGACCATATTGTTTAGTTCTGTTTTGGTTGTTGCCCCAACCAGCACTTCTTCATGCAGGAATCTGTCTCGACCTCCTTGCGGTCTTTTGGGAAAACATGGTTCTTTTATAAGGATAGAGGACTAATTGGAGAGCAAGAGCTCAGTGTATTGTTAATACTCTTTTGGTTACATATTTCTAATGATTGGGAAGTATCTAATTTCCACTAAATACCTCAGAAGTAACTATGTGGGAGGACTGAAGATAACTGAAATTGCAAAAACCCTGAGTATGGGACATTTGAGAAAAAATGTATTCCTGTGTGGCTTTATATCTTCAGGCTGGAGTATAAATATTCCAAATTAGTGATGACAACGAACTCAAAAGAGTGTGAACTGCCAGCTGCTGACAGCTGTGCTATAATGGAAGGAGAAGATAATGAAGAAGAAATAGTATATTCAAATAAGCAGTCACTGCTGGGGAAGCTCAAGTCCTTGGCAACAAAGGTGAGTAGTAATTACCAATATAAATGCTAAAAATAATTATTACCTTTATTTATTACTGGATGTGATGAGTCTTTGATGCTAATTTCACAGCAGTGCAGCCTCCCACGCACACCTCATCCAGTCCAGAGTGATCAGCTGAAATTTGCAGTCTGGATAAAACTAAGAAATGTTGTGGGGTTTTGGGTAAATGCTCCTTCCTTCACAGAGAGATTTCAGTAGCATTTTTTATTGCATGGGTGACACCAGAAAAAAACAGGTAATGGTGGAGAGAACCTTTTTGCCTGGAACCCTCCCAGGCACATCCATTGCTGAGGCAAACACAGCTATTAGAGATACAAAAAATTAACATTAGCAACACAGCCACCAGCCAGCTGCTTGCAGCTCACCTGGGCTGGCTTCATGGCTGACTTGAGAACCATAATTTTGAGTAGGATTCAGCTGAAGAGGAAGCATCAGCTTCAGCCTGTTGCCCAGTACAGCAGCCTCCTCAGTTTCAGTGGGAAGCAACACCAAACAAGCATTTTTTTCTGCAGTACATGTGATGTGGATTGTTGCATGTCTGAATTGACAGCACCAAAGTCTTTGGTGTCCTTTGAACATTTCTGAGAGGAGCCACAGAGGGCTGTCGTGGCAGATCCCCAAAGCTCTTTGGTCTTTGTTCCAAATGCCTTTAAGTCTGTGGGAAAGGGTAGTGTTGTCTTTAAGGGATTCCAGTGGGGGCATCTGTTATGATCAGGATAAAGGCAAATGATGTTTTCCCTTTCAAACAGTTTTGTTGAAGTGAGTTTGTTAGAAAGTTTCTTAAAAGGAAGAACCTTCATAGGAAAGTCTCTTAAAAGATCATAATAAATATTAATTTCAAAACATCGTACTCTAGTTTATTGTCCAAAGAATATCTCAGAATGTTCAATTTTGAGATTTTTTTCTTTGTATCCCTTTTTTTTTCTCTCTCTGGTTGAGTGCCATGTAATTAAAACTTGTGTGCTGCCTTTCTTTTCCTCTATTATTCTCTTCTCTGCATTCTTTTTTCTCCCCAGATATGCCTCCTAGGAGAAGTTACCATTGCACAGATAATGTGCAGAACTTTCTCTTGACCCCAGCCTGACTATTTGTCCTGCAAAATCAATATAGTTCCTTGTGGAAAGGGGCAGAAATTCAATATTAATTCTTAATTCAATATTGAGAATATTGCAAATGTAAATAAAATCAAATCACATCAAATTTTCTGGTGATGTTGCAAAAATAGAAGTAAGCTTTAGTACTTCAGTATTCAGACAACTTTAATGCCTACTTGGAGTTTTTTAATGTTCCTATATCCACTGTAGCAGGCCTCCTGAGTGTTCTCTCCTTTTTCAGCAAGCTTGTCAGATATTTCTAAGCTTGTTCCTTTTTTAACTGCTAGATAACAATAGCTGGCAAACTCAACTTCGTTCTCCTCAAGGATGTACCTAGCTCTGTGTCCTGTATCCCTGCAGATAACTCAAATTTAATATGTATTTGTTGAAAACAGATGTTATAGGCATCACTTTTCATTTATGCAAAAGATTAAGAAGTCCATGTCCTGCTACATATACATGTCAAATACAGAAAAAATATATGGAGGAAAACAGAGGAGAAAAAGGAGAAATGTAAAAAGACATAAAGAAGAATCTGCAGTATCCTAACTCTGTGTTCAAGCCTCAGGCAATGGCATTTCTGTCAGCATGTCACAAAGATATTAGTGGGTTTGAGTACCCAAGGGATTGAGGGCTAGGCCTGTAATAAAGAAAGGGATAACTTACTTTTAATGAGAAGATAGAGGCCAAATAATAACAAACCTATTTCAGATTGGAGGCTGTTATAGTTGCACCTGTTGTCTCCAGAATGACAATACCAGGTTCTTCAGAACACATACTCTAGACTAGCAAAGTGCAATTTCTCCCCTTCTTTTTCATATCTGCACCAGGCTGTCCAGATCTGAGTGAGATGGATTTAAAAATCAGATTATGAAGGGAGTTTAAGATAGTTTGCAAACTATTTGGGTGTGTATGTCCACATTTCTTGCTCACCCTGATGCCTGCTGGCCAGATGGCCGAGGCTGTCACCCAGTAAATGAAAAAAGAGAGAAAACTCAACCCTCTAGCCCTGATTTTTCAGATGGCAAATGATTTGTAGACTCTTTTTGTCTTGTGGGTCTCCCAGAGGGGGTGTTGAGATTGGAATCCAAGAGCAAGGCAGTGGTGTTCACACTCACATGCTATGCTTCAAGCATTTTATATGTTGCAGGAAACACAGTAGTAAGTGATAATAACCATGGAGACAATTACCTTGCAATTCCTCAGTTCAGAGTACCTGTCCTATTCTATGAATATGAAATGCAGGCTTTCTCTGTACCCTCTAAAATAAGTACCATGAACAATAGCTATAGCATAATTTTATTGGTTTTGCAGATTTTTACAGAATTGGTAATGTTATTAAATATTAAAGGGTCAAAATGTGCACTTAATTACTGTAGTAAAAATAAAGTGAAGTTTTTGGCAAAGGATATTGAGAGAAGTGATTTTGAGGAAACCCAGTTGATGGGAATCTGTCTTTTCCATTGCAGGAAAAGGAAGATAATTTTGAATCTGTTCAGCTGAAATCTTCAAGATCCCAGAATATATGAAGAATTAATGCTGCCTTCAGAGAAACAAACCTAATTTATATTTTTACAGGACCATATTTTAAACATATTCTGGCACACGTTGTAGTGGTAATCTTGGTGAGAGATGCTTGGCCATTTAGGAGGAAAGAAGGCAGGAAGCAAACCAGAAAATTGGATTGCCTTACCATGTGATTGAGTACCTTGCCAAAAAAAGAAAGCAGATGCTTGGATTCCATGCTGGGAATGAAATTCAACTCAGGAAGAGATATACATACTGCAAATAACATGAATTTTTTGCATTCACCTGGGCATCACTCAGGCATGCCTTATGATTTCCTTTTGTTTCCTTCTCACTCCTTCTACGCGTATTCCTAAGAAATGATTTTCAGAGAGGCCTGCAACCTCCTGCAAAGGTTGTGTGTTGTTGTTTACTGGCATAACTCTGAGTCTCTCTTGAAATCAAAATTGTGAATGGTACTCGGAATGAGCCTCAGGTGAGTTTTGAACTTTGGAAAATACTTCTGATTTTAATACTTTGAAGGTCTGGATGGTCTGTGTTGACCTCTAATGTGAGAGGAATGGTGTTGCACCTGCAAATCGAACCCATTCTGGTGCCTAAGTCATGGCCATCAAGGTTGGGTAAAACCTAGAGCTATTAAATTTCAATGTGGTACCTGCTGTTGTGTGAATTGTAGGTCTGGGCCCATGGGTTATAGGCAGTAGCAGGTTCAAACTCTATAAAGAGACCTAAAGTGGTACCTGCAGTGCAAGTTGCATCTGTCCCTCTCTGTGGAAGCCTGTCCTTTTAAGAGAGGTCTTTAGCAGATTCAGTGTCCTCCCTTGGGCTCCATAAATGTCACCTTTCCCAGGGCTGGGAGCCAGCAAAGCCTGAACTCTGGAGGTACCACAAAAATCTCTGCTTTTGGGAATCGGGGATCAGCTTTGTCAGTTGTGAGGTTGTTAGAAATACTCAGACTCCTTTATTCCTGGGCCCATGCAAGGACGGAGGATGGATGGATGGATGGATGGATGGATGGACGGATGGATGTCCAGCAGAGCTGAGCATGGGTTATGTACTTGCACAGCGTCTAAATGCATCCTGTGTTAGTGCAAGTACTAGCTCTGGAGAAAAGGCACAAAGCAGTGCCTTGGAAACTGGCGGATAGGTGGACTTTTCCCTAAAATCAGCCACATTATAAGCATGTGATCTTCATAATATCCACAGTAATAATTTCCTGAAATTCCCACTGAGGTCGAACTCAAAGGAATCTGAAACTTAGGCAAAAAAATATTTGAGTAAAATTATGAAAGACTTGTATAGAGCCAGAGAAAATGAGCAATGATTCTTGTATTGACCTCTGGTCAGACTAATATTTCCATTACAACAAATTTATGTGAATTGTGGAATGCATCAAAACCAGAAAAGAGACATGGGCAGAAACGGTCTTTTTACTATAAGGCATATTGATTTTTGATTTTATATGAGTGAGCTACGTCTATCAATAAAAGAGGGCCCACTTTTAAGTAAAATTTAAATTAAACTGAATTTTCTGCACTCTAAAATGTTTTATTATACTCTATATGTGGAAAAAATTTATGAAGTTTAGATTTTTTTTTCATTAGGGAAAATTCAGCTCAGTTATTTTATAATTCCAGTCAAAGAACACACACTTTACTCTTTTGATGGGAGATCCTTCAGGCATCTGAAGTGGTGTACATTTTCTGTTGGTCTTGAAAAGGCATTTCACTTCCCCAACAAAGATTTTTATGGGGTAATGTTGAATGTATATTAAATACACATTCCTTTTTGTATATTTTGTACCATTGCACACATATTATTGTACATTGTATTTGTTGTCATGATGTCATTTATATATGGTTGTCAAAGATGATATGCTCACAGAGTAAATGGCTATGGCTTTGGGATTTCACTTCTTGGATCTTTTATGATGAGGGTTTTTATGTTGTTGATTTTTATTCAGCTAGTGTGTTGTAGCATCGAAGATGTATATCTGATGGACATTCATAAAATAAAGTAAAAATATATTTGAAATTTTGGACTTGAGATGTTTGGTGGCACTGCAGCCTTTCCTGAACATTGCAGGTCTTCAGTCATGAGTAGAGCTTTTCACTGACATCAAATTGCACTTGTCTACATCTCCTTTAATTTTTTCCCTTCTCCCTCCATATGTTTTCTCAGCCATAATTACAGTTCATTCTCCAGAACACCATTTCATTTTTCATCACTGGACCCATGTCCCTGTAATGCAGAAATGCCTTAATTTTTATGAACTATATTTAGTTTGACTTAATACCACACAGGTTTCATGTGGTTCCCTTCTCTTTCCATTATATTCTCCAAATAAAATGGAATGGAATTTTTTGACAGCTGTGACAGACTTTGCTGTATGACTCCTCTCAGCTCTGCTTCCAAATGATTTATCATGATGTTGTTGAACATTCTCCCAGGCAGTCTAATGGTGTATCTGGTGCAGTGCTAACATAGTGGGATGCAAACCAATACTTTACCTTAAAATAAGAAAACTTCATTTTCCAACAATTCAGCAAGTGTAAACTGAAATATTTGAGCTGACTTCTGCTGTTCTTTTCTGTTAAAGATGTAGTAGAGAGGAGAAGTTCCCATTTTCCCATAAGAGGCAAAATTTCCAAACTTAAACATTTCACTAAGAAATCAGCTGTCTGTGACCTCTTCTAGTGCTCTGCCAAAATATACTTACAGCAACCTCCCCCCTTTTCTTCCACATGGAATCACGTCAGAAAACTGTTATTTGATGTCGTAAAACAATGTGAATCAGTCTGTTATGTGTTTACTTGATTAAATGGAATGCATTTTATTGCTGCATTTGCATGCTTTTCTTTGAAATCTGGAGTCAAGCAACTGAATCTCTTTGAGGATTAAGCACATCTTAGTGGTGTCTGTATAAATTATTGGCAAATTAGCAGAACGTCATTGTCTCAGCTTTGACAGTACTTGCTAGGGGGAAATACACAAAGAATGTGTTCTGGCTCAGCTCTGATTATGTTAGTTGGTGTTTGTAATACAGAATATAATTGATTAAGGTTTGGGGGAAACGAGGTGTCTTAGAGCCACAGTGGGAAATTACTGAGTAGCTTCAATGACCTGTCATCTTTGTTCAAAGAAAGGATTTGACTATTTGTTTTTGTAAAATATATTCTGTGATTCTTTGTTAGTAGAGGGGGAAAGTTTGCAGGTTTTGTCCTTCCAGAGACAGTAGTACCCGTAAAATCAAGGTACTTAATTATAATCAGATAGCAGCAGGTGTCGCCATTCAGGAGCCAGTGGTTGTTGGCCCTTCTCCAGCAGTGACCAAGAGAGATGCTTCAATGTAAGCATAGAAGCAGCTACAGTTGCTGCTGACAATGAGTGGGGGTGACATTTCCTCCTCAGGAAGGAATGCTGCTAGTTGGTCCCTATCATGAAGCATGGAGGACTTAAATAGCTATTCTAGATAGTATTCCACATCTTCTCTGGGAAGCACATTCCAGTCCCTCGCCACCCTCACAGTATTTTCTCTTACATGTAATCTAAATATCCCTTTTTTTGTTTAAAACCATTCCCTCTTGTTCTATTACTATCTGCCCATACAGAAAGTAATTTTTTTATAAGCCCTCCTTGGGTACTGGAAGGCTGCAATGAGGTCTCCCCAGAACCTTCTCTTCTCAGTGATAACCTCAAGAGAACTCTTGTGAAGTTCTGCTTATCTTTGGTGGTGTTCTCCCTTAGTCTTTCCCCTTGTGGGCTACTTTAAGTGAATCCCCTTGTTTTTACTTCTTGTTGAAGACTTGTGAACTGTGGTGCTTTGGTAAGATGTAAGGGGAGAGGGATAGAAATGAAAGGAAGTCAGGCTCAGCCTAGAGTATGCAGTGTGTGTCACAGAGTACAGTGACATCCCCAGTCACCTGGCTGGATGTGCCCACGCTGAATTCATGCAGCAGGAATGAAGGAGACACAAGAATTGAGCTGATCATAGGCTGCCATTGTGTTTTGGTTGTTCCTCTGGGTCTGTAGAGTAGGAGCTCAACAGGAAGAATTCTCTCAGGTCCGTGTACTGTGAGGCTGCTGCTGTAACAGCGCCTAAAAGCCACAGCAGGGTTTTGTGATGTGTATTTGCTACCCCATCCTTTTCCTTTTGCAAAACCAGCCCAGCCTGACCCTGCAGTGACAAAGCTCAGTTTTGCCTGTGTTTGTGTTGCTGAGAAGTTTTGGGGTGGCTCTGGACAAAGAGCTTCTGCCCTTTGTCTTGCAGACTGCAGGCATTAATGAGTAGGCGATGGCACCATGGACATCTGACATCAGTATTTGGTGATGAGTTAACGGTTTGTTTTGGTCTCCTTTACTCTAATTGTGCCAATTGGGTGAAGGATTGCAGTGGAAGTCTCCTTAAACAGAGCTGATTTTTCTGGGTGTGGTCAGGATATTTTGGATTTTTTTTTCCTGATTTTTTTTTTTTTTTTTTTTTTTTTCCATTCAGGGAGAACATGATATTTTTTAAATAGGTCATGATTTTTCAATTTGAAAAGACAATTCATTTTAAAATTGGTCTGGCTCTGAGTGAAACCAGCTCTGTTCCATTAATTAAGGAAAAACAATCGCTTGAAACAAAAATAAAATGTTTTTGTTTTCCACGGTAGACTTTGGCCTTGCTTTCAAAATTCATTAAAGATTTAAAAACCAAGTAATTCTTCTAAAAAAAACAAACCAAGCCACCAAAAAACACACCCAAACCCATGAACAAAGACAAAACCCCCCACAAGCCTTGTTGATTTCAGATTGGCCTGCAATAAAATTTTTGAGTCTTATTTTTCTATTCTGCCAATAAATAAAAAGTGATCAGTTTTTCACAAACCTTTCTGCAATTGTGATTTTTTATCAGAGAGCCAGGGTTCTTGGAACTTATGGCTTCTGAATAAAAAACTGAAGTTTTCTTCAGCCTCCAGTAAGGCACTGTAGATGCTGGGTTAAGCCTTGCTCTCATCCACAGCATTTCCTCTGATTTCAGCATTTCATCCCCCAGTGTGCAGCACTCAGAGCAGTGTGATTACTCTCAAGGCTCACAGTCAGGGTACTTGGGGGAGACTGTGACAGCACCCCTTCTGCTTCGAGATGAATTGCTCCAATCTTTAAATATGATGGGAGCAATAATGAGACTGGAAAAGGTTTGTACTCCAAATCCAAGTTTTACATAAATGGGTACAAAAACTATAAATTGTTTTAAATAGAGAAACTAAAATAATAATGTGAGACAACAGCAGAGAAAAAAAAATCCCTTTCTTGATAGGATTTTCTTGCCAATATGGTGGAAAGCCTCTGCTTTGACATTTTCCTTTTTTGTCCTGCTGTGTTTTGAAACTGGATTACTTCATCAGGCAATACCAAACAATTTGCATCTGTGGACATCCAATGGAAAGTAGTGAAAGGCTTTCAAGAAAAAACCAAATAAAGTACAAGATGTTAGGAGCATTCATTGGGGATGGACGTCCCCAATGAGCTCTGCATGTTTTGGTTGCTTTTTTTTTTTATGAAAACCCCACATGCAAGTGGCTTTCAAGCCAACTAAGTATTCATGGCAGGTGTTCAGACACAGACACTGGGTCATTTTCTCAATAGTGCTGTCGAAATGAATGAAAACTCCAGCACTGTCAGATCCTCACCTGCTGTAAATTAACTTCACTAATGTCGATTTAGATTCTGGGGCTGGAATTCATCTGACACAACACCTTAATTTTTAGTGCAAACTGTGATCTGAGCAAGCTGTGCTCGCCTTTATTTGGAGAGTTTCATCCCTACCTGAAGTGTCTGCCTGAGACAAGCCAGGGGAATTATGCCTACTTCCCTCCCCTGAGTACAAAGGGAAAAGGGATTGACAGTCTCAGATATAGCTATTTACTTAGTCCTTGTAGACAATGAGTGTTAGATGAGGTGCATTTGACCCTGGTTGTGGCTTTCCATAAAAATTGAGAAGAAGCTCTCATTGGCCTAGGCATTTTTAAGAGCTCCATAAAGATGAGACGTCAGAATTATGGTCAGCTATTGTGACCTTTTGTCACACTGTGACCAGCCTCTTAGTCCACAAAAGAGCACACCAAAATCAAA
Organism: Picathartes gymnocephalus; assembly: GCA_013390045.1. Classification (NCBI taxonomy): domain Eukaryota; kingdom Metazoa; phylum Chordata; class Aves; order Passeriformes; family Picathartidae; genus Picathartes; species Picathartes gymnocephalus. Next base: position 45,784 of record WEKY01024902.1, on the reverse strand, counting down.
TGAATGTAGCTGCCCAACATGAGGTGCTTTAAGAGGTCTTTATTTGAAAAGGAAGACTCCCAGCCTGTCAAAACTTGATCCTGTGCCCTGCATCAGGGTGGGAAAGAATACTGAAACATGCCAGAAGTTGTGGTGAGGAAGAAGCTGAATGCAGAGCTCTGCAGGTAGGGCAGGATGACCTGTGTCTGTTCTGGGGAAAGTCACAGGGATTCCTGTTCTGGACAGCTCCATGATGCAGAGGCTCAAATGGCTGCCTTTGTAGCCAGTCATGGAAGTGTTGACATCAAGAGGTCTTGCTGGTGGACATGTGGATGTTTAGAAAATATAAGCATCTATCTGGGAGCAGGAATTAAGTATGAGTTAAGAACCTGGTGGATGTTTAGAAAATATAAGGATCTATCTATGAGTAGGAATTTTAAGAACATGCATCTTTAATTTTTGTATTCCAAATAACAGCTACTTCCTTTGCCAGTTCAGCCCTAAAGGACTTGCAGCTTTCCAGAAATGTGTGAAAAACATCTGCAAGTGCAGGAGAACTGGACTCCAGAGAACATGTACATCCCACACTATGTATCCATAGTGTGTGTGACTTTCAAGCCTTGCTGGTGCTGCCTTTGAAATCAATGAGAATTTTGCTATTGACCTCAGCTGGAATGAGATCAGTGGGAACAAGCCCTTAGGTAAATATGCTCAGACAAATTAATCAAAGGTGTGTTTGTTTCCTTAATGACTTTTTGGACCTTGCAGAAGGGAGGATTTCAGATTGTTTCAATAGAGTGAGGGCAGCTTTAAGAGTGCAGTTTCAAAAGCCAGACTTTTAAGGTATTTTGCAATTGTCTAAGTAGGTGGTGTGCATATCTTGAAGCATTTCATTTGAATGCAAAGGTCACAGCAGAGACGTGTGTAAATGTCTCCTGCATTTCTCTTTCTTGACTTTCTGGTCTCTGTGGTGCTCCAACTACCTTTCACAGCACTGTTGATGCAGACATGCTGAACCAGCTTTGTTTTGGCTGGAGATAGTAAACAGCCTTAGCTAATTTTCTGATAGATTTTGTTACAACCTAATCTAAATTCTCTTTGTTTTTATATGCTACCAATCTATTGTGTACATTACAGCATTTAGTCATGCCAAATGACTGAACCAGGAGACAAAAATTTTTTGCTAATATCTCATTAAGATAAAATTAGACATTTTCACTTTTGAAAATTACCCTACGTTTTAATAACAAAAAAAGAAATTGAAATGCTTTAATAATGTGGGAGGCTTTTTTAAGGAGAGGGAATTTCTATGTGACCTTGATAAAGCATTAATCATAAGCACATATATTGTGATATGGATTTTATAACACAGGCACTGACCAACACACAAATACCTGTGTACACACACCACTTTTTATCCTTTTTACCTAACCTGCTCTCTAGAAAAGTGTAATGACCATGAAAGAGTAAGAAACAAAAATGAAACCATGCTGAAAAACTTTTATCTTTTTACTATTGGTGCCTTTACATTAATACTGCTGTTTTGTGCTGAGAAAACCAATCTGTTACACGTAAGGTAACTGTAATATACAACATAGAAATGCAGTCTAAGTTAATTACAACAAGGAGCTACAAAAAAAATTCGTAGGAAAGAAGTCACCTAACATTGCAACTGTGCTTGCAACAATCACTCCCTTACTGCAGGACTATGCACATTGTGAACCATGGTTATTTACATGTCCCTTATGACCGTTAACAACAGAAGGTCTAAAATCAGTCTAAAAAGTTCCAGAACGTCACTATATACTGTACAATCCTCAAAAATAATTTATTACACTGTTTCTAAAAAAAGGTACTAATTTTGCTTGGATGTCTTTCGTTTTCTGGTGTTCTCTGGAATGCACAACATGTGCAAAATTTTGCCTAACAGTCTAAAAACTCAAGAACTGAACCACAAGCCACGATCACAGAGACGAAGTGGTGGAGTCCAGAACTTCCCTCCCGTTGCACACGGTTGGCACGTACATACTGGCAGAGGCTGGAAGAGAAAGAGAGGGCAAAATCAACTGACTTCAGGACAGCAAACCACACAGGATTAGAATTTGCGTTGGTCTGGACCATCTTGCCCCATTTAACCAAGGTGCCTAATGAAAAGTCACTGCCTGTGCCAGAGGCGGAGCTGATGGAGGTGCTGCTTGCATCTCCTCATGGCAACTCAGACCTGAGGCTGAAGCATCCTCTGAAGAAACCTGATTTCACTTTACTGCCCACTGGCAGCACGGATGGTGATTACATTTCTCCAAGAAGCATCGGAATAAAATACATGGGGTTTTTTTTGGTTGGTTTTTTTGTTTTGTTTTGTTTTGTTTGTTTGTTTGTTGTTTATGATTCTGTGCCACTGGGTCTCACTCTGTACTACTATGTGTTGCAGTGGGTTTTTGTGTGCGATTGGCATGTTCTGGATACCCCCCTCCTCTTATTTGTACTTGGTTTATCCCTCATTTAATTGTCATATAAGTTCTGCCCCTGTTGCTCAGTTATCCCTCTCTCTCCCTTGTCATTCTCCCTGAGCCCTGCCTCCCTAGCTAGAAGGTTCTTTGTTATTTAGTTACCCATTGGTTCAGCTGTTTGTATCCCCATCTCCCTGTGTATCCATTTGCCATTATGTAAGTCTGTCTACCCCGAGTCCTACCTCTTGTACCTTGTCATTGGTTAAACCCCTTGCTCCACCCCTGTCAGCTAGCCATATAAAATCCTGTGTCACTGTTCCTCCTTAGCCACTTGGGCACTGCTCTCCTAGGAGGCAGGAGCCTTGTGGTTAGGGCTTCCAGATCTCTGCCCCTTTAATCAATAAACTAAGATTGGAACATCAGAGACTGGAGTCTGCCCTCGTGTTTGCCTTCACTGCGTATTTACCAGCAAGCCCACAGCGTCGGTATCCTGTTGATCGGCCGGCGCCCTTTGGAGCTCCCTCAGGGGAGATGTCCGCTCGGCGCTGCCCTGGATCAGCCGGGCGAACAGGGCACACGTCAACTATGCATGGTAGTGTGAATTAATACAGCTATACTGGTGCTAAAATACCTCAGTAGGAAAGAGGGAACCTTTGAGCTTTCACATAATTGGAGGGGACGTTGATGAAGAAAATATATGTAGTGTTCAATCCGGGAGATAATCTACCATATTAGAACTCTGTGTCAATCACCTTTTAATTAATAAAAATAAGAATTCTAAGAACAGATTGGGTGAAGAAATTTTTTAGTAACTGAATTTAAAAGTAAGATTATTTCTCACCTAATCCCAGAATAATTTCTGCCTATAATACACTTCATTTCTAGGAGCTCTGGATCAGGATTCAGTATGCATCCAGAGGTGAGGACCGGATTCTGATAAACTTGTTTACATGGTATAACATTTTATACATCAGTTTTTCATTGCTTTAGTGGTATGAGATGACAATTGAATCTAACAATCTGTTTCCAAATGTATTTGTATTTTGAGCATAGAATATATTACCCTATTCTGCTTAAGTCTTGTGGATTTTAATTTAAAAGCAAACTGTTTTGTTCATATTTGTTAAAATTATCCATTGGGCATTAGGAACATGTTTTCAGATACTCTGTGACATCTCTGCTCAGGGCACCATAAAGCTGCTTTTTGAAAGATACATTAGGTTAATGGTAACAGTGACCCAGAGAAATGTGGTGCCTTCATCAAAGAAAACACATGGCAAGCAATGACTTAGTGAACTCAGTCACCCAGTGTAAAAAGCAATTTATGCAGCTGACAAGGGCATGCTCAATCTTCCACATCTGGTGCTGGCTGCACTCTCAGTTGCACACTGGTTCTTTAAAGATGCTCAGTATAATTTTTAGAAAAAAATCATTCTTTCTTTAAATCAGCTGGTATTTTTCATTCTTTCATTGACTGAATAAATATGTCATGGAAAACAGAATTGCTTTAACAAAAGAAATTTAGAGGCGCCTATTGGACTAACCCACTATTCAGGACATCTTCCTGATAAACAGGAGACCCAGGAATGAGCCCCTCTTCTGGATTAGGTCGATGGAGTTTGATCTCTCACAACATGGATGTGTGTTGTGAGTCACAGGTGTTGGAGCAATTGTAGGTAAAAGACGACAGCACATCACGTCTGTGATTTGTAAAAATTAACTATCAGGTTTTGTATTCTGTTTTTAACTGGGTATGACACAGCACCACAATGACCTGAATTTTTATTATTGTTGTTGTTTTTGTTTCTACTTTTTGTTAGAAAATAGAAAAATCAGTTCTGCTCAGGAATCCTGATTCAAATCCCTGTTCTACTGCAGTATGGCTACAGGCAAAAGCATTTTGTTTCCATGAGCATCAGTCAGTTATCCAGAATTTTTTAGCTTCAGGCTTTTTTTTGAAGTCCAACACACTGACAAGCATGAATAGCTCAAATACTATGGTAACTGGGTCAGGAGGATACAAAAATTGGACAGAAATATATGGTGGTAGGTGAGAAATGAGTGGCCTCGCCTTTTAAGTTTCCAGGCTTCCTGCACAGCACATACCTCTCTTAGAGTGCTGGGATGCAGTTATTAACTCTGCTGGGTGGAGTAAAGTGTTCACACCGAGCAGCCAGCTCTCCTGAGACAGAACAAAAGACCTTGCTTTTCATTACAGACCTCAGCAGTGTTAATCACTGGCCCTGCAGGGTTCCGAGCTACATTCCGTGTCTTATCACAGCCGCAAAGGGGTTTCCTGGAATACTGCTGGATATGCAAGAGACACTTCATTTTGTGTTGAGACCAAGGACAAAAGTGTGACATCAGCAGAAGCTGTGATTTGGCTCGAGTTCATGCTTTCGATCTCCCTCTTCCTGGCTATCCCTCATTTTGCTTAAATAATCCAAGGTAAAGAACCAGAGGTACAATGCAAGAACCCAGCACTGCCATGGTGACCTTGCAGCTTTACCTACACAGCTAAAACAGGCAGATCTGAATTTACTCTGTGTGCCACTTAGAGTCATAGAGTCATAGAATATCCTGTCTTGGAAGGAATCCACAAGGATCATGGAGTCCAGTTCCTGGCTGTGCACAGGGCAACCCCAAGAATCACACCATGTGCCTGAGAGCATTGTCTCCTCTACTCCTGCTCACAGCTGGACAACTGTGAGTTAATCTCCCTTATATCAGGGATAGTTTGGAACAAGATCTGGGAAAATAAATTCAGAGGAAAAAAAATAGCTACAAACAGTAGGTTCAGTTCTCCTACTGACCCCTGTGCAGGCCACCTGGAGGAACTCAATTCTGTATGCAGCTCTACATGTGGGTGTAACTTAGACAAATCACATCTGGGTGTAAAAGCTGAGTCTGAATCATGAAGGTGCTTATGAATTCAGGAAGGTGACTTCTCTGTGAAGCTTTATGGGTGCTGAAACCCATAAAATAGGAAAATGGGGGAAGATCCCAGTGGGGGAGACATTGCTGGGGCAGCAGAACTTATGCAGCACACTGCCAAAGGGAATTTTCAGAATCAAAAACTGTGTACAAATATATACGTTTCAAAACATGTCATATACCTAAGCACACTCTTACCCTGCTTCTATTTGGCTTAAATCTTTATTCTTTTTATAGTCCAGACTTCAGCTATCAGAATGATCAAAGCTCAACACTAACACTTAGATTACCCAAAAGCCATCATGAGTGTCACCTGTTCTCAGAGTGTTTGACCGATTTTCATGGTTCAGGGCGCTGTGTTAAAAGCTGCCTGTGTGTCACTTGCTGTTCAAGAGCCACTATGCTCATGGCATTCATGATCAATGGAGTGAAGGGGTGGTGGCAACCCTGAGATGCAATGGAGGTGGGAATCTGTGGAGATAGGAAAAACACAACTTGGGTACTCCTGACCTCTAGAGCTCTGACAATGTACAAGAACTGGCTTTTCAAAGTTACTAGAATGCCCTAGAGCTAATTTTGATGAGTCTGATATTGAGTTTCTGAATGATGAAAATGCCATCAAGACAAAAATAAAAACAAGCTGACAGCCCCAGGAGTGATGAGAGGAATATTTTAGACAAATATTAGAACCAGTTTGGATGGCAACCTTTTTGGAGTTTTATAAATGACTAAACAGATAAGAAAAATAATGGAAATTTATTTAAAATAATTTACAAATTAATGGAAGGGAGTAAGGGAAGATTTTTCATCTTGAAAATATTGTCACTGTGACAGACAGTGTTATTTTCCCAAATAATTGTCCTAGACAGAAACTATAGGGCTGTTTCCTTTGTGTGTGCTGGACCTTTTAGCCCTACTTCCATTTCTTTCCATGATCCAAAAAGCCCAACAAGGTGAGCAGCCCTGATTCAATTAGGTGTAAGCAGTAAAAGGAAATAACTACAGCAACCTTTCTATACAATGAAGTCGTAAGAGATTGTAAGTCTGGGTTTTTATGCTCTCCTTAATGTCCTCAAGCTGTTCATGAGCCTGAAAATGTAGGTTTTAATGTGAAGATGTGCACTGAGAATGTCTCTCAGTTGCATGCATACTTACACACACACACACACACACACACACGTTATCCAGCCATTAAAATATCAAATTCCCAAATGCAATTCAGAATCCAGTACAAAGTATTTATGAATCAAAATGGTTTCTGACTAAGATAATTCCATAGCATGAGAGTATTAAAAAACTTGGAAAGACCACTTACACAAAATTCATAAGGAATGAAAATATGGGACTTACCATTTCATCAAGGGACCAAACTTCTAAGAGTTTCTGGGAATTGATTGGTCTTTTGGGACTGTTCAGCACTTCAGGCACTTAGTGCCATCTCACTGAATTTTCCAAAATAGCAAGGAGTGTTTGATCTCTGGTGTCAGGACTGGATGCTGTCCTGGCTCTGATGAGACTGGGGACATACAGAGCCACATGGCTGATCTCTTGTTAAAGGACCCTGGGCATTCTTGCAGTGTGGGATGGGATGGGATGGGATGGGATGGGATGGGATGGGATGGGATGGTGCTGTTGGCAGCTGCGTAGGGAGCAAAACAGCTCACCCTGACCCTCTCTACCAGCATGAGCTTCCCCACCTCATCCTCGGCTTGGNATGGGATGGCTGGGATCCCTTCACTTCCTAATCCCTGCTAATGTGATGCATAGCAGGGTGCCAAGTTACTTCGATGCTCTGTCTGAAATCTGAAGTGCCAGAGCTTTTGAGACAATTTAAAAACTTAAGTGACACTCAAAAACCTCAGGCTAGGTTATTGTGAACTTGCTGGAAAAGCCTTGCTCTGTTTCTCCCCCTTTTCTCTGTTTCTTATTCCCTTCCTCTTTTTAGTTGTAGTTTGCTTTTCAATCAGATTTCCAGGTGGACATGCTGTCCAGAGAGCTCTGTGAATGAGGTGTTGTGTGCTTCCATCTTTGAGTTAAGTTAGTTAAGCTAGACAAAGAAAAAACCCCAAACAAATATACAGGTGACCTATTTTTTTTTTTTTGTAATCCATGAAACTCTCTGAGCAACTCACCCAGAAAAGGAGTGACAATCTCAAAACAAAATCACAGCTGTGAACCTGCTTGTGATGAAGAGAGTGAAGATGAAGGAAAGAAGGGAATCAGAGGAAATGATTTGTCCTTGCAACAGAACACTGATTGCTACTCCAGGCCGTGGCACTGACAAAGGGTATTGATCCTGCTCCACATACAGATGCAGTTTATGGCATCCCTTGGATGGATTTTCTGCCGACTTGGAGCCTTTCCTTATAATGCAGGTGATGAGCCATTGAAAGCATGCTGTGTTGTGGCCCAGATCCTGCCAGCGTGTTGCTCTGACAGGAGTACTCTGAGGCAATCTGTTCCTGTCACACTGCCAGAGTGACAGTGAGACACGGGGTCTGTTTGGTGTGTGCATCAGGCTGGAGTCAGAGCCCGCCAAAAACTATCTCTGACTTCAGTGAGCTTCAGAGTAGGCTATGAGCTGATTCCCACGGGAGGGAGAAGAGTTTTCCTCTCCAGACACAAAGGAAATGATGCTTTCACAGGGTTACATGGTTCAGCCCATCCTGTCTTTACCCAAACTCACCACAACCCCACAGAAAGGTGGCAGTCTTGTTACTTACACTGGGAGTAAGTGGTGCCGGTCCCACTGACACTGAACCTGTTGAGGTGGAGTCTGTGAGTGACCACGTTCTTCTGGGGCTGGAAAAGGATGATGTGCACCTTGGGTGCAAACAAGCAGCCCAGCACAACAAAGCCACTGAGACTCACAGAGATGCACATGGTGGTGGTTTGCACCTAGGAGAGAGTGGGCACAAAGCACTGTGTTTCAGTATGGAAAGCTCTGAAATGCAAAATATTAGAAGCATTATCACACAACAGCATGAGCCAGAGTCCTGTTTGCACTGGTGCAGGCTGGTGTGAATCTCTGTTGCATGTTTATCATCCACAATCCCAGTATCCTGTGAATGAGGTGCTGGTGCTGGTGGTGCCCTGTGCCTCTGCATGTCAGGGAGAGATTTACTGAGTGTGTTCTCCCTTGTATTAGTACAGAAAGGATAGATCTGCTCTATTTCTCTCCTACCCCTATCTCTAACTTGCTGAGAGAACCCTCTGTAATGCTTGTCATGCAATATCTGAGCAATTCTGGCTGCAGTGGGAACAAGCTCACACATAGTGTACATTATGTGGGTTTACATCAAGTGTCTCATGCAAAGCATCCATCTGAAAAACAGTTTAGTCTCTAGCCCCAGTCCTAATCAGAGAACTTGAGTAAGCCCTTGCAGAAATATAGGTGTGATTTGGAGTAAAGATAGTATCTGGTGACTGTTTTCAGACTGGGTCTGAAAGGTGTCCTGATTTTGAGCCATCAATTTTTGGGCTCAGAAATGAATTGTTTGTAAGGTTGCAGGATTTTAGAATATTTGCCTTGGGGCATTTGTTAGTATAGCTTTGCTGGCACTGCCTATCTTTCATGCTTTTTATTCAATTGTATAACTAGGTGCCAGTTTACTGCCTCATTTTCAGTTTATATTCTTTTCTTCCAAGCAGATTCCTTAATTAAGATGTTGAATTAAACTGCTTTAAATTCTACTGCTTTATTTGAATGATTATACCGTAGATGTACGGTTCATTTTTCCTTAGTTATACTCCTGCAGTTCTTTAAGATTAGCCTTCTTCCATGGAAATGCTTCTCACATCTCCTTGTCAGAAATAATTTGTGCAAATTGGAAAATAGAGTAGGGAATGGACATTGTTGCCTTATATATATACTGAGCACAATTGGTGTTTTGTCATCAGTGAGGATAATTAATGTGATCACTTAATAATCACTCTTTGCACAATGTGGATGTGGCAAGCACCAAGAAATGTGCTCAGTTTTCACAGGGTGAGTGAACATGGAAGATCCTACAGAGCCTGCATGAGAAAGGAACGCCTTAACTGCACATTCTCCTTCACCTCTCTGCATTTTGTCCACAGACCTGTGATGTTAGGTCAGGTAGATATTGAACTGGGTGCTGTATAGGTAAGACAAGACAGGAGTTTCCTGATAAAACAAGAGTAAATGAAGCTACCTTTAATTTCATTGGTTTCAAGTTAAGTTTTTTTCACTATCAATGCTCTCTCTCCCACCCTGCTTTTCCTAGGGTTTGTGCTGCCTGGAGCAGCTCAGCTGTGCTGGCATAATTATTCACTCAATCAATTAAATGATTTGGGTTAAAAATAGCTCCATCCCACAGGGTTCCTTTTAATCCAGGTCACTCCAGTGGTTCAGTGTGTAACCCAGCCTCACAGACTGGACTGGTGTGCTGGCAGAGTGGAGGAAATCCCCCTGTGTTATGCCAAGGCACATGGAGAACAGGGAAGAGATTCAGCACAGCCAGCAGGGCTTCACCAAGAGCTACAGATGTCATTTATCTGGAACTGTGTAAAGCCTTTAATAGGTGCCCCCCAGCACCATTCTCTCTAAACTGGAGAGATATGGATTTGATGGGTGGGCTTTTAGATGAATAAGAAATTGGTTGGATGGTCACACCCAGAGGACAGTGGCTAATGGCTTGGAGTCCTGATGGACATCAGTGACAAGTGGTCCTTCAGGGATCCATGTTGGGACCAGTGTTATGCAATATCTTCACAAATGACATGGATGAAGGGATCAAGTGTATCCTCAGCATATTTGCAGATGACTCCAGGCTCAGTGGGGATGTTTCTAAGGCTGTTCATTGGTGATGCCACCAGACCAGGGCTACATTAGGATGACACAAGTTGTTTCCGAGTCAATATGTGACACTGCATGGAAACTAAATATGGGCTTTTCAAAGGAACCCCAGAAGTGTAGACTTGTCATGAAAGTATCAAAAAATGTTAAAAGTATTTTCTGCTGATTTTGTAGTACTTGAGTTGGTTTATTTGGAACTTTGTATATAAATTAAATGCCTACAAGTGGTTTTGAAAACTCCACTGAGGAGATAAGGCTGTAAAATTCTGCTTGAACAATCAAGTCATGCTCCTCTTGGCCATTACTGTCTGTACTGCCCACTCATGTGACTGTCTGCACTGATATTTCCTTCCTTCTGTGTCTGTCTGCCTGATTGCTTTGGGTGTCCGGAGCTGTTCCCTAGTGCCTTCTTTAAACTTTTCCTTCATTAGCTTCAATCCATTACTTGCTATTCTAACTTACCCTGAGACTGAATAATCCCTTCCTCTCATTTTGTTGCCTTGAAATTATTTATAGTCTGTGATCACGTCTCCCTGGGTTTACTCTTGTCTAGACTAAATATATTTAGCTCTTTTACTGTCACTCTGCATGTTTCACTGCATCATTTGTTACCTATCCTTGTTTTCTAGAGGTTTTCAGTACATTTCCTAAGCTGAGTAAAATAGTACTAGATATATTGTTCCAGGGTGGCCCCACCAAAAGTATGTTAAGTGACATTATTAGCTCCACAGTTTTATATGCTATATCATGTACACAGTATTGGCAATAACACCCCTCTAAGGTAATTTACCTTTCTTCTGGGCAGAAAGTTGAACTAATTCTCTGCAAACTGCTGCAAGGGCCAACTCCCACAGTCACTTCTCACATCATAATAACTGTGAGATTTCCAGTGGAGCAAACCTGAATCTTTTTCTGAGACAATTTCCTTCTGTTCAAAAATACGATATTATTGAACTTGAAGCTTTGCAACACTATCTGACAATTTAAACAGTTTAATGTTTCTAAAGTTTACTGGTGAAGGCTGACCAATATTTTATGCTCAGTGAAGTATGTGTTTCATAAAGTGCAGAAGGAATAAAAAGTTCTGTATTTAAGTAGACTGTTGCATTTTTTTTTAAACTACCCCGTTTCATAGGAAATTTTGAAATTCTATCCTTATATCTTTTGTTTGGAAGAAAATACCATTTTTAATAGCAGATTCTTTTGCAGAAGGAGACTGGTTAGTCCAGATTTTGTTTTAAACTCCATTTCTGCCAAATAACTCATTATGACTAATTTTAGGTCATGATCTACTGGGTTTTTCTGTTAGGACTGTGACATCAGATAGTGATGAACCCAAATGAATACTTAATCCCCATGTTATGCCTCTATTGCAATCAGACTAACTGTATGAATCCCAGCTCTGACTGCACATGGTCTTTATGAAATGAGACCACCTTTCTCAGAAGTAAGCCAAAATCACGTAACATTGAAAGAGATCTTATTTGCAAGGGACCCAGAGGACAAAATAAGTGAAAAAAGTTTTTAGTCAATGCTGACACAGTCCTCTAGAGGGATGCATATGATTTATGGAAACAAATGTCCAAAGACTTACTCTGTAGTCACTGGATGTCACATAAAATATAGGGAGGAAGGCCAGCCAAATGATGCACGTTGTGTACATTGTGAAACCGATAAACTTGGCTTCGTTGAAGTTCTCTGGACATTTCCTGGTTTTGAAGGCATACACAGTGCATAAGACCACGAGGATTACATCATATGTTAAGGACATTAACATACTGGAATCTTTGACATTGCATTTGAGGATGACAGTCTCTCTCTTCTCGGGGAGCGTGTATCGCCTGGTGCCCGGCGCCTCCAGGATGAGCCACACGGACACCACCACCACCTGTACCAAAATGAGACTCAGGCAGATGAACACCTGAGAGCTGGGGCTGATGAACTTGGGCCTCTGAGCACCATTCTTTACCCCATCGAATATCCTGGCAATGCAGTTCGTTTTTGTCAGGAGGGCAGAGTAGCAGACGGCAAAGGAACTTCCTAGCCCCAAACGACGGAGGGTGCAGATGGCTGGAGAAGGCTTGGCTATGAAGAAGAAAGTCATGCTGTAAGACAGGAATACCCCAAAGAGCAATATGTAGCACAGCTCACGGCCAGAGGCTTTGACCAGGGGGGTGTTGTTGTGCTTGATGAACACCCCAATGACCATGAAAGTACAAATAAAGCCCAGGCATGCGATGGTAACAGGACCTATTGCCCAAGCATCTTCCCACTTGATGTAGTCTTCTGGTAGGTCATAGCAGCCAGTCAGGTCAGCTGTGGGCCATTTTCCTGGCCCGCAGTCTGCACAGGTGAATTCATCAGCCAGGTACTCATAGGTTTCACAGGGAATACAAATCCAACAGCAGACATCTCCTGGTTGCATATTCTTCATCTCGTTAGGAGCGCAGGGGTCGCTGCACTGGGAGACAGGGACAGAGCTCCTGGACCAGTGGATAGAGTCTACCTCCAGTGACAAAGTTTCTGCCCACTGACCAACCTTCACGTAGGAGTATCTGTCTCCAGTGAACTGGAAATTGAACACGTTGTATCGTCCTATCCCATCTCCATATGCATCAAATTTAACCATACTGTCTGCATCATTGGGAGGGTTGAATGGAGCTGTGAAAAAAAAAAAAAAAGGAAAGAAATAGAAAAATGTTATTATCAAAGCTACATATCGTACTTTTTTCATCCCTCTGGCAAGCATAGGCACCTGACACCTTATAGAATCCAATTCAGTTGTCAACAGGTAAGTCAAGAGGTGTGTATCTGTCTCAGTTTTGAACCTGGAAAAAGAGCTCAAATAATGTAACTGTATTTCACTTTACATTTATAAATGTAAGATGACCAATGTCCCTACCTTATTTTGTCTTGGATACAAATCAGTTCTCTAATTATTTCTCCTAGTATGCATCACTGCTATCTCTCATATTTTCTCTTGAAAGAAAGAGGTTTGCTTCTGATTCTCAGGATTTTTTGGTGAAAGTTGACTGCCATGATATAAGTAAAATTAAACAGTCAGGTGATTAAATGTCAGTTTCGAGGCCAACAGTCTGGAATGCAGTTGAATAGAGGATTCATTTTTAGGATGATGGAGAAGGAACTGTGCAGTCCTCAACAATTTCTTATTATGTCTTTTTCACTTCTCTCTATGTTGTAGGAAGTTTTGAATCCCTTCTATTTTGCTTCAGTTTTACAACTTTCTGATATTCTTGTATGGTCTAAGGTCCCCAGCACATGCTGCTTTGGTCCTGTATCTTGTTTGGGCAATAGATGAAAAAAAACACAAGCTGGATCTGTGACCTTCTGTGAAATCAGTATTGTAACACTTCTAACTGGTAACCTCTAGAGAGTTTTGTTTTTTCTCCAGCTGAGGTTTATCCAGAAAATGAAGAAATATTAAAAATCTGGGAGGAAATTGCATTTACCATGTGATTTATTGGTCGTTTGGTGTAGCATCAAAAGTAAAAAGTTTTACAGGCAGGAAGAAAGGATTTTTTTTTTTTACCATTGATGAACAATAAAGGTGATTTTATTCCCCAGAGTCTGACCATAGAAGTGGTTTCACTGTCATTGCTGGAATAAATCTCTTCCCCTGCCTCTTTGCCCATGCTGTGCTTGAGCTTGAGCAATGTCGTATAAGGGTGTAATACCTTCCTCCACTTCAATCTCCAGGTACTTTGGATTTCTTGTGGTAGATTTATTTAGCTTCTTTAAAACACTGAGGCCAAATTCTTTCACCTTTTTTCCTGCAGAGAGTTACTTTATTTTGCAGTGCTCTGGCTAAGGTCAGTAAAAGGGACACTGGGTTTTGGCATAGAAACCCCATCTGGAGGGTTGAAATTGTAACCTGCACCTCCTCAACTGCTGCAGTTGGAGTGCATTTCTTTCCCAACTTTCTGCTTGTTGTAGGGTAAAGTTGGAATATAATTTACATCCACCTATACTCTCTTCTGAGTCAAGACTGCATGTTCTCATCCCTGCCCTTTCCTGCTCCTTCCCACCTCAGCTGTGTCAGCCACAATGGTGGGCAGCCTTGGTTTGCAGGATTACAGAATCATGGAAATACAGAATAATTCAGGTAGGAATGGGACCACCAGCAGGGCTCTCTGATCCAACCCCCCTGCTCAAGCAGGGCCATCCCAGAGCACACGGCACAGGATTCATGCAGACAGCTCTGGAACATCTCTGTTGCTGTTCTCCCGGGGACGACAGGGAAAAGAGGCATAAGAATGCAGTACACAGAGCCCAGTTCAGTCAGTTTTACTTCAAATATGCGATCCTTGTATAGGATACATCGTACAAGCATATACTATTGGTTAACAATATTAACACCCCCTAAAAGCTATTGACTAACCATGAACAAGTCTAACAAACACCAGCTGCAGGATGTTTTCATTCTTCTGATAACAATTCTCATAACAAAGTTGCAGAAACATGAAAAACTTTCACTTAATCCATGAGAAAGTTTTCTAACCAGACATGACAGCAAAAATATGTCTGAGTCTTTCTCTGCCCAGGCTTCCTGCGTCTACAGATCTCCAGTGAGGGAGGCTCCACTCCCTCTCAGGCAGCCTGTTCCAGTGCTCTGTCACTGCACATAAAAGAAATGCTTTCTCATGTTCACAGGTTCCAGTTTCTGTCCTTTGCCTCTCTCTTATTGCCATTGAGAAGAGCCTGGCTACCTTCAGATACCCCCATACACTGGTGAGGTCCCCTCTCAACTGTGTCTTCTAAAGGCTGAATAAGCTCAACTCCCCCAGCATTTCCCCATAAGACAGATGGTGCAGTCCCTTATCATCTTTGTACCTCTCTACTGGGCTTGCCCCAGGAGCTCCATGTCTTTCTTGTACTGTACAAATTAGAACTGGGTAGCCCAGGAACTTGTAAAAAGTTTATTTTATCTTTTCTTTTTTTTTGTCATTATTGGCATCTAGTTGTAACACTCTGTAGTCCAACAAGACCTCTGAGAGTACAAAAATTAAGAGCAGCATAATCCTCTCCCAAATGACCAGTCCTGCTGGAAGTGACATGCTCTGAATTAAACAAGTAGATAAATTCAAAATACAGGTTAACAAGAAGACTATTAAGTAGCTTTCCTCCTCGCCCTCATCTTCCTCGTGCACAGGCATGCAAGCACTCTCATCCAGGAGCAGCATTAAAACGAAATCATAATGCAGCACTTAACAGCTCCTCAATAATGTGCTGTCACTGCCAGTGTCTTATTTCATTATTCATAACACTTACATAGATTGTAGAAGCTGTTAACACAGCAGCCCAGCTTTAAGAACCAGTTTATTCACTTCAGTGTTATCCAGGCCAACTCCTGAGGTGGGCTGAGAGCCTGTGACTGCTGCTGGCACCAGTGGAGCTGCAGGTCAGGAAGACAAACTGCAAACTGCTTGTTTGACATTTTCTGTCAAGAAAATAACTTGAAGGTCACAAACGCCCCAGTGCAAGTTACCTGAGGGTTTAAAACACCAGTAACAGGATGTTCTATTCAGGACAGAATTCCCTCTGTGTAACATGTTTAACAACTCCTTATAGAAGAAGTTCTGGTGAATATTTGTCATTTAAATAGAGCAAAGTATTTTCCTTAGACTTTGCAGGGTGCAGAAGGCAAAGCAGGTAATCAGGTAGTCTCACACAGAGTCAGCTTGGAGCTCATGTATAATTGCCTTCCACAGGGCTGTTCCCATGCTAAAAGAAACAAAAGGTTTTTGTAGGACAGTACGTTCTAAGTTAACCAAAGCTTGTAGCTTGAAACATTCATTTTTAGTGGCTGCTGATAGAGGAAAATAAATCACCCTCTTTCATATGGAAAGGATGAAATCATTTAACCAAACAATGATGTATTAAATTATAGTAGGTGAGCCAAAGCCTACAAATGAACCCACTGGGTGGCAGCAATTAATATACCCACTGAGTACATATAAAATCTCTAAAGCATTTTAACGTACCATTTATCAACATGTTCTAGATCCTCTAGGATTACTTCCAAAAAGTAATGTTTTCATAAAATATGATGTAATAATAATCGTAAAATTAAGATGCTTATAGGCAAGAAAGATGCTCATCACAAGAAAGCAAGACCTTATGTTTTAGAGTAAAAATAACAGTTTTTGTAAATTGGTTTTCCTAGAGATGATGTCAGGCTGTCATAAGTCACTCTGCAATTTTTTTTTATATATTCCAGTTTTGAGAGAAAACCTACAATCTTTATAGCAGGTATTTCTGGCAGGTCTATTGCAGAGTTGTAGCTCAGCTCTTTTACATTTATCCCTTGGGACAGGACAGACAAGAGTCTCTGGATCTCATCAGCTGCTAGCTAAGAGTCTGAGTGACAATATGAACTTTGAACCTTTGAATCCTCTTCCCTTGCACTTCATGAAATGAATTAGCCCTGTGTAAAGCGGTTATATAGGAATTTTGTAAAAGAAATTATCAAGGAAAAGAAAGGATAATTAAAAAAGACTTAAAGCTGTGATGCTTTGTGCTCCAGCTTGCAGCATTTCAGCAATGAAGATGCAACAGCAGTGACATTTATAAGAGCAGGAGGGCAGAAGACAGAAATCTTTGGAACCCTGCTGCAGGCAGCACAGCTCCGTCAGCTCCCTGGAGGAATCCTACTGGAGGAGATGATTCCATTGTGCAAGTGGAGGACAAACTCCTTCCGCTTCATATAACAGAGGAATAACTGTAGATTTATGACTGTTTTAGTAGTAGATATGGATAAGAACATAAAATAACATCATAGCTTTTATGTAGTGAATGATGTAATTTTTTTCCCATCTTCTTAAGTGGGATTAATTTTTCCAACAGTCACATAAGTTGCAAAAACATGCTTATCTGCTGTTGGAAGCAGGTGAGTTGGTTTCATTTAGAAATCTTTATTATTTTTGGTGTCAGTGATGTACAGCTCTTGGTGAGATGAAAATTTCAGAAAGAAAGTTCTGAAGGAGAGATTGATTTTATCTTTGGGCAAAACCTTTATTTGAAGAGGTAGTATGAGAAATATATTTAAATGCTTATAATTCTGCACATTGCCTCAGTTGAATGAAAAATACTCCAGCATTTTTTAATGAGGAATGAATAGAAGAGGAAAACAAAGCTGTTTTCATCCTAATTAGGCACTGGAAATCTTTTAAGAGGCTGAGCAGCCTGGGCAAAGATGTGTGTCATCTTAACTGGCTTGGAATCAGACTGGGTGTTTTTTGTCAGCAACATCTTTGGGCCAGGAAGGATATTTTGCATAGAGTCTTGCATGTATCTGGCACAGAGATGAGTGTGTAGGTGTCCTATAGAAAACATCCTCAGGAGCTCTTTCCGGTAGAAATGAGGACAGATATCCCTACATCTAAGAACACTCTTCATGTCCAGTAAAACACACGTCTGTTCTTTGTTAGCAGTGTATTCTTTCTGAACAAGGTACAGATCACAGAGGCACAGCTCACTAGCTATGAGGCAATTCATTAATAGCAAGGCTTGATGAAAGCACTGCAGTTTTTCAGCTTTTCAGTTGGCAAAGCTGGCAGATTTCATGGGGTTTGGAAAGAGATGTACAAAGGACTATTGGGTGCACCGAAGGTACCATCTTCCACAGCTTGTTGGTCCCAAAGATTGTAAGGACCTCATGATAAAATAGAAATGGAAATGTAAATAGGGAATGGGCTGGGGTTTCTGAAAAGTTGAGTAAAACCTCCTTAGTCTCACTAGATGGTGCTGCAAAAAATCAGAACTTCTGATTTAAGATTGAAAAATAAGACATTTTTTAATGCAACAGAAAAATATAGTTATTTTTTAATCCCCCTACTCTTTCTGTTACATATCCAGAGCAATGCCTTTTTAAAACACTTTAAGGAAGAGCCTAGATACTAATATAACAGGATATGGTGTGTTTGTCCAACGGGCTCATCTGTGTGTATGATGCCTTATCTTGAAAAGTATCAGAAAAGACCCTGAGAATGCACATTTCTTTTCATTCTCTTTTATTTTTAGCTCGATATGGCTTATTGAGGTCAAAGTGACTTATTTCTGCTTGGCTGAACATTCAGTCCGAGCAATGGGGACCTGATGCACCCACTCCTGCTTCAGCACAGTGCAGCTGTTTGAATACCTGATTGACAGCAGGCACACTGAAATTTGGCAATTTAAAAGTTAGTATGGGGGAAGATCAGAGTGAAGTCTCACTAGATTGTACCTTTCCACAATTAACAAAATATTAGTTTCCACGGAGACAAGTATTCATTTTTAACCACTGGACCACTGCCTCTGTACGTATTTGGGTCACATGCAGCATTGCTTCTTCTCATTTAAGAAATGAATGAGACAAATGAGACAGATTAGTTCCCTACAAATGTAACTTTACTATCTGTGTCTACAGATTTTCCGTTCAGGTCTGTGGTTTCTCTCTTAGGCTAGACATTTGCAGTAGGGAATTTTGAAACCAATCATAGACCCCCACAACTTTTGCAGTGGTCAGAGACAGAAATGTTTTCTTCATGCCAAGATCTATCACAGGGATGTATGTGGATGAGCTAGTAATCCCAATCTTGTGTCCTGCAAAAGAGAATGAGTATTCTTAGGATTCGCTTTAGAGTGGTATGTAGAAAAGCCCAGCCAAACTATCCTTTTTCTGTTGACCACCATGAGTGTGACTATCTGAAATACATCCACTGTTTCTGTATCTGAAGAGAGATGAATAGCTCCATGTCTGGAGCAGAAAGACTCACAGCTGGAGCACCGAAGTGGGAGCAGCAGGTCCAAGCTCTCTGCAGTGTACCTGGGAGCAGGTGTCTCACAAGCTGTCTGCACAGGCTGCTGCGGGGGCCATCAGAGAGAACAGACTGAGAACATCGGCCAAATGAGATAAGAAGGGTCTGAAAAACTAGAAGAAATCCTTCAGCTTGTCATTATCCTCATTATTTTCAACCTGGCTGAGCACAGAACTCCCAGGCTACCTTTCCTGTGAAATGCTTGCCTCAAACATAATGTTTTACATTTCCAGGTATGTGTTGTCCTCTTGCTTGCTCTTGGGCATTGATGTGGTTTTTAGGATATGGGGAGAATGAACTAGATGCTAAGTTGTAAACCTTCATCAAGGAAACAGTGAAATTGCCCTTATTCTTTTAAAGGAAATTTAGGGAATTAAAAAAAGAATTTCTTCTTTCTTAAAGTGTTTGGATTTTGAGACATGGAAGGTAAAGCATGTAAAAATTCTGCACTCATTGTATTTCTCCTAAAAATACAAATCATCTCCCCTGAAATTAAGAATATTTCTTGCAGTTTTCTGGTTAAGGTTGAATTAGTTCAAATTTAAGATAAAACAAATACTTATGGAAAATCATCTAAAGTGTTTTTCTTTTTTTTTTTAATAAGTCTGCTAGGTTGATAATTAATATGAGTAATTAATGAGATCCCAATATAGAAATGCCTTTCAATTGATACCATTCTTTTAATTTAAGCTTATCCACTTAAAGAAATGGTTGTCACAAGAGGCAAAGTGCATGCAATGTAATTCAAATCAACAATCACTTGCAATTACAAAGGAAATTAAACCATGACTTCAAACTGCCTAACTCCTCCCTCAGGCCAGCTCACTGTTTTGTGCACAGAAGCAAGGGGAACCCATTCCCACTATGAAGAATTATGGTCACAGTTTAGGGTGACAACACACCAGCTCAGAAGCTGGGACTGTAAGTTCTGGGCTGGCCTTTGGTAGTTCCTGAAATGTTTAGATCTGAGGAAAATTTGAGTTGACTGGTGAGTTCTCTGTCAGTTGCTGAACATTAATGTTGCTCTCAGAGTCTGAGGTTTCGGCTGGGACTTTCTCCCAGTTCAGGGGTCATGGGTACCCTGTGTCCAAGTTGAACATTTGAGTGAGGGACATTCCCATGTAACCTCAGAGCTGCGAACTGGTTGCCATGCCTTTTACCCCTCTCTTCCCAGTACATCCAAGGTACAGCTGAAAGAGATTGAATTAATTTTACTATAATTTACTTTTGGACTAAATTAAGATGTAGTTATATCACGGGCACGAATCTTGCTCTTTTTGGAGGCATTGTTCCATGATGTGCTAATTCCACCCCCAGACTGGATATGTAGCTGTCTAAGGAAGTGTTAAATACCTAATAATATTTTTGCCCTTCTTTGTCAGCCTGAAGGAAATATGAATAGATTCAGTTATTAAGATATTAAAGGAAGTTGGTTAAAACATTCACTCCTCTGTGGGTCATGAGGATTAGAGAGGTGTTTCCAGACACAGCTCTGAATAATTTAGTTAGATAGTTTGCCCTTAGAGATCAGAAGCAAATGAACCATGAAATAGACACTCTGGCTGTTATTTCCTAATTGACTTGATATGAAGACACTCCCAAATCAGGTGGACTGACATAGATTTAATTACTCATACTGCAATGCTATTATTTAGCAGTAGTATTATGGTAGCTGTGACAGTCCAAGATGCAAGAAATTTCAAGTGCCTAAGAAAGGCAGTATTTCTTATTAGACTTACAGATGAAGGAAGTGCACAAGCTTTCAGTCCCAAGGTCACTCCATTAGGTCATCAGCACCCCTGCTCAATAAATTTGACTTTTATTTATTTTGGAGGAACAGCTCTGCTAGGAGTTTAGTGTATCAGGTTTTTATTTCCTGCTGGAAACACAATTTCCCTTTGCAAACAGCCTCATTACTATCCATTTGCAGAGTAATTGCTGAAAGCTTTTTGTTCACTTCTTTAAAAGTATAGAGTTCAGAAACACAAGGTCTGATCAAGATGCAAGACAAGATATGACAAAGAGATGTTATGCCAAAAGCTTCTTTTTTTTCCAGATATGTGGGCAGTCTAATAAAGATATTGCCTCTTCCTACAAATCTTATGACTCTATGCTATTATTTTTGTTAAGAAGCTACTGAAAACTCTCAGCAATCACCCTACAAATTGCTAATAATGAGATAATTTGCAAAATGAAATTGTATTTGCAGTAGGAAAATAAAACCTTAAGTAGTGAATTCTAAGGAGAGCATGTATTTGAAATAATTGAAGCTCAAATTTATTGCACATTTTGTGGAAAAAAAGGAGCTGTAGAATGCCTCAGAGCTGGAATAAAGACACAATACCACGGTGAAACACAGGAACCTTTAGGCTCAGACATATTATGCAGCTCAGTTATAGCATTTGGCAAATCTGACATAATGCTAGTGGAGGACAAAGAATTGGAGTAGAGCTGGAAAGGTAAATGTTTCACACATCACAAAGTGTAAGATTCTGGAGTGGATCAGTTTTCTCTTGGAATATAATATGTGAATGAAAAAAAGTGACCTATATTTCTTGAACATAAGTTTAATTAGAGTATCTATTTTGGGAGTGCAGTTTTCTTACAGATCTCCTATAAAGAAGAGAGAAATTGGCACTTCCGAAGGTGGGCTCTGGCTAATGTGAGATGCCATCAGGAAGGTGGGTTACTTCCTCCATCAATAGCTCTTCAGTTATACTGCAAAGTGTGTCAAAGCATACATGAAGCTGGGTGGCTTCAATTTTGGCCACTGATGGAGAAATCCAGCTAATGTTTTCAGTAAGGCCCACCACACACACTGAATGGGCTCATCTTCCTTTGTAAAGGTATGAGTGTGGATTTTATTTTTGCTCTTTTGCATATAATAAGGCAGTGGCTGGAAATGCACATCTACTGAAATTGCAAGTTAATTCAGTATTCAACAGAGTCCATTTCAGCTGATCAAATGCTGTGTCAGCCAGAGAGGTGAAAGTGGGCTTCTCACATCAATGAGTTTCAGTCAAAAGAGAGTGAGATAAAGGATAACTCTTAGCTTTTAAGGTTATTCCTGCATATCACACATCAGCTGCAGAGGTAGCACGTCACCTCTCCCAACATCATCAGTGTTCATTTGCATGTGTTAAGCTACAACACACAACCTGAACGTCCTATTAATACTTGCAAATTCTTCTGTTGTCAGGAGTAAAAGATAAAGCTGAGAGCACCGAATCATTTTTGCAAATGCTTTGCTCCACTGAATCAGTTCAGCAACAGCAATCACTGGACCTCAGGGGAAAAAGTAAAATGAAAATGTTGATTTATTTGCCTGTTTTATGGTGGCAGCAGAGACACATTGATAGGATTAGACTGATGAAATGTTTCAGAGATCTAGAAAAGACATTAACAGCACTGCCTCAAACCTTTCTCAGACTTGAGATAATTTCTTCTACAAAGAGCCTCTAAAGTTAGGCTTTTTATTCTTTCAGTTACTGGCGCATTAACTAGCCATTAGCTATTTATTCAAATGGATGTGAAAATGTAATAGGGAAAGTTTAACAAACTTTTCCAGCACATTTTCATCAGTTCCCAATATCAGTTTCATAGTTTTTTCAGCCACTGTCTGGTGAAGACCTATCCTGGTACAGCGGGCCAATCTTTGACACAAAGCTGATCACTTGGAGCAGTGATCAGCTGCTCCATTCATCAGGGCAATAGAAAAATGTCATGGAAAAAATTCTACTTTTACAGAAATCACAGGTAAAATTTATTTATAGGAGTACATGGTATATGGTTATTTATATCAAGGGAAGGAACCACAAGAGCAAAACCTTTTGCTGTTACAGTCAATGGCATAAATGGTGCTTAGGCTAGTAGAGTCCAGCAATCCCACCCCATAAATTTCTGCATATGATCAGGCATGTCCTGGTGTTTTGGAGCAAATTTACAACTTATTGTAAAAGTTAGAGCCACAGAGGAAGTGTTCCTACAGGAAGAGAGCAGGACAGTTCTGTGGCAGAAGCACAGGAGGATGCTTGGGGCTCCAGAGCTGCACAGCCAGCTACTGATCCCTACACAGATTCAGCCTTGGGAAGAAGGGAAGATGGTTTTGGGGCATAATTAATAGAAAGAAGAGCATGTTTGGAGCATATGCAAAATGTCCTTTGAATGGTAAAAAAACTAATGTAGTAACAAGAAGGTCAAAGGCTAGTAACAGCCTCTCCAAAAAAAAAGAACTGGGACTGTCCCCTGATTGTGGATGCTGGAACTATCAGTGATGTTACCTAAACACCAGGAGACTCTCCCTTCCCTTTGCTGTGAAAAGACCACTGATTTTGGATTGTGCTGCTCACAAATGCAATCTCAACAATCATACATTAAGTATTTTTTTTTGTAGAATTGGTTAAATAAAGTAAAATTTTAAACAACAGTGGGTGAGTGCTCCTGTGAATGTGTGTGTTCATGCCTCTCTCTGTATTTTCCAATCTATACAACAAATGCAGTTATACTGGGTCACAGAATCAAAATAATATCAGATGTAGCCCTTAGGAATTACATTCCACCCTGAAAATCCATATTCTCTCATCTATAGAGTAACATGGGATTTCTGTAGCACATACATTCTGCATAAGGACTCTGCTTAAGTCTGGGCTTCCCTCAGCTTTCTAACCAGTAGTTTCCCTGTTTCCTCTGAGCGCAGTGCAATCCCTTCCTGAAGGGAACACCCTAAGATGTTTTCTTCACTGAGCCTCATATTTCAGCCACAGAACTGGTAAATATTTCATATGTACAAAGGATTTTTTCTTTAGCTTATTCCATCAAATTGTCTGGAATCCGTGTATAGCAGCAAGTACAAAAATGTGGTGCATGAAACCTCCATTGAATTGAGGAGCATTCACAGATAGATGCACATTTAAAAAGTGAATATCTCTCAGCCTTCAGAAATGGTCTTGGATTTCTTTGGTAAGAAATGTGCTAGATGTATATGTGACACTAGTCTAGAAGAGATGGGATGATTCATATTGCTGCGTAGAAAGATGGACTTGTACAAGAAAAGCAAAACTGTAGGAGATGCAGCATGCAGATACAAGACGGAGGGGGCAGGGACCTTCAGACTGTGAGGTACAGCAACCTCTGCTTTCCATCTACTGGGTGTTTGCAACCACCATTCCCATCCCCACCACGTCTGGCCCTGAGCTGCTCTTCAGAAGCATTGAGGAAAGAGTGAGTTTTTGTGTGGAGACCCTACATCCCAGAGTACTGATCTTGGTAATTTCTTAATAAAATACATGCCTTAAGTTTAAGAATTTCTATTTGGAGACATGGTCCTTTCTGGCTTAGTGCTGAACCCTTTTTCATCCCAACAGTGAGCAGCTGAGCTGTCCATGGATGGAGCAAAAAGCAAAAGAGAAAATCAAAGGATTGCTCCTGTAGCCATGATACAACCAGGATTTCATGGACATTTCTGCTAGAGGTTTCTCTGCCTCTGATACCCCTATACATGATATGTGTCTTGTTCCCCTTGCCTTGAAGAATTTTAATATTCTTTGTCTTCACTTGTTATATGCTCAGACAAATACACTCTCATGGCAGGAAGAAGGAAACAAAAGGAAATGACTCACCCAGATAACAGCAATGAAATATATTTTTACATTCTATTCTATATCTGCTAACTAAATAGCCATAAATATTGCAGCGATGCCAAGGCAGATATTCTCTGAGATGCTTTTAGAGGTGTTTAGAAACTTGGCTCTGACAAATGAGGAAAAGAAGGTCACACACATTTGTCTGTCAGGTCCATCCAGTTTGCAGGTCAGTTTGTGAAGAGCATGCATATGTAGAAGGAGTTTCTGCTCCATGAAGATGTAAAGATGGTTGCTTTTTGAAAAAATGGGAAAAATTTGGGGAAAAATATGTTAGTGGAAAATGTAAACAATGGCTGTTTTGAGTTTGGGTTGAGTTTCTTTCTCCCTTTTTATAGCGAAACAGGCCTGTATCACTGAGTGGTGGGGGTTTTTTTTTGCACTGGGAATCAGAAATGGAAAAGACAGACTTGAAGGGAATAGTTCAGGCTTTGCAGGAAGGTGAAATAGATTCATATGCTCATCTGGGCTGCGTTTAACAAGTACAAATACAGCAGTTGGCTTGGGACAAATTTGTCTGCAAACTTGGTATGTGAAAGTGATGTAGGATTCAGACCATGATCCATGTTTAGATTGCAGCACCAGGCTGGGCTGAGTGTCAGTGTCTCACTAATGCAGCCGTACTGGTCTTGTCCCTGTTCCTGTTCAACCACTGTTAACCTCGAAATATCTTTGTACTGCGCTCTACTGGGTGAAGAAATTGTCTTCCAGGGATGTCGTGAAATTAAAGTTCTTTCAGGAGCAAAGATAGTTTTCTATAGATTATGTTTTCACTTCTGCCTTTGTAGTATAATTATTGGCTGCCAACAAGGATATAGGTTTTGTAAAAATAACATAACATTTAGTTATCTTTTGGATTAGACATCTGGATTTGTGGCTTTCTGTAGTTTTCTTCATCACCTCTTGAAAAGATGAATTTTCTTGGAGACTTCATGGAAGTCCAGGACACACCTGGATTACTCAAAAGGGTAAAATGGAATCATCTTCTCATGTGTTGTCCTAACTGTCAACACTTTTGTGGTCATGTTTAGAGCACAGCCTTTGCCTTTGTCAGCCCCTATTGTAGTATCTCAGCATGCAAGTGAGAGCAACTGATATTAGGAAGTGTCAAAGTGCTCTTCTGTAGCAGGTGGTGGAGAAGAATCTGGTCTTTCCATGGGCTTTTTCAGGGCCAAATTAGAAGCTAAAATGTAAGGGACAGGAATACTGGACCAAAGTTTTCTTTCTCACCTGGTATCTTCTCCTTCAAGGTCACAGGGAAAAGAAGCAGACCTGACATCTCTTTACTTATGTGTGAACATTTCTCCCAGGTAAATCTGTATGAAGAATAAGAATATAATCCAATGGTATGTCCTGAGTTGCCTCCCTACTGTAAAACCCAGTAGGATTGGGAAAGGGACTGTGCACAGTTGGGATGAAAATGTTGTATGAGGCTTTCTGCTCCTCTGAGGACTTGTACAGACCCTTGGTATTTGGGATTCACGTATCATTTGCCAGCAAAACAAAAGATGAAATAATAACCATTATAAAACAAGCAGCAGGCAAACACAGGAGCCTGTCATTTAGAGAAATTAGGTTACCAAGCCTTCTGTCTCTCAAATATGTGATCTGAAAGAAAATCATTGCTCAGTTTGTCAGTCATGTGTTTCTCCACAAACACAGAGTGTCTAATCTCATCCTCTTTTACACACTCGCATGGATGCTGTGAAATCTAGAGATTTATGGATGCCTAAAGGCTACATTATTAATAGGAGATAAGCAGCTGACTATAAATTACATACAAGGCATAGACTATATAATTTTATGTTCAGTATTTCATAGCTCAGCTGAAGTGGTGGGTTGTTTAAATATTCAAGTAGAGGAAACTGAGATGGAGATCTAGTTGCAATTTTAGGGATGCCAAAGTACTTTCACCTAAATTTGCCACTATAACAAGTTTGGGGCTGTTGCTCGCCTGTGGCTTCTGCAGGCTTTCCAGGAATGACACCCAGCTGGGTAAAGGCCAAAGGCAACATACTTCCAGAGACTTCCTGAGGATTATGAAGAAAAGCAGTTGCTGCTCTGTGTCCTGCTAATGCTGCATTTCCATGGGAGCTCAGTGCACAGGTCAGGCAGAGAGCAGTGGCAGCTGGCAGTGGTGGCAGCAGGCAGTGGTGACAGTGGTGGCAGCAGGCAGTGGTGACAGTGATGGCAACAGGCAAAAGCACCTTGCCTCTGAATTCGGGGGGGAGCAATGGCCCAGCACACCTTGGCCTCAGCTGCTGGAGCTTATCTCAAGGGGTAAAAACAGAATTCAACCTCTGCTCCTGCTCACTCAGGCTAATTACTGTGAATTAGTGCCAAAGGAAAGCATGGAACAGCAGCTTTTTATGATGGTCTCTGGCTTTATAGCAGACACCGTTAACAGGTAGGTCACTGACCTGCCATCATGCTCAGAAAATATTTAATGGAAATTTTATTTGGAACCTGTGCCCTAGAGATGATGATGCCTGTGTTCTTCTGCCAGCCCAGGTTCACAGGTGCAGTGAGTGATACACAACACATCCAGAGTGCAGAACAGTTGCTTGCCATCATGATACCTCAAACCTAAACTAGGGGTTGAAAAGGTTCTACCGTATTTTAGTTTCAACCAGCTATATTTACAGCTCTAAAGACCTGAGCAAACTGGTCTGATTGCACAGCTGCCTTACCTTTCAGCAGGAATCTAGACTGGAGACCACCTAACCTGCTTTATTCTTTAACTTGATGATTTTATGTATTATGAATCTATAGCATATACAATTAAAAATCTATATAAATTCATATATATAAACAAAGTACATAAATATAATCATATATACACATACTAAAATCTTCAGGAGGACTAAGTAGAGATTAGCTTATTTACTCTTTTAGGGTAAATTTACCCAAAGTAAAGGAACAGCAGATCCCATGAGGACTGTTAAGAGAGGAGGAAGGAGAAAGCTGATGGGGCCATCAAAATCATACCATAGCTATCAAAATCCATACCAGGCTATCAAAATCTCACTGCAGCTCTCTGTGTATTTACATCAATGTAACTCCAATACAGAGAGAATATGGGAAAATATTGTGCAGGTTCAGCTGTTCCTCTGCTCTGAAACAGCAAGTCTCCAGTGTGCTTTCAGAGACTGTCCCTGAGCTTCTTACAAGGCTTTAAACACTATGACACATTTGTAGTCCCAGGAAAAGGCAGTAATTTTTTTCCTATAAATCCTAGACATCCTTTTCATGTATATTTTTAATTAGTATCTAGGGGAATTCATTCTACATTTTCCTTGCTTTTATTAGCTACAAATCCATCATGTATTACACTTTTACAACTTTTATGATTAACAAAGTATTGGATGCCTTCTGCCCATGTAAGCTTTGCCTTCATCTGAAAGTGTGTTCTGGTTTATTTTACAAATAAGCATCACAAGGAAGGCCACAAGGACCTCACTGCTGACTGAGTGCTGAAGGCAAGGGGGATCTGACCTGATGAGAAGGAGCTCCTTGGGGTGAGATGACAGAGTAGCAGGGCTGTCTGCTGCAGAGCCTGGGCTTTGAGCTCTGGCTTTAGCCTGCACAGGTACTCCCTGCCGTAAACTCATAGCTGGCCTTTGAAGTTTCTGCAGCTGTAATCTGCTTGTGATAGCAAATGCAGCATTCTTTTGGTCTGTGCTCCAAGCAGCCTGGCTGAGCATTGTTTTGAAGTGCACTTTTGACAGGAAATATTTATGACTAAATCCCAGAGCAGGGACCATGCAATGCTGCTGTGCTCAGAAGTAAGGTGATATCTGCTTCTTGCAGACCATGACTCTTAAGCTTTCTTACTTGGATGGAACAGATATGATGGAAATGGTCTGTGAAATTGTGTTCCCAAAACAGAAGTCACCAGTGTTCAAGAATACATGAGAAGGTGAATTTGTGCTTCTGCTTCATATTATTTGAGTGTTGACTAGGGCAGAGTGAGGAGGAAGAGAAGGAAAAAAAATGAACCACATAGATATGTAAGACCAGATAACAACAGAATTTCTGTCATAAAGCCCAGTGGAGGAAAGAGGACAAATCAGACCTCATTTACAGCTCTTTTCTCATTTGGAGTAGTCATTCTGGTTAGCCAGGGGAGAGGATTTGCCCGGGATAGTTTTGATGATACAGGCTTTGCTGTAGAAGAGATGGATTTCTGTATACAAGACAGAAAGGGCCATGACAGTGACTCTGGTAACTCAGGAGGAAGAAAGGGATAGGAAAAGATGCTGAATACTTTAAATAGGCATTGCCTAAAATTTTTGATGATCTTTTTTCCAAGTCTACAACTTTAGCCAAATTCCTCCAACCATTAGCTGTGGAGACTGAGAAAACTGCCTAAGACATGTGGACATGCATACATCCCAAAATCCAACCCCCTCTGCCCACATGCTCCCACACTGGACTGAGGACAGAGTTAGTCCTGTTATACCATCAGCCCTGCTAACTGGAGTGGGAAAAGCTGGAGCCCAGCCCCACGCTCCTGAGTGACAAGGCTGTTATCCTGCACAATCAGATAAGGAACCCTGGGCCAGATGGAGCTAATGCTGGTCTTTCAATATCATTTCTACCCTTCCTCACCTCCAGTCCAATGTCCTGGAGGAGCAGCTACACCAGGCAGCAGCACGTAGGCCTCAGCTGTGCAGGACCCTGCCACTTTTTTATCCCAAATGATGGACACCCCTCTCATGCTCTCCTGGCACTTGTCAAATGTGAGGCTTGCAGTAGTGCTGTGGGCAATGACAACACTGCTTTTCTGTGTCATCCTCGTGGCTAAAGCAAGCTGAAATAGTCAGCAAAGCTGTTTGCTGCACTGTACCCTCCACCCTTGTGAGGGAGCAAGGCTTCTGGATGTGTGGGTTCATCCCTGGATTCTCAGACCTCCCAGGAGCCCCTCTGTATGCTGCCCTTCACCAGGCAATGGCTGGGTATGATGAGAAGTTGAGTTTACTCTGTGCTCTCTGCTGTGGAGACCTTTACTTTTGCTCAGCATTTCTTTGTTGTTCTGGTAATACAAGTTAACAGCCTCTTGAACCAGCATCTCTTTATCAGCAAAAAACCATCATGATTTAGAACATCAAGTGCTGCACTTGTGCCCTCAGGAGGGAATGAAGAGGATAGGAAAATGAACCGGCCTATATCTCTTTGAAAGGCCAAACAAACACTGAAATAGAGTGAGTGCATTTATCTAGAGCTGGACTTGGCATTCTCACATCCTGCTGCTGGAAGCTGGAATTAGGCACAGGTGTCTCTTTTTGCTGAAAACATTCAGGATATCATGACATTTGTCATATATGTCTTACTGACTTGCAAGAAAATGATGTGGTTGGTGTATCTCACAGACAATAAGGAGTGAAATCTCACCCTGTCTTCACGCCACACTGCAGTTCTGTGGAGTTGTTTCAATTTAATGAAAAAGGAGAAATAAGTAGGAGCCTGGAGATATTAGTGAAGTACCTGTCACGTATCATGTCAGGAGCAGTGGCAGCACAAGGATGTACAAATCCTGGCCAGTCCCCTACAACCACCCTGCTGTTAGCTGGTCCCTGAGTATTTCCTTGCAAATCACATTATTGCTGTTTCTGAGAGTGTTACTTCAGGCTTTCAGCTAAATGGCAAGTGAAAATAGACCTTAATCACTCTATACTCCATCTGTAGTCAGTAGCAAGAGATGTAGGGGCAAATCATACCTTGCATTGGCTGGAGCACACTCTGTAAGTGCTGATCCCCTCCATTAAATGTAATCAAAGACTAATCAAAACTAATTTGAGTGTGAAGGGTAAATGTCTGAAATTGCTCCGTCCCACACCAGTCATAGAAGTGCACCCGATCGTTTACTCAGACTGGTGTGTGTGAAATACACCATGTTCCAGGAAACTGGGACGATACATTCAGGGCCATTTGTTTGATTTCTTTCATGGAAACCTGAGGGTTTATGCTTGCAGGGCTTATCTATGTGGTCCCCTGCCTTTCAGCAGAGGAGGCATTGCTTAAATAGCTGCTTGTGTGTCTGCAAATATGGTTATCACTGTTCTGTTTCTTGTCTGCTTCCTTGTGGTGGGTGTGGATTGATATTCAGGCTAAAGAAGAGAGAAGATCCACAACCTGACTTGGTTGCAGTGAAGTTAGTTGGCTGCTAACTTCCATGCCACCCTCTCCCTGTGCTGGGAAAAAATTCTCAGGTTTGGAGGTGGAAATATGAGAGCATCATTGATCAAATATACCAAGCAACAAGGTCATCATATTGCATTAAAAACACACCCAAAGACTTTCTTCAGCCAGGAAAGAGCAAAGAATAATTCTTGGTCCCGTAGAAATCAATGACAGGACTTATGTGTATTAAAATCTCACATATGTATTAACTTTTCACACCCTTCTGAAAGGAGGAAGGGATGGAAGATTTGCTGAATAATTCACTGCATAAAGATCACTCACCTGCTTAAAAAATAAGTTACATTAAAATAGGGATTCACATTATAATGGAAGAACTAACAGTAAAGAAAGTTGATGAGTAAATCATGTTGTAAGCTGGTAAAAAGATATATATATGGAACAGAGGCATTGGAAAATAACTTGACAGGTTTCTTAATGTTTTAAATTGAAAATGAAAATTAATGGAAACTAAAGCTCTTCAGAGTTTCAAAGATTTCCATGCTGATTTTTAATCAAAATAATTTGGTTCAAAAAAGAGTCTTCAATTTTTTTTCCAGTCTGAACAGCTTCAACTTCCAATTCATAAAAATATGAAAGATATTTCAGTCAAGATTAAAACTAATTTTTCTGGCTTTAGTGAAACAATTTTTTTCCTGAGATTTTGGTCAAGGAAGATTGGGGTTATTTTGACTTTATAGCTAGATGTTGAGTGGGAAAATGCTTGGGTGCTTAAAAATATCTGCATGTTAGAAAAATGATATTTGAACAAAGGTTGCTTAGTCTTAAGGCTGGAATCTATTAATAGTGTATTCATTTAAGCCCATAAAAACACCTCTAGTGTCAGAAAAATCTTTAAAATAATTGAAGTTTAAGATATTGAAGTGCCTACTCATTTGGGTAGGTCATTACAGTTGTGAAATATCTCCCTGGCAGGGACAGAAGCACACCACTGCCTTCCCTCCTGATCAGTATGCCAGGAACCAGCTCCCATGAAGTGCTGTCCTCCTAAAACCAATTGATTTGAACAATTTAAAGACATTCAAGTATCTCTGAGGATAAGTGCAGGCAAGTGAGAAAGTTCCTATATTGTAAGTGCTGTGAGGAGGAGAAGTAGAAGGGATTCTTCTTAATTTCCAGAGGTCTAAACCCAAAATGTTTGTTTCATTCTGACTTGAGTACTTGGCTACACCAGCTGTACCCCACTGGGAGCTAGAGAAGCACCAGGGATGTGGTTGGTAGTATCTAGAGCTGATCTGAATAAAACACTGAGAACACTTCTAAAGGAGGGAAAAGTTCAAGCTCCAATTTGACAGTTTTACGTGGTTTTCAGTGTTATTAGCATTGCACAATTATTGAAGGTCTCTTGGGATGGAGCATGCTGCATCCTACACATGTTTATCCTTCAATTCCTCTTGGAGTTAGTTCTCACACAAAGCACAGCATGATGGTTCCTTACTATCAATTCAGTTGGTTGAGAATATCAGATTAATAATACATAGAAATGCAAGTTCAACCTAGATGCTTCAGAAGAAACTTAGACATGTAACAACAAACAGATGGGTTGTTCTACACTTGTTTGCTCTGTAGATCTATTTAGCTTTGCTAAGGTGTAATATTGTTATGGCATAATATGAACAAAAAAGCTAAACTCAGCCATATGTGATGGCAAAACCACAGAGATGCCATGTGCTGTGCAGCCAGTCCCCAGGAATTTTGCTCATATCATTCCCAGAATGATGACCCTCCTCCACATCTCCTGCATGTTTAATGTAGCTTTTTTATTTGTCATTAAGCCTGTAGTTCTGTAACACAGGTAATGGCACTACCCCATATATTTTTATAGTTTATATACGTCTGGTTCTATGACAGGAATTATTACTTTACTATTGCAAGGACATTGGCCATAGTCCAGCAATTATGTAAATTTGTAGCAAAGCAAGGGAGAGAAGGCCAAGTCTTGGCATGGGAATAGCAGGCAGCTGCCTGGTGTAGCAGTTGGTAAAAGGACCACTGGCTTTCAGACTTGTCCAAACTGGCTGTGAATTAAATGGGTGTTGGTGTGTGGAATATTAGAGGATGGAGTACAACATTGCCAACAGCAGCTGTTGCCACCTTCACCTCTTCCTTTTCCTGGAAGCAGGAGGAACATCAATCTGGTTACTTTTTGGGTTCTCACCAAGCTTCTCTTTCTTTTCCTTTCTGCCTTCTTGTGACAGGAGTGACCTTGCCTGCATACCACCCTGATCTGAACTGTGTAAACAGTTGCTACCATGAATTACCTAGCTGTTACCATGACTGATGAACATTTCCTTAATTACAGTGCCATTCTGTAGGTACCAAAAGAGGAGTTATTACCTGTAAAGTTTACTTTCAGGAGATAATCTTTGTACAGCTTCCTGCCATCTAGATGCTTCATGGCATCACAGAGTTTGGTGGTGTTTGGGCAGAGAGTTCTCTGCATTTTATGCAAGGCATGTGCCATTGCATACACAGCATTCACAACAAACATGATCTTGGATTCTTGCTCGTAGTTGGAACTGTTGATGGTGAAGTGCTTTTCACAAGCCTTTTTATGCGGTTTCCGGTTCTGCAGGTTACACTGGAATTTTTGCTCCCAGAAGTCCTTGAACCAGGGGTTGCGTCTGTTGTTGTAAGGGCTGAGGCTTTGGAAGTACTTGTCAAACTCTTTAACGGGATGGGAAGCAAGCTCCAAGGTTATGGCCCCAGATGCTATGTGCTCGTTGCCCTTGACAATGCTCTCCTGTGCTCCCCAGCCGTCGCTGGCAATCCAGGTGAAGGACACGTTGAAGCGGTTGGCGGCCGCAATGAGCTCCCGGGAGTCGTCGCCCCGCATGAAGAGTACCACCACCCTGGCGTTGGGTTTCTGGAGCAGCTCCCTGATCACGCCGTCGTAAGATTTCCTGATGTTGGACCGTCCCACTTTTTCGGAGGTGGCGATGCAGATGTTGCGCAGCCGAGCCTCCTGCTCAAAGGCCTCGATCCCCGTCTCCCCATAGTCCCCTTCAGAAGCCACCGTGGACACGTAGGTCCAGTTGAAATAACGCAAGATTTCAGCCATGGCTTTCGCTTGGTAGAAGTCCGGGGGCACTGTCCGTGCGAAATAATCGTAGCGGGATTTGTCGCTCAGCTTGGCACTGGTGGAGGCGTAGCTGATCTGGGGGATCTGGAAGAGTCTGAGCAGATTTGCCACCTAGAGACAAAGCAGGGAGCACAGATTATTAAAGACTGGTTTTTATAAAATGGAACAGAAATATTTAGGGAAAGGCATTGACAGTGTTTTTTAATGAGAGATGCTCTGACGACCACAGATTGATGGTGTTTATAGAGGATGTTGATAACAAACTCCAGGGAGAGCATTGCACTGAGCATATGCACAAAAACTGTTCTGATGCCCAGTTAATTCCCTGGGTCCTGCTGGGACTGTAATGGACCTTTATTTTCGTGAAACTGAGACTGCTTAAGCAACAGATAATTAGACACAAATGGACAATATATTTCAGTTTCAGACCATGTTCCTTACTAAGGTCTGGGGATTTGCATACCTTTGCTGTTCATAGTGGGATTCATCTTCTCCAAAATTCATTGTATTTGATGACCAAATGCATTAATAAGACATAAATTTCCCTTTTGTGCAAATACCACAAATGTACAGGCCTTTTGCAGAACTTTCTAATCTCACTCATGCAAGATAAGTCCCCACCTCTCCTATTTTTTACTCATTTAAACCTTTTTTTTCTGAGATTTGACTGCAGGCCTGCTGAGATGGCACATTTGTTGCATGATAATACTCTTCAAATGTTTCACAATGTCACAGAACCACAGAATCACAGATTCACCGAATCACAGTATCACAGAATAGTCTCAAATGGAAGACACCCACAAGGATCATCAAATCCAACTTTTATGTGAGTGGCTCATATGGCGACCAAACCCATGACCTTGGCATTATTATCACAATGCCCTACCCAACTGAGCTAATGTCATATTGACCTACAGTTTTTAATGAATAATAAAAACTTTTAATAATCTCTATTTACCCTTCTGGTTTGATTTATGTGGTCCAAAGTCCTAGTTTGTTTTTTTTTTTTTTTATAATGTTGCTATGTCCAATGCTTGAATATTTCCAAATCTACTCTGCTACTCTCACAGAAGTATGCTTGATCACATTTGGAAAGAAAAGAAGAAAGGTTATGGCATTTTTTTCCTGTGATAGCTTCTTAAATGACAGAGGGAAGACTGGTGAAGTTGTGTCCAGTAAATTAAATTTGAAGCTAATCTTTAATCTGAAAAAAACATTTGAAAAGCAATAGTGTGCTTGAGATTCCTGCAATAGTATACTTGAGATTCCCAAGGGAAACTTATTAAAAATTGCCCAATCATTTAATTTTTTTAATCTTCCCCAGATATTGCTTTGACCACAGACTGTCTGGAGAGAATTCAAAGGCAAAAGGACTGTTTTGAAAAAAATGTTGTAGATCAGGCAAATTTTGGAGGCTCAGACATCAGTAGAAAATTAGACAGTCTGGTAAAAAAGAAAAAATAAAAGAAGAATTTTATAGCATTTCAGCAACCTGTATGACTTAGGATTTTATAGATTTAGATTCTGTCTTTTCTGTAATGCAGACGCTGAACTAGTGTCCTGCTGTAGCTCAGTCTGCCCTTGTAAACTGGTGTTATCTCATCTGGGCCAGACTCTGCTGCCAGCCATACATGTCAGGGATTTTCACAACCTCTGGGTCACACAGAACTGAGAACTTCAAGAGATCCTTATCCCCCTGTCCTTCTGGAACACCAGGAAAGACCAGGTGTTCTGGCATCTCAGCTGCAGCTGCTGAGTTGAAGTTGGCCTTCACAAAAAAAACAAAACAAAACAAAACAAAACAAAACAAAACAAAACAAAACAAAAAAGCATTGGTAGTGGCTTATTTTAGTTTAAGCCAAAATAAAACCTTTTCTACAGTGCTTAGAAGGAGTACTCTGAGTTTTAGCTGCCACTGCAGTTTTGCCAGTGGGTTCAAGCACAGGGCTGGGAAATGCTGTGGCTGAACAAGTTACCGTCCCTCAGAAAGCCGCTGGTGACCTCCCTGCTAGATGGTAACAGTCATTAAACTGCCTTATACTGGAAGTGTCGGATTTAATTTGCATCGTGGTTCTGTAAATGAACAGCTTTAAAGCAACAGGATGGGCAGAGAGGCTTGTGCAGCCAAGGTACAATAGGTGCTTTGAGCATGGTTAAGTCCCTGTGGCTTTGTAACTTGGATTACATGCCCACATATCCACATGGTTTGGTTCACATGTCCTCTCTCAAGAGCACTCTGGTTTGGTAATAACAATGTACTCCATGTAGCTATTCTGGAACATTTCCTGCAGAACTGTGTGGGCTGGAATTGCTATTCTTGTCTCAGTTTATTCTAGCAGGAATTATTTTATTTGTGCTAAACCATAATGAAGTTATGCACACATATTATTTTGCATTTTCCCCCTCAAACTGGCTAAAGAAGTCAATTTTCAGCAGCTCAAGCAATACTGTTCAGTGTGTGGACAAGCCTTCACCTCACAGAAAGGTGCTCCTAACAAATATTGCAGCTTTATAGTTAGTTTGGTTTATTATTTCTTGGTTTTGTTTTTGTTTTTGTTGTTGTTTGTTTTGGTGGTAGTTTTTTGTTGTTTTTATTTGAGGGGGTTTTCTTGGTTTTGTTTTTGTTTTTTGTTTTGGTTTGGTTTTGTTTTGTTTTGTTTTCTTTGTTCTTTTAGTCTAAAGCAGAAGATGCATCCACAGAACTACTCTCCCAATTTACACAGGTGCCCTCAGCCTTGGAGGCTACTATACTTCTAGGGTCCCTGCAAACAGCTGCAATTCTGATTCCTGTGCTCTGGGGAGAAGATAGTTTTCATGTGTTTACAGCTGTTTGCTGTAAAGCTCTTCATTACGAAGCTGTCCAGATGGTAGATTTTTAATGGACTAAAAATTAAAAAAATATAAGAAAGTCTGATTAATCATAAAGGATAGTGATCCAGTCATCCCTGAAAACTACTACTACTCGAGGAGTTCAGTGAAGTTGTTATTAATTCAGATCAGGACACTCTTGGAATTCTCATGTGAGGATTTTCTGGAGTATTGTAACATCTTGATATTAGGGACTAATTTTTCAAAAAAGCTCAAGCCTCAGGCACTTAGCAGATGCAACTGATTTCAAAACAGTTCCCTTTTCCAGCCATTTCCATGCTGATCTGAGCATTTGATGATGAAAATATTATCCTGCTTAAGAGACTAACAAGGTAAGAGCACAGGTAGCAGGTTCTGCAGAGGTAGCTGACATCTAAGACTATGTCCACTCAGTGTAGTAGAGGACAGTGGGATGTAAACCAGAGTTATGTGCACTGAGATTTTACCACCTGAGGCACACCGCCACTGTAGCTCCATGCTGCCTCGGCATGTGTGGCACAGCTCCAAAATTGCAGTGCAGATCCAGCTTTTGCTAAGTGAAATAATTTATTCTGGCAAAGCTCCAGGGAGCAATTTAATCAAGCCATGGTGCATGCAATTAGTGCCTGAAATCCATATGTTGGCACTTAAGTAGCAGTAGTAGCCAGGTTTTTTTGCTGTCAAAACTGGTGCATTTTGCAGATACCTTTGAAGATAAGTCTGGATGCTCTGCATCTGCAAACCAAAACAGCCACTTTGCACAGCTTGCTGTGAACAAAGCGTGTTGATGGAGCCAGCATTCAGAAAGATGGGAAACCTTTATTTGCCCTCATGCTGCTGGGCTTATTAGTGCAGCCACTGCCCTGTGGGAAAGTGTCCACTTCCCAGGCAAACCTGGCTCTCACTCAGCCGCTGGGATGGTGGGTGATCTGTTCCCAACAAGAGCATGGCAGTAAGTCCAGTGCCAGCCATGTCTCTCCATAGGAACACACCGCACCAGCAAAGCCTGCACATGGAGTAGCTATGGCAGTGCCAGGGGACACCAGTGCCCCTCTCCCTCTCCACATCTCTCAATTCTCCTTCTCTGAGCTGCAGGGACAGGATAAATGCTTGTGGGAAATTGCCAGTCTTGTTTAAAACACTGAAAATGACTTCATAAGAAGCAAAGAGCCATGTATTAGATACAGCCATCAAACACATGAACCTTGTTTCTGAGTGTATTTGTGGCCATTCAAGAGTCCTGCTGGTAAATGGGGACTGATAGGTAACACCTCTATGTCTCAGTAAGCTTGATCTGTCTTATGATTTATTGAAACTCATTGAACGTTTTGCCTTACATTCATAGGACTTCTTTTGCTGGCAATAGAATTTATTCTTATGTTTTTGTTAAAATTTCCCTTTTAAATGGCCCAGAGATGGTTACATGGAATGTTTGAATATGTATGGAACTGAAAAACATAGGAAATATTTTGGAAAAAAAGATAAATCTCAAAAGTGCTAGAACAGGTAGGGATTCTTTACCACAACACACAAGTGTGTATCACACACTTGTTGGGCAGAGGAGGCCCCTTGTTAGATGACCGTGCTCTCTGCCCTTCTGAAATTTAACCATGCGAGAATCTCATGGCACTTAACACAGCTTAATGAATCTAATTTCACAGAGCTCCTTTGAGACAGGAAAGAGCTACTCTGAACAGACAATAAATTAGGCTGTGGAGCAGAATAGGATTAAAGTAAAGGAATTCGTCTCTATTGAGAAACTGGGCAAATTTCTGTCTCTCTGAGCTGCAATCTGTCCTAATGGAGATTCTGTTGCTGCCTTTGGTCGCCTGAGAAAGCCGTTCTGTTTCTGGGATAAGTTGCTAGCACAGATTTCCGCAGCAAGACCATGACAAAGCCATGTCCCAAGGTTTTCCTAATTTCTAGATCATTGCTATAATACAGGGCCTTAGCTCTTGCTTTGAAGGAACATACACTGCTGCCAGTGTATGTTTTATCTAGTTCCTAATGATGGTTGTCGAGCCTTGCTGGCTTTTTGTCATTATTTGGCCAGTTGGAAGTCAAACTCCATCTAAAGCATTCATACCAATACACAATACAGGGGTTTTTTTCTTTTTACAATTTTTCTTGTTTCTTAAATCTAAAAATATACCAATATTTTGGCGGAAAGTACTATTTTAGAAAGGCAGGAAAGAAACACTGGTTCTGAATGGTCTGGAATGTGGGTTTGTGGTAGGTGGCAGGCATAAACCTAATGTAAAGACTAAATGAGGTACCTCTCTAATCAACAGTCTCCACTGGCCTATGCAGTCTCACCATGGTTCCAACTCCTGGGATGTAAATTTTTTCTCAGGTTAAAATCTCCCTTTTTTCAATTTATAACTATTTTTTTCTATCCTCTGGTCCTGCATCATGTTGATAAAGACATTTACTTTGTGCTTCTGAGAACAAACCTGTACATACTGAAAAGCTCATATTAGATTCCCACCAAACCTTCTCTTCTCCAGGCTAAACTCGTATAGTTCCCTCAATTTCTTCCTGTAGAGTTTGTGCTCCAGACTATTCTCCCCATGATTATGTTTGCATTTATTGAAATATCCTTTTAGTGAGGGACCCAAAGTTGGACGTAATATTCTAGATGTGGTCCAGTGGGAATAGAACAA
The DNA here is from genome assembly GCA_013390045.1 of Picathartes gymnocephalus. NCBI lineage: Eukaryota > Metazoa > Chordata > Aves > Passeriformes > Picathartidae > Picathartes > Picathartes gymnocephalus. The sequence goes on along the minus strand of WEKY01024902.1, from coordinate 6,354 downwards.
ATAGAAATATTCATTTCCATCTATGTACTGGCTACGTTTCTGCAGATACAGCCCAGCAGGCTGTGAGCCTACTGAGCTGCCAGACTGCATCACTGACAATAAATATGAGCAATACTGAAAAGCTGGGCTCCACCATAATTTTCTCTCTTCTCTTGGGATTTAGTAGGCTCCTACCTGGGGACAGTGTGACCCAGAGTGACTCAGTCTGGACACTTCACACATACTCACGTAATTTGGGAGTATTTGGGAAGAGAGTTCAGTGATCCAAATGCAGCTGCTCTGCTTGGACCCAAGAAAAAAAATCACTCCAAGCTAATTTGTTTTCAAAGGGAAATTAGGACCTTAAGGGCCTCATGGCTTTCAGAACTGAAAAACCTAGAGCATTATCTCTCCCTAGCCCATTTTAAAACTATGGGTGCCATCTCTGGCATATTATAATAAGGACTATTGAAGGCACAGGGGCTGTGTCACAACCTGCAGCAGAAAGCACCAATTTGGCTTCAGCAGGACTCCAAGCACTGACTCCAGAAGGTCACTGGGAATGCCAGTATCCCAGTTCTTTAAAGCATTAAAGGTCAGTTGTAAGGATCTCAACCCGATGCAATGAGGTTATTTAGGAGTCCCAGTCTGGCTTGTTCTCCTCTGGAATCTTCTGACACATTGCAGGACTGAAGGAGTGGTTTCCATCAGCTTTCTCACTCTTTGGTATTAAGAGGGCTGTTTCCTAGTTTGTAAGTAATGTTCCTTAATGAAATTCCTTCCAAAAGGTAACTCAGGAAAAGATAATTCACTATCAAACAAATAAAAATGTCTGACATTTTTTGTTAGTGGGAAGAGGGGTGAAGGAAACATTATTTTTAGCCTTGCTCTTCTCCTGAAAATTTAGGCAATAAAACTGGGAAAAATATAACTAAATATTTGTAGTGGACTCAGTAGCTGTCACACAGAGAGAAGCAGTATTTGAACTGTGAAATAACTTCATCTGCAAAATGAACATCAGAAATAAGGAATACTGTCAGAATAACAGCTAGGATTTCTGCACAGGACCTGGGAATTTCTCTTTATATTTGTGTCTGTCCTGTGTAATAAAAAGTAAACCACGGAGGGCATGCAGAGAAATGTTGTGCTTTGAAGGAATTGTTTGGAAACCTTTTTTCTTTTTTTCTGCAGGGGCTGTCACAGTGAGATGTCACATATGTACTCTGCCTCCATACCGCATTACTGTTGAAGTGAAGTAAGATGAGAACTTGCACCCTGAAAAGAGACCTGTGCAGAAGACCTTGCTTTGCATGAGGAGTGCAACTCTTCTCTGAGACTTCATAAACCTGCCTGCGACTCATGTCACGTGATCAGAAAAGGCACTGAAAGAAAAGGTTCTAAAAGAACATGGAATTGCTTCTGGAGGTAAAAGAGCTATCAGTGATAAATATGGTTATTTGAGACTCATTAACTGATGAGTAAATCCTAGTCAGAAGGGGTAGAATGAGTGTAGGTGATGTCCAGTGACCCTATCTAGTTCTTACTTTTGCCCACTTTCTCCTGTAGTTACATTCTTTCCCACTTGGAACAGTTTATTGCTCTCTACAACTCGCTGAAAGGAGATTGTGGCCAGGTGGGGCTTGGTCTCTTCTCCCATCTTGCAAGAGATGGGACAAAAGGAAAGGGTCTCAAGTTGAGCAAGGAAAGGTTTAGACTAGATACTAAGAAAAATTTCTTCACTGAAATCATGGTTGGGCATTGGGACAGGCTACCCAGGGATGTGATGGATTCACCAGCTCTGGAAGTGTTCATAAAATATGTAGATGTGGCACTTGGGGACAAGGATTAGTGGTGGACTTGGCAGTGCTGGGTTAAAGGTCCCACTCGATGATCTTAGAGGCATTCTCCAGCCTTAACAATTCTGTGATTCTCTCATTCTATGGTAGAGCTCTTCCCTTCTTACCTGTGATCTCATTGGCTACTTATCTATCTGTAATGTTGTATCACTTCCCCTAAGCAAAAGGAGGAAATGCACTGAAGAAATAAAAATTATAGCCCAAAACCAAATCAAAAAGACTGCAAAGCAATTGGTTATTGTGGGATTTTCAGAGAAGCCAGAGGGAGGTACCCATATTCCTTTGAAATCTCTAGGACAAAAACGCCCAATGTTCCTTGGACACTTTGAAAATCTCAGTCTAGTGGCTGTTCAGTTTCTGAATGTGGAATAGAATAAAAGAGAGTAACAAACAGCAAGGATCTGGCTGAGAGGTAGTGGAGAGGGGGTAAGAACAGAGATAAAAGAGGGAGAGAGTTTAAAGCAGGCACATGGAAGCTGGCAAGTGCCTGTGTAGCTTAAATGCTGGTGGTAGGTGGTCCATCTCACCAAACTGATTTTTTGATAAGGATCTGGTTTCCTTTTACAAGGACAAAATCACCAGAGGCTGTCACTGCACAGCACAAACGTGCTGTGGCCTGGCAAACCCCTGCAACCCCCTGCACATTTCTCCTGCCCACATCCCTGTGGGGTCCATGCACAGTGGGACACAGCCCCATATGCTATGTTTTGTTTCTTTTTTGCATTTGGTTAATTCAGGGATTTCACACTATTTTCAGTGGTGATGGAAGTCAGAAGCTATTGTTAAATCTCTGGTTGAAAGATGGTTTATCCTTGGAGGAAGGAAATGGAGGTGATTAGCTCTCAGGCTCCATGAGCCCTTGGCAGACTTTTGTGGCTAAGGAGAAATGACAGCCAGGAAAAGATTGCCAGTAAATGAGTACATATTTTGAATTTCATGCCAGATGGTCACTCACTTAGGAATGGCTTTAGCTTTTGTGATAGCAGTAATGCACCATTAAACCTTCTCCAGTGGTTTTGTTACAGTTTACTTGAGACACAGCAAGGAACTGAAAAGAAGACAGCAGGGCACTGGTTTCTGTTCTGCCACTTTTTCTGGATGAGGCTCTAACTTGGAAGTAACTTTCATGGTCGTGATTTGGAGGTCTTGTGGGTTGACAGCATTAAAAAACTTTACATCCATGTGAATATAGTATACATAGAAATTAAAAATCTAGCCCACCTAAAGGAATGTCTTTGTTTTTCTAGGAGCTGACTGCAGGGAATGAACCCTAGTCTTTATTTTCAGAAGATGAATCCAGTTTTCAGAAACAGGAAAGAACAAATCCAGCACTTGAGTAATTGTATTCCTGCTTCCACATGCATATTCCTGACAAGAGATAACCTAAGTATCTTAAACATGGAATTGGTATTGGCTATGCAGATGCTCCTCTGCAAATGAATACTGCCTTTTTTTCTTATCATTTTTACTGTGTCAATCTCTCCAAGGAAAATACGTTTGAAATTTCTGTTGTAAACTAAGAGAGAGTGGATAATCTGACTCAGAGGAAAGCCATGAGCCCAAAAGAAAACCCTCCAAATTTTGAATTCTTCACTTCCTAATGCTAGATTCAACTCAAGTCAGAATTTTATTTATTCAAGAAAACAGGGGTGGTATTTTTTGTTTGTTTGTTTGGTTGGTTTTTTTTTTAGCATGAGCTTTTCTACTGCCTGAGAATCCTGACTTGAGTTTTGAAGGATCAAATGCTGTGCAGATTGGGCTCACTGCTAATTTAAACACAACATCTAAGACTAATTATCCAGATCATCATTAACAATAATAGCCTAGTCTGACCAGAAAATAATTAAGCTTTCTGCATTGTTTTGTTGTTCTCTGCAAAAAGTGCCTATCACACATACTGGCTCAGTGGGGAAGGTGTTTGTTGCTGATTTACCAGCAAAATCTTTTTTTCCTTAGTAGAAGGGTAATGAAAGAAGTAGAAACCTGACAGCAGGAGCATCATTAAGTGATTTGGCAGACAGCTGTCCAGACAAAGCAGGAGAGGGAGGGTGAAGTGAGGGGAAAAAAATATTGAAATATAAAGACAAATTCAGAGGAGGGGAAAAAAAAAGCCAGAAATAATTTTTGTCTGAAGAACTCAGCATGTTTTATTTTAAGGCTAAGAAACTGCACTGTGGACTTTATGGTGTTTACAGCTCTCAGCAAAAGAAAAATGCTTGCCAGGGCTACATCTGGAAGCATCCAGCACCCTGAGTGCTGCTTGAAAACATAGGGAACAGGGGTGCTGAGCCTTGGACACACACGCCTGGTGAAATATTTTGATTTTCAGCAGTGATGTGATTCCAGTTGTTACTAGAGCTACTCTGTACAGGTGACTGGCTCTGAAAAGGGGTACTCTCTTCTGGTATGGCACCAAAATGCTTGCCTTTAATGCTTGAAAGTCCTTACAATTTCAGGCTTGAGTCTGCAATGTATATTATTCTTGACGGGGATTTTCTTTTGAAACAGAACTTATGACTGGCTATCTTAACAGGATGGGCAACAGGAGTGAATGGCTTAATTATGTCTTTTCTAGGGCTTAATTGCATCTTTTTCAGTTGGCACGAAATCTGGAGGAAAGCTAGAAAAGAGAGACTGAAGGAAGGCCAACACAATCCATGTCCAGAGAAAATAAACAACTGAATACTTTTTTCTAGCTGGAATATGCTTGATGACAAGTTGAATGATTTGTGAAACTCATTTTTTTTTCTTAAGAACTGTGTTAAGAAAGATCATATATTTGAAAAACTACTGGCAATTCTAGGAAAGATCATAGAGTAATATTAACTATAAATATTGTTCCATCATCCTCCTTAGGTTTTGAAAATTGGATGACATACAGATTTTCATACAGCTATATTACCATTTTTAACATTTACTGGTTGAGAAAGTCTCTTATCAGGAATTTCAATTTCCACTGGACAGCTGCTCCAAACACAAGATTTTGGAATATGAAACATCCATATACACTGTATTATGTATATTCGATGTGTGCTGCATCCAATCTACTGCCTCAGATATGGATTTAGCCTTAGGTCAGTGATCACCAGAGACTGCTGTGCAAGACTCCTCTAGAAGTGTGATCTGACTCCCTCTGGGTTTCTGTGAGGGAATGACACACCTGTACCATTTCCTCTGCTTTAACTACATTTATAGATATGTCTTTTAGGTTACCTCATATCTTCATGTCCTTTGGACACACTTGAATTTAGGGTGGACTGAGAAACACACTGACCACAAACCAAAGGAACAGCGAAAAGACTGCCAGCCCTCCACCAGTGGGATGGGGCAGTCATATGATGCTTCAAACTATTTTGCTGGCCTTAAGACAGTTGTAACTCTGGAAACTGCTGAAACAGAGCAGGTATCTTACAGAATTTCTTCTTTGTGTTGCTAGTCACTTCTGGAACTCATTTGGCTTTTAGCATCCACAACAACCTAGCATTTGCTGGTTTCATTTGATGTACTCTTTGTGTGATTGGAAGAGACAATGAATAATGATTTCCTTAACAGTTTGTGCTGCCCAAGGTTCTGTAGCTCTCATTTTCCCTCTTCAGATGACTCTTTTTCAGCCTGAAACTTACTTGTTCTTTGTGCTCCAAGTGATCAGACTCACATAACTGGTGAAGGATACATTCCTGCTCTTCTAACTGGTCCACAGCGGGACAAAAACACTTCCACTGCAAGACATACCTGAGGTTCTGCTCTGCAGAAACTATTCCCCTGCAGTGTGGGTACAAATTTGCCCTTATATTCCCTACTATGAATACACAGATGAGTTACACACTGGAACACAAAAGGAATTAAATGTAATTTCTTTAAAGTCTTCTGTGCCCATGCACGTCCTATGGGATCTGATCGTGCTCCCAGCTGACGGGATTTAATGCCTTCACAAGAGCAGCAACCAGCTCCCCAGCATATTTCCGATTGAAAGGAATATTGGATGAACTCTTGGCCTATCCATGAAACAGGTAAATGAGGTTCTGTGGGCTTTCTGTCACTGCTGGGATAGTCTGCAGTACAGAAGAACTCTTATTGCTGTTGACACTGGTGCAGTGATTAAAGCCTGTACTCAGTCTGGAAAAATGTCCCACATTGAGTCTGAAAAAACATCCTGCACTGTCAAGACTTGATGCCTTTGGAAACCTGCAGCTGGCCATGAAGAAAAACCAGATGCAGGGTCTTAGTCTACGTCAGTCTGGGCTTAATCACCACTCATTTGTGATTATGAGTCATGTGGACTGGCTTGTTTTATTTGACCCAAAATAATGTGACCACAGATCACAGAATCATTTAGGTTGGAAAATATCTTCAAGATCACCGAGTCCAACCTTTCACTGATCACCATGATGTCAGCCAGACCACTGAGTGCCACATCCAGTCATTTCTTTACTATGTCCAGGGATGGTGACTCCAACACCTCCCTCCCAGGGAAGTCCGTCCCAATGCTTAACAAGCCTTTCTGTGATGAAATTCTTCC
>WEKY01024901.1:0-22231 GCA_013390045.1 Picathartes gymnocephalus | reverse complement strand
CAGACGATAAATAGGCATTTTCCTTACTTGAAATGCTTGACAGCATGAATGTAATGAGTCTAGTGCAGTAAAAATACGGCACAATTCCTTATTGTGGCAGTGAGCAGGCCACAAGAACAACTGTATTTCTACTAGCCTTTACCTGTGGGTTCAGTCAATGATAACAATGTTCAAAAGCAGTATCTCCACCTTAACAACCAATGAAATATTACATAATAATCCCATATATATTTCGATATGTATGCAATTTTAGTGTTTGGTTGTAAAAAAACCCTCTCATTTCATTGTTAATAAAAAAAAGTAAAACCTATTTTGCGAGTCAAATTAGAATATTGTGACCTGTTTTATGACAGCAGGCACCCTGTGAGTTGCTAATTCAGTGTATAAATATTTGATCAGAAAAATCCTGCAGTAGTAATTCTGCAAATTTATTTTGTATTATACTGACTGTATCAACCATAGATTTTGCTTTCATATTTTCTCCTTCTTGAGACTATTTTTAAAAGAAAAAAAAAAGTATCAGTATATGAACATGCTGTTTCAAGTTACTACAGATCCTTTTGATTTAATGAAATATTCTAATCTTTCACCTTCTTTATCACAACATGAATAGGAAAGATTCAGTTTGACTCCAATATTTTGTCTCATGGTATTTCATATGATTGAACCGTATCTCTTGCATATGATAGAGAGCTGAAAAGGAATTTCATCTTCTGAAAATACCAAATAAGTATGTACTGCTTAGAATAAGTTAGAAAATTTACAAGGCAATTTAATTTCCAAGTTACTTCTTGAATTATCTGGACCATCTCACTCAAAAGACATTCTAACGACATAAAAAAATTATTTGGCTTAGTATTATGAGTTAGCTCTAAGATAACTATAAAAAATACTATTTTGTCTTTTTGTATGTGTTTCAATGTCTTTCAGAGAAACACTGAGCAGCATGCATGCTAAGCAGGTATTTCTTCCAGACGCTAGCCCTGTATTTAGAAAGGGAGAGTTGATCCTTATACCACAGCCATCATCAGTAATAAGAAACAATTGGGTGGATGGAAATTTAGCCATAGAAACACTTGTGTGTTTTTACTGTCAACACACTAGTGCTTGTGACAGCAGAAAACCAGTTGTGAAATAAATTTTGAAACCTCATTACCCTTGATCAACGACAGAAAATAATTCAGCTCTTCTCTGAGCCTGCCTGTGTTGCAAAAGTAAAGGCTGCGAGAGCAGATACACTTGTGTGGAATGCAATACCAAAGATGTGCTCTTCTTTCTAACTACAGCTGCATAACTTCTAAAACTTCAGGAGGAGGCAACAAGAAAGACAAAAAAGTGGTAAAGAAGCACCACATCCAAAACAGCAGGTGAAAAGAGCCAGCTGGCTGGTTCACACTTACGAATCTGTACTCTTTCTAGAATCTAACTATTCCAAGAGCTCTGCAAAAGAAAAAATATCTCAACCCTTCATGAGAACTACAGTGTTCTCTATGTGGTAAATTAATAAATTACCTAACTGCTTGTTAATTACATCCTTCCCCACTCATCATCCCAAGTATCCCTGCACTATCATAAGCATCATCTTATCGTGTGAAAAAGGAGGATTACATGATCACTATAATCATTATTTTCCAACAACAATGACAAAAAAGCTAGGTAAGTACTCTTGTTTGAAGCCATCAATGTGTAGAGAATCATAATTAATCTTTATGTAGCATTGCAATTTTTCCTCAACTACTTAAGTATTGTCATAATTGCAGGCCCAAAAACAGGAACCTCTTGGCTTTGCTTAATGATTCTCTCCTGTGCCTTCTCCCAAGACAAAGCACTGATCTGAGAGCAGAGTTGAGAAAAAAATTAAACTAAGAAAAATGAGAGCAAGACCAAGGTAGGTACTAAGGCCTCGCCCTGAGATGGAAAAAATTGGTTAACCTTAAATAACTCTTTATTGGACTGCTAGAAATTAAGAAAAGCTCAATGACAGGAGCAAAGGCTCCCCTGGATAGGGCCAGAGACACAGATACTTCAGTCTGTTTTGCTCTCACTTGTGACATTTGTTTATTTAGTACAAACAGAATACTTTTGGGTTTTTTAAAAGATGGTTTACAGTAAAACACTCTTTCAAGTAAGCTGCCAAAGGCCAATTAAACCTCTCTTCCTCCTCCATTCCTCTCCTTGAAGATCAACTTTATCTACAGAATTCTTATCTTAAGTGAATAACTGATAAGAAAAATTAAAAGGCTCAGCAGCACCATGTGTTAAGTAATTAGATCCCAGCTCCCACACCTCTTTGTCTCTTTGCTAAATCTCCTCTGTCTCTCAGCTAAACCAACCCACTCAGAATATCAATCACAGTTGAGGCTGGAAATCTCTGTTGGACAAAAGAAGTAATAGTAATAAAATTTTAAAAACCCAGAGACACAACAACAACAACAACAACAACAAACCCAATGAAACAAAAACCCCTAAGCCACCTGCTACAAAACCCACACCATATATGCAAGGGCATTAATTTTCTCTTATTTCACTGTTCCATTCCTTCATAGGTTTATCAAAACCTTCTGATACATGGGAGTTTCCCCTCAAAGCTTAAATTTACTTTGTGCCTAAAGTACCTAAAGGCAACTTCTTAAAAAAGCATCCCTCTGTCAAGATAGCCAGTGCTATAAAAGGAGTTATTTATCCAGAAAGAACATAGCATTCATATTTATCTGCATGAGGATATCAAATCATGCCACTGCAACAGAATAACCAAAATACTATGGCTATATCACAAGAAATTCCTGTATAAAGAGCTTCAAAACAGCATTAATATTTTGTGATTTGTTTTTTTAGTGTGGGTTATACTGCTTCCAGGACAACATGAACAAGGAAATTAAATTAATCTGTTTTATTCTACTATTTTTAATCTGTAGTAAGACTGTGTATCAGTGAACCAAAACCCTGTAGACACTCTCGCAGCTGAGCCAACAAGAAAGGAAAGCGTGACTTCTCCTTCTGCAAAGTCAGCCAAGTTTTCTTGAATGGCCTAAATTTGGTGCATTTTACATCAGTAAAATTCCTTGCACAAACAAAATGTAGCAATGTCAATTGATCTTTCTCTATATATGTAAAACTGATATGCATTCTGAATAAGAGGAGCTTATCTCATGACTACTAAGAATCCTCCACATCACTTCTTTTGTTCAAACTTTGTATCAGGTGTTTAAGAGACTACAAAAAATGCAAAGAGAACCAACTGTAATACTGTTAATATTTAGTAGACTGTAGTACTGATGTGATACATATTTATTTTTACAACAACCCAATCAGTTTCTACATTTTCACAGATACAAACCAGACCTGAAAACTACTCCCTAACCTGCAGCTAAAATTCTCACTGAATTTCTCTGTACAAGAACTGTGTACATCTTACCTCTACCAGTTTTTAAAATGAGTGAGATATCAGTGGGGAGAGAACCCCCTGGTTCATAAAAGGCTGTGTTTCAGATGATTACATTTGGAGCTTATAGGAGTTCTCTAGTCTGCACCTGGATTAATACTTGTAAAGTGTCTGTCCTGCATGAAGAATTCTGCAATCAAAGAAATATCTTCCTAATCGCATGGGTAAACTGAGCAGCTGCTTCTATCTTCCTTGAGTCCTGTCTACATGGAAAAATTACTCCCAAATATGACAGGCTATGAAGTGCAATAACTGTTCCAAACAGCTACTCACGGACACAGTTACTGCAGTCTAAGAGCATTCCACATTCAAAAAGGCTTTGAACTGCAAGATTATTCATGTCCTCCTCTGAGTGCCCCCAGTGAGAAGCCTCAAGGGGTGCTAGACTGTGTCTTTTCCGAAGTCCAGGACTACTCATATAGACTGCTGTAATCAAGCGTTACAAGGTAAAGTAGCCAAGGCAAGACATTTCCACATATATGCCAAAATGACAGCATGGGGACTAAAGTATCATTTCCAGTTTCAGTGTCACAGAACAGACCTAGAAACAGTGATAATTACAATAGAAATATGGCAGTTTTCTAATGGCCTCTTCTTTCTCCCTTTATTCTTCAGGGTGCTCTGTTTGGAAGAGAAAAAACCTTACTTTTTTTTTCTGCTGGCATATATGAATTATATTACCACTGTAAAAGTCATACATAACAGACCTAATGTTCAGGCTTGCCAGTTGCTCCACAAAGAACAGCCATTCTAGCTTTGTAGCATTTTCTCCAGGTTACAACTTCAGCCTGCATGTTCTTTAGTAGCAGTCTACTGGATCTACTTCAAATAAATAACTGTACAGCTTGTAATTCAGAACACCTGCCGACCCAACAGGGTATACAGTACTTCTCTAAATCCCATGACAAAAATCACATACTGTTAGTGCTGAAGAACTTTGTTTCTCACTAGCCTTCTACTGTTCACTTATAGGGTCAAGCAGAATGTTATTAGGGAGCACTCAAGAGCATCCAGGGTAATTAATATAAAAAAAGACGTGGGTATGTATTCTATAAGAAACCAGAAGTTTATATGTAGCAAGAAAACATAATCCTCTCTGCTTATTTGCTATCAGTACTTGTTCGTACTTCTCTTTTCTGAGGCATTTTCCTCACATGTTCCTATCACCCATACTTTATGTCTTTTGTGGGGTAAAATTCCTGACATATTTTCACCCTGAAGCTGCGATCATCATCTTTTGAAACTAACAGGCACAGGCAATGACAAAAAAAGCCTTACGCTTCAAGTAAATGCCTGGCAAAAGCTTTAGCTCAGGTGTATGCTAAATAGAGAGGTATCAACTAATGACTACACCACTAATAATAGGGGGTTTTCTGCTTTTAACTGAAGGTTCCATAATGGAGAATTTATTTCTTCCACATTCACTCTTTCCCTGTCAGTGTAAGGCATTTCTTCATAATGTTTTATTTCAACACAGGAGAAAAGATAAGAATGCCCTAAGGCGCAAGTATTACCAAAACAGATGGATCAATCTTCAAGCACAGAATGACACATAGACCACAAAAGAGGTAAACCACAAAAAATATTTGGAGAAAGCTAAATAAACAAAAACAGGTCAGTGACTCAGTTCTGTGGTGCTCCACAGCCATTCTGGTAGGGATAATTTGCCTGGTGAAATCATCCTGATCAATAGCTCCAAGGCAGCTGTGAGCTGGCTCTGTGACAGTCTATTGACTAGAGCCTTTCTTCCTTTCTTAATTCAAACGGCATACTCCTGCAACCTGACCCAGGCTGCAAGGTCCCATCAGCAGATGTTGACATTATCTCATCCTGATTGTAACAGCTTATCATAAACAAGTAGTCTGTTTTTTGAGCTTTTTTTGTTTGGGTTCTTTGAAAAAAAGGCTACATAGGGGAATAGTGGGAAGAAAGAAAGATCATGATTTATAACTTGGTACAGAATGCATGTTGACACTTCTATCATGCGTTTCCATTATGGTGAAGAAACCAGGACACCATTAATCTATATATTCCAATCTGACCAAATGTCTTTATGTTTTATTGTATGTTACCATTTCATTCAACAGACCATCTTAAAAAAATGTAAAAAAAAAAAGGGGTTGTGCTGCTCTTGTCTCCTTGCATTTCTAAAGTATCTTTCTTTACTCTTCCATATCATACTGCCAGGTGTAAAAGCTGAACTCAAATATGCTAGACCTTTACCCCTGTTTAAGGTCAATGATATATACATTGTTTACTGTATTACAGTAAGACAGCTTAACAGTCAAGAATTTGAGGGGCAGCGCTGTGCTACATCCATGATCTTTAAATATGTCAAAGCAAGTGCCATGCTGCAACATGCAACCTTGACATTACTGTATCAGAAAAGAAGACAGAACCGTACACCAAATGAGACCAGAAGAATACTGAACATCTCTCTCAAACAGCCAGCTGCCATGACCTGGAAAAAAACAATTCCTTTTGATGCAGCTAAGAGACATTTCAAGCATGGCCAGGCACACAGATTTATTCAGATGGCTTTATGATTTAGGTTATTGCCTACAGAGACCTTCTAGGAAGCCAGTGAGCATCATTTCATAAGGATCATTAGCTAGAACTGACCTCAAATACCACAGATGAATCTACAAAGAGCTTGACCAGCTCTATTAAAAAATCAGGCAATTTTTATGTTAACATCAATGACAGCAGAGTGGGACTAGTGGGGACATACAAACTGAGGAGTCACATACACGGATGCCTTGTTTTGGAGTCAGTGAGTACAAAGTCTAGTCCCCAAAATGAGTAAGATGAACAGTTACGGAGATTTTGATTATTTCTCTACTTGCTTGAAGGACAACCTGATAGCAAAGGCACATAATCTAGCAAACTGCCTTCCAGATTCAGTGTAGCAATTTCTTTTCAAATCCCATTTTGACCAGTAACAGGCTCTATGACCCTAGATGATATGCTCTGTCTTCCTCCCCCCATGTCTTGTGCCTCTCCTGCGTATTTCCCAGCTCTCACTTCAATGCTGCACACTAGCCACAAATATATCCTGCACACTAGCCACAAATATATCCAGTTTATGATAGCACAGGATATTGTTAAACAAATAATTCCCAAAATTTGTGAGGACAGTTTTTGTTGTTGTTTGGGTTTTTTTTATTTGTTTGTTTTAATTACTGGCTATCTTAACTAAATGTAAGATTTCATTTCATTAAGAAAAATGAAAAGTATATCAAAAAACCCACCAGCTCCAACCAACACATTTAACTCTTAACTCACTTCTTCTGTGGACACTATACACTTGGCAGTTTCTGCATGGAATTACGCCTTGCATAGAGCTGTTGTGTCAGAAACCCGTGTCCATTTACTGGACTAGGGCAATCATCACTGAAGATTAAATATTGCATTTTTTATATTGCAGCATTAGAAACAGAACTGTCTTAGCGTAATCAGAAACACCAAATACTTTCACTTCTTAATACCTTCAAGGAGGGAAAATACTCAACACTGAACTACTAACAGGTAATACTGAATACAGATCAGCAAACTTTACTCTGTATTCACTCATATTAAATATGCAGTCATAGCATTTTTGTCATAAACCTAAATTGAACATATATTCATTAATTTTATGGTATCAGGAACTTCTGGTAGTAGCACAAGAATTAGTGACTCTCATCACTTACATTCTCCTAAAATAAGGATACCTGGTTCTTAAATGTATGCAGTGGGCATAGTACAGAAACGTTTTGATGGATATGCAATTCCTTCCTTGTCTCCTTCTCCTGCCTTTTCTGTTTAGCTGAGAGCCAATGGAAGTGACCAGACTACATGGTTCATCTACAGCAACTGTGGATCAAGTGGAGTTGCCACAGCACACTCTGTTTTCTGTGCAGGACTAACACCAGACTGGTAAATTCTCCTTCCACCCTTGCTGACTCAGAAAGGGATTTAAATGAAGCTGCTAAGTCTAATGAGCAGCACACTGATGATTGTCTGAAGTGAGTGTACGGTACACCACTTACAATCAAACTGTAAACCAGTCATTTCACTTCACTGATCTTCTTCAGGCTTCCTAGAATTTAACAGACAACCCATTATCTAGTCCATCACACTGCCTGTCCATCTCTTTCCTCCAATGTTTCAAGACACAGGATGAAGCGAGTCATGCTATCTTACACAACCTGTTTTCCAAACCTCCCTGCTCGCAGAAGGCTGCTGTTCACAGTGGACTGAAAAAACCTCTAAAACAAAAACAAAAAACCCCCAACACAACAGCAAACTTAGAGCACCTTTAACAGTGTTATCAAAAACAAGCAGTTACAAATTCTCCAGCACGTCAAGGATAGATTTCCTAAACATGATCTCCTAAAATGCTGTATTTCTTCTGGCATCTTAAGTAAATTAACTACCAGGAACCTCAGTATCAGAAATGGACTTAAAATAACATAACCTTGACACTTTGAGGTTTATTTATTTTGTTATGAATAGCAGCTATATCCTCTTATTCTTGATGGGAGTCTTTTGACAGCCTACTGCTGCAAAGCATACACACGGTCTTGTGCAATTTGGGTAACAGCACAGAAGAATCAGGCCTTTTATTCTGTTCATATACAAAACTGTGCCTTCAGAACTCTGTCTCTATCAGACCCCAGCAGAAAGACGTGATGAATGGGCCTCAAGAGAGCACTTCTCCTTGCCTTCGGCTCCAATGGCTTGCAGGCATATGACACTCCATCAATACCGAGAGCTGGCAGCTTGAAAGGCGGGAAGGACGTTCACTGATAGCATGCATCTGCTTAGTAACAGCATTGGTGCTCCACTCCTTTTCCCATTCATTGCCTGCAGGAACGACTCCATTGAGAGGCTCACCATCAACAGATGGTCCCAGGCTAAGGTGTAATCAGGAACAGCTTGCTAAATTTACACCAAACAAATAGAATTACAGGCTTTTGTGGAATCTGAAATTATTTGGGAACTTAGGTGGTATAAAGGGTGTTAATGTGACTACATCCCAAAACGATGATCTAAAGTTGTCAGTGAAAATCAGCTCTGCCCTGAAGTTGCATATTTATACTCATGCTGCTTAGTGCCCCAGCTTATACAATAGATGCTTATTTTGAGAGAATTTTTAGCTGCATCCTAATTAAGTCATTTACCTCCTACAGTCTTCTTTTCCCCTCAGGATATACTCTGCTGAAAATGTTTTAATGCAAAATCTACACTTTCATCACCTTCAACTCTTGAGTATTTCATATGTCAACTTTTTACTCCATTAAGAAAATAAAAACTACTATTAAAATTGAACAAGTCTTTACCAAGGCGGAAAACTATGTTGTAACATAGAACTGGATGTGTATATGCCCTGAAAGCACTATTATCTCTAAGTTATTTGCTGTTTTGTTGAACACAACATTTAAGTTTGGAATCCTGCCCTCTTACAATCTCCTAATAGCAATCCAAGCAGAAGCAAAGGAAAAAACAAAAGATTAATTTCAAATGCAAGTTCTATATCAAGATTTAGTATTTTATTTACAACTACTGTGTAGAAAACAAGTAATGTATTTTAAACAAAAATTTACACAACTGCACCAGAGAAAAATCATTTATATTCCACAGATTGGCATACCCACATAAAATAATACCTAGCATGCTAGAGGGCTGCACTAGTAGAACTGTGGATCTAACCCCAGTGAAAGATTTCATATGGTGACTGAATGCAAACCAATGTGCATTCGTTTGTCAGATTCATTCGTAACAAAACTGATTACAATCTTAGGCATCAATCTGATCGCTTTCTTGTCTAGGTGACAAAAAACACAGCATGTGACAGTTAGGACTGTCATTGCTGAAGATGACATACCAGTACTGCTCCATGGTTGAAAATTACACATACAAAATGAAGCATTGCTTCATTTTATGGCATCCCACCACCTTCAGATGGCAAAATACAACTTAACAAAGAAAGATAATAAAAGCTTACTTCTTCAAACTATCTCTGAAAAAAACTAGGTACCTTTTTTTTTACCATGTAAACTTTAGAGCATGTATAAAATTAATGAAAACAACCTCCTGAGGCTGTAATTCTTCAGCAACGCAAGGCTTTCAGCACTTGTTTAACTAAAGGGGTCCCTATACTTCTGACTCAGGGCAGTGTACTGCCCCTAATTGTACCAAAATAACTGCTTTTGGGGCTATGAGATGGATCCTGACACATGTAGCAATTTGGTGAAAGAAACATCAGGTGCCCCATAACAGAGTTGGTTTTGGCCTTGATCAACCCCTTGATCCATTTTCATAGTATCCAACCTGTCACCACAACAGAGAATGACAAATGCCTAACTACAGGGAGATCTCAGCAATCAGCCAAGAAGGAAAAAACTAGAACTAAAACCAGAAAATCTGCCAAAACCCTTCACACCATGGAGCTGTGGTTTAAGGAAGAACTAGGCTGGGTCGTACATCACAGCCTTGAAGTTCACATTACCATTTGTGCACCCACCTGCTTGATCCCTTTTTAGCACTGAGTGATTGCCATGAAGAGCTCCTTCTCAGTTATCATTTCTGCAGGTAAAGCCTTAGGTCAGAACTTCTGCCTCTAGGGACCAGAAACTCCTGCATAATTACAATCTACTACATATAGTTGCTATACATACTTGCACTGCAAATTACTACAGCTATGGATTTGTTTGTTTGTTTGTTTGTTTTTGTTTGTGTGTGGGTTTTTTTGTTTGGTTTTTTTTGGTTTTTTGGTTGTTTTTTTTTGTTTTGGTTTTTTTTTTGTTGTTGTTGTTTTTTTTGTTGTTTTTTTTGTTTTTTTTGTTTTAAGCAAGCTCACGAGTTCCGGGTTTTTTTTAATCTTTGCCAACATCACAGATATGTTCCTGAGTTTAATTATAGAATAAATATTGGCTTTGACCTAAATACTTCCCAGTGTCAGAAATACTCTTCAAATCTAATCAGAAGAGGTGCCTTGTACCAGACTTCTTGTTATTGAGGAAGAACTTCTTCAAAAAATGTAGCTGCAGATATTTAAAAACAGTTGACATCTAAGTGCTATTATTTCACTGATAATAAAATTTTATTAGTTTAAAGTCTGGGAAATGCTTAAGTTCTGTGAGAGAAAAGGTGAGTTGCATGCCAAATCCCTCACAGAGCCTGTGGCCCTTCATGAATACCAGAGGTACACCTGATACCTCCTAGTGAGCTGCTGAAAAGGAGATGCTTCCAGAAGTTCCCAGATGGGCAACAACTACTATCGTCCCTCATCCCTCAGCCTCACTGGTGGCCAAGACGAGTTACCCTGCATGTCCATCACAAGCAACACACGGTCATACACAGCTGCAGCTTTGGGTAACACAAGCTTCTGTGTAAAAGTAGAAAGTTTTCTAAGCATTTCAAAAAAACTATTTAGAGTTACCACGATGTTAACAGCCAGTGGCAAAGACAACCCAAGTGAATCAAAAGGAACCAGGAAACAGACACTGTAGGGATGCTACAGAAATGTTTTTCAAAATAGAACAGATACATTCTAGAATAATAGAAAATAAAGCTGCGAAGTACATCTTTCCTGAAAGACATACGTTTCAGATTTGGAACTATATTCATTACTGTATAAGATTTTCTACATCTACCATAAGTATTTTTTAATCAGCACTAATGTTCTGTTTTTAGAGCAAAATTCATTTTCTATGGGCAGAACTGGTGAACACCTACATTTGGAGAAGATTGCCAGCTGATACCTGTCTGTACCACCAGCATATCATACAAATTTAATGGAGCAAAGTAAAAAGACCAAGCTCTAAGTCTTACCACTTATTTGAAAAAAAGGTAACAAAGTAATAACCTCACGACTGCACAGAGAAGCGTGAGATGTATTGTGTATAAATTGCAGATCATGTACTAAATCCACCCAAAGAAAGTGTAATTTGTAAATGCAAAACCTAACATCCATCCTCCCGATTACGAAATCTATGATAAAGCTATTTCATAAGTGACTCTTAGGTGGATTTCTCCATAACTTGTGTCATTTTTCTGTTCCTAAGTCAAAAAAAGGAAATTAAAGTGTGCTTTGTGGTATTTACTAAATTTGGCGTTGAATAATTTTCCCTCTTTCAACTTCGTAAATCTGTACGGTTAGCAAGCATATGTAACCATTAAAAATAGTTTTTACTCTTTGACTAAAGCATGTGCCAATATACAGAAGCCAGAAAAACTGCATAAAGTGACTTGTTGAAAAGCCTTCGATTTGAGAAAGTAATTAAACAAACTGGCCTCTTCTCTGGGAAGTATGGCTTGGCTTCGTAGCCTCGGATAAGGAGACTGCTTAACCTGAGTTGCTCCACTGAGCAGCTGATAACAGAAAATCTTCCAATCTGAAGTAAAATAATTATCACCAGCCTTGTATTAAGTTCCTGGTAGGTGGGTATGCCAGCAACACACTGCAGCCTCTGGCAAGTTCAGAAGGCCATTCCCATGCTAAAGGTGCAGCGGTCTCCTTTGTCCCGTTCTTAGGTCGTTAAGTCCGTGAGATGGCTGGCATTTAGGAAGATAAGGAATTGCCTAACGAGACACCGATCTTCTTTTGTTTCCTTAGTTGTGGGACGCATTTCTTAGCAATGTCAATCTCTCCCTACCTGAATTCCCTGAGGTCTCACAGGTGACAGGACCCAAAAAAAGCCGGAATAGCACACAGGTCCGTCTACTCCCCTCTCCCGCCCTGCCTCCCTCCCCAGGGTTGGTCCCCGTTCCTCTGCGTTCCTTTGCACAAACCCAGGCCGCTCAATATCAAAATGGAGCGTGCGAAGCGTCTCTGCGGGGTGTGGCGGACACCTCTGTCCCTGGGTGGGGATGGCCGTCCCGCTCGGGGCCCCGCGCTGAGTGAGCTGCTCCCTCCGGGGCCGCCCCGCTCTCGCGGGGGCCCTGCAGGCCCCGTCAGCGCCCGCGCCGCCACACCGACAGCTCCGCGCCGCAAGCCGCAAGCACTGCCTTTACTTCTCGTTCTTTATTATCCTCACGTCAATGTAAAATAAAGGTAATTTAGGCCCTGGTTATAAGCAGTACTAAAACAGAAGGAGGAAGCTGGCAGCAGCAGCCTGACTTCAGGCTTCAGAAAGCCTGTGAGAGCCTGCCAAAACACAACCTTAGCTGAAGGCATTATCACATCTGAGACCCCCCCCGGATGCCTAAAAACAAAAACACAGCAAACCAAAAATGCTCTCCAGCAAAGCCACAGTCTCCATCTCCTGGTGGGGTGTGTTGGGAGGAAGCAGAGCCTACAGCAAGTCTGTGCAGTCAAGTTATAAATCCCTCAAATAGGGTCTCATAATGAAAATGTGAACAGTGTCTTAATAGATGGGCACCTTGACCTGACAGAAGTTTGGCCTCCGTTCCCTTGCCAAGGCAGCCTTGAGACACAGAGACAAGCTGTCCCTCCTCCTCCCAGGATGTGTGGGGAGGCAGGAGGGGGCTGATGGATGGTTTTGTGGACAAAGGAGGGAGGGATGAAGAATAAACCACAAATTGATCTGTGCAGCAGAATAAAAGCAGAATGTGGCAAGGTACACCCAGGTCAGTGTCACACAGGTGCAGGCTTTGGAATTGGTTTCCTGAACATCTGCATCAAACATGAAAAACAACTGCCAGTACCAAGGAGGGAGGAAAGAATATAACACATCTCACGTTGCATGGCTCAAACCAACCAACAAAACAAGAAAAAAGAAAAAAAAATAAGGTTTTTTTGTGTCACTGGATGCTCTGTTCCTAATTTCCTAGTTTAAGCTGTATGTTTTGCCGCATCATTAAAGAAAATAATAATCCTTCTGCTTTCCCTGAAACTGTTTGAAAACATTCCCCTGTTGAGACCTTAACAGTCAGTATTCCAGACCTAAACAAAGGAGGACCATTGCA
Organism: Picathartes gymnocephalus; assembly: GCA_013390045.1. Lineage (NCBI taxonomy): Eukaryota > Metazoa > Chordata > Aves > Passeriformes > Picathartidae > Picathartes > Picathartes gymnocephalus. The sequence goes on along the minus strand of WEKY01024901.1, from coordinate 8,874 downwards.
CAGGACTTCTGGCAAGCCCCTCCCCAACCCCCCCGCCGCCGAGTGCTTTAGACTAAATACAAATTGGAGTCCCCTCCTAGGAATCCACAAAGATCCATCTTAACAAAATGTCCATGTACGTGATAGGCAAGGAGTAATTTGTGTGGGGTTTTTTGCCTAGGAGAACGTCTGGAAGAAGAAGAAAAGGTTACTGTTTTGCCCATAATTATTTCTCCTCCCTCTTTTATCCTAGCTATTCCCAGGGTAAGCAGAAGGAAGCATATAGCAGTACAGCAAACTGAATTAATTTGTAAAGCTTTAATTTTTCACTTAGCTGTGTACAAAGCAAAAGTACTGAAGAATGACCATTCACACGTGAAGACCTAAATTAATTTGTCCAAGAACATGAGTGCCTTAGCTTAGAGAAATAACACTTAACTGTCTCTTACCTTGACAGGTAGACAAACACCTTGCTTTAAGAAACAAAATAAAAAATTACGTATCCTAAAAATTCTTCAAAGCTGTTTATTGAACCTGATATATCCCAAGTGACTGACTGCCTTTTAATGTGGAGAACTTTTTTTTAAAGTACACTGGCTTAAAATTTTTACTTTTGTTACTTTTCCCTTCATATGGCTGCTACTGCCTTACTTAACTACTTATTTTAAATGAAAAAAAATTACATCAGTTAGGAAAATCTCAAAATTCACAAATAAGTATTAAAATTATATATATTTTTAAAAGCCATAAAAAGAGTGTTATGACAAAAGGAAAGGAATCCCACAAAATAGTGTTTTAAAAACACAAATCTGGCTTAGCTTTCCAACAGAAGTTGGTAGAAAAATTTGCACATTACTTACTATAAAAGAAACAATTGAAGGAAGTACTAGGGATAAAATAACTATGTTGTGGGAGGAGACTGAAAGCAAGAGTTAATTCAAATTACCTAGTGACTTGGGGAGCTGATACCATTTTCTCCCTCGAGATAAAATCCTGGGCACTGAACAACTTGGAATAGCCCACAGCTGTTGTGAACGTAAGTCTTTTTACAGAAAATGTCACGGAAAGAACATAAAAAAATTAACAAATCCTGCTGCATATATGTCTCGATTGATAAACTCAAAGAAGCAGCAAGGGCTACTGTTATCCTACAGGCACATCTCCTCCAAAAACAATAGCATGCTTTAAAGAGTCCATCTCCCCAGCCTGGTGCAAGTCTCCTCCCCACTGTCAGCCTGACCACAACTTGGAACTGCAGCAGCCTCAAAGCACATAGCAGGCTCTTCAAACAGCTCCCCTCTTCCTATAACAGCTGTAAGCTTGCACACACATGCAAAATTATGTGTGCTGGAGGCAGCCACACGCTAGCTAATCTGATATATGCCCGGTTTTGACCAGGGAGTACATTTTCACTCTCCATTCATTCTTTCTCAACTCAACTAAAGAGAAAACAAGGCAGCACAGATTTCCTCAGACCGTTAGAAATCCAGCACTGATAACATACTGCACTGACAACATGACACCACTGCTTTTGGTGGCAAAGTATCATACAGAGAAACCTGCACTTGCTCAAACACTGTGGTATGTCTGAGCAGACCAATCCAGATGGACAAGGATCTCTTCTTTTCTGCAGCCAGAGTGGGCTCAAGCATCTTACGGTATCCCAGAGACCAACCAAAGGGGGAAAAGAGGGAAGGTCGCTTTGGAAACAGAGGCAACATTTCTTCACACAAGCCTTGCCCTGTTTTGCCTCCCACTTCCCTTATAACATCCTGTCTTGCATAAAAGACATTTATTTAATAGCAGTAACAGAGCTGTGGGAAAAGGCTTTTAAAGTTCAAGAGTGGAGTAAGGGTTGAAGGAAGACTGGAGACAGTGGGGGACTTCTGTGTCATACGTCTTAGTAAATGAAGCCAGGGGACACTTCATGCTGAATTTAAGCCTGGGAAAGACTCATCTACGGCTAGATTTGTCTTAAAGCTTTTTTTGTGGATGGTTTTTGTTTGGGGTTTTTGTGGGAGAAGGGGTCTAGATGGGTGGTGTTATATAATAAAAAAATGTAACAAACGAGAATACAAAAAAGTATACAATCTGGATAAAGGAATTTTTAATGAGGGCACTGCAAATGACATTTTCCCTCCACTTTTGAATGTTGCAAATAGCAAATTAGCATATCTCAGAGTGGAGTTTCTACTACGGGAGAGATGAAAGGTTAACTGTCTAAAGAGTAAAGAATATGTTTGACGTCTATTTAGAAAAGCAAGAGTCTTCTAATAAAAGCAGAGGCCCCACTTGATGCTCCTAATTCTCCTTCAGTGTTTGCATACACTTTCAAATAATTAAAGAAACTCACTCCAGAAAGCCTAACTGAAAAAACAAGTTAAAAGAAAAAAAGCCCAGTGCAGACCTCAATGCCTTGTTTTCTGGGCTTGTTAGAGGGCTGTGGAGGTCACAGTGATTGACAGGCCTTTGGTGCCTGTAGGAGAGCTGCTAATGCATACACATCACTGGAGAGGCAAGCTCTGAGTACTGACCAGGCCTAATAAGAGACGGGCAGCCAGTAGGCTGAACAATGTAACAGGCAAACCATCGTGAACTTGGGGCGGCTGAAAGACTGCAAATTACATTCTCCGTCAATTAGTACCAATTAGAAAGCAGGAGGGTAAGATATATCATGCAAATACAGATCTCCCCCCACTTCCAAGACCCTTTCATAAAGCTAGCTTTGTTGCCAGTTCTTAGCATGCACCTTACTGCTGCACACACATGCCTGGGCTCCCACGTGGGAATTTGCTGTACGTGTTACCAGAGCAATAAAGTTGTTGAGAAAAGCAAACTGAGCAAGGGTACACAGGCTTGAGTTTCTAAATCCTTCCATAACCTAAGTGCTAAAATTGGGGTTTCATAAGGTGTGACAGAGACAGGAAACCATAGCCTCAAGCTAGACAAGGTTCCTTCCAAGCAGATCCCACCCTGTGCGCTCACTGCAGCCTTGCACAAACACTGCCCAGTGTATCGCTGGAAGAACAGCAGCGCTCTCTGGCTCCCCATTCAGTCCCTATTCCCATGTGGGCAAAAGGAAGGAGGAGAAATACAATTGGGGAAGCAGATGATTCTCCTTTTTCCAGCTCTTTCTAAACCATGTCTTGTGGAGTCAGCAGGCTTGTTCTATGTACGGTTAAAGACAGCAAACTGCTTCCCCAGGCACACTGGTAACAATGGTTTATAATGTGATTCCATGGATTTGACCTCCTGTGCATGTGCCTGTCTACTTCTGCACCTGTTTTAAGTTTTCCTTGCAGTATTGAAGGCATAGTGTAACTCATTAGGTTACACCTCAAGTTGCATCTAAATTCAGCTAGCATTTTAAAGACAGCTGTGTCTGTTTAGCAAAGGAAAAACAGCCCTATTCAGTGTTTAAATGTATACCTTCAACAAACAGAATCATTGACCAGTAGTATTGACTATATTTTTCAAGCCTTACTGAATCTCTACACAGGTTACAGGAATAATACTATAAATGTGATTAAAGTTTCAACAACTGTAAGTTGCAAGGAAAAAAAGTCAGTTATTCTATTTTACTGAAGTTACCCTAGGCATCCGACTTGTAATAAAAATAATACTTTGATCTTAACACTTTCACTAGTAGAAATCAAGAGTATTTTACAAAGGAAGTGGCATCACCATTAACATATAGGGTACCATTACTGCACAAAGAGCTCCTGTTTGTTTCTTTTTTTCATGCAACTTTCAAGTGACAAATTGAGGAAAAAACCAAACTACTAAAATCAGAGTCTTGGCACAGTTAGCTTTCAAAGAACTACCTCATCTTTTTCCCATTCACCAACAGGTGGCCTTTTCAGTCCAGAAAGGATCTGGGGCTTGATTCAATATTGGAGACAAGGGGAGCACTACCGTTGTGTGACTGGACTCTGTGGGTAGGGCTTCATCTACTTCATTTCACTTACTGTTGTGAAAGGTTTGTCTTCAGTTCACGTGTGATACAGAAACAAAGCAGAGGAAAGTGCAGCAACAAAGTTCCACAAAAGAAAGTGTAAGTTTGATGCTATAAGCAAATTCATGCCAGAGACAGCAGAGTCAGGGTTTTTATATACTTAAATAAATAAATAAATAAATTAATAAATAAATAAATAGTCAGAAAACTTGGCCAGGTAATTATTTTTTTGGCAAAACACACACATTCCTGGAAAAGCATGTACCATGAAAAAAAAAAACAAAACAGAATAAAATAGGAGTGTACCTCTTAAAAGTGAAATAAGGATCTTACCTAAGTGCCACAGTTATTTCACAGACTTGCTAAAAATGCTTGGGGTTAAAGAAAAACAATGTCTTGCTTAAACAGAACCATTTGGATATTTTCTTTGAAAGCAAAAACAAACAAAAAAAGGCCATGCCTGGGAAGCATTCTAATATTATAGCAGCTCTGGAACTGGAGCTAAATGATACCTGAGTAAGGCTGGTTTTCTCCTTTGAACTCTTTACTGCTCAGCTTGTGTCAGGTGTGATAAAATGAGTGTAACTGTGACAAAGCACAGTGACTCACTTACCCAGTCTCTCCCTGTTTCTCATTCATAGCTTTGTTTTTTCCTCCTTGGAAAGCAAGAGATGCCTTCCATTCATTTCCAACGAGGCACAGAAGTATTTCAGGAGGTAGGGGGACAGGATGTCACCACGACAACACAAGTAAGCACAAAAGACAGATACAAAGAACAGACTTCTTCAGTGGCACGTTTGTCAGATATTTCATAAATCACAGTGTCACTGTATTACAACAGTAACTGCTCTCTTGGAACCTACTCCGGGTTATCCCTCTCTGTATGGGCTGGTTGATATAGCTTGCAAATTCCACAGCTGGCTTGTCACTACTATAAATGGAATAAACCAAGAGACTGTTCTTCAGTTCTTGATATGCACTGTTACAGACATCTTTCAGAGACACGGACCACATGAGGTATTACTGGCCCCGATTACCCGGTTCAAGATAATGGCTCAAATCACAAGACCTTTCCCTCAGGAAGGTACAAAGGCCTGCGTGCTCCACACCACAGTGACTGCCGTGGACCTGCCCTGCTGCCCTACCAGGACCATTCCTGCCAAGGTTACCTTACTGTGCTAATTTTTAAGAGGTTTAAAGCACATTTTTTTTCAAGCTAATTTCACCCAATCTCGATTGACACTGATAAACAATGGGTGGGATTTGTGATACTTCTCCTAAAAATTCACTTGTATTCCAGCTCCATAGCATGAGTAATCATGAGCTACACAAGTGTAGTTATACCAGCAATCATAATGCTTTTAAGTTTCTGAGTAAGATCTTGGTTTTCCCTGCTCACAAGTCTCTGGCCTACACTGCAGCACACATTTCAAAATATTTAACTATATTTAGCTGTTTAAAGGTTGTAGTTTACAAGGAAGATTACCTAGACATGTTGAGGGAGCACAGAAAAAGAATGGAGACAGAAACCCTTTCCAAACTCCCACCGATATTGCAGCAACAAATGAGAAAACTACTTTGAGGCAAAGTCATAAAAAAAACCCCAAACAAACACAGAACTTTCATCAATTTCTGAAAACTGCATTTTCTAGTTAACTTTTTATTTCCACTATACTTCTGTCATTCTCCAAGTCTTGGTTGCTTATCTACATACATGCTGGTCACGTTGGTGCAGTTAATTGGATTCACCATTAATTTCTGAGTACTTCATTTCTGTCCTGCCCATTAATCCCAGCCCTTGCATCTTTCCCTACATTTCAAGTCTTGAGTATCTTCAATCCACTTGAGAAATTTGTGTTTTTTTCCAAATACGAAAAAAAATCCATTCCACGTTTCTGTAATGCTGAATCCAGGCTAACTTTGTCATGCAAAAATAACAGATTTAAAGTCTGATTTCTTGTAACCCTTTGCAGCTAGAAATTTCCATGGCACAGCAAAAAGATCACTTTCTAATCCCTGGATAATTTAAAGTTAAGGGAGATTTTTTTAATTATTATTTTTTTCAGTTATCACAAATGCAATTACAGTAAGCTCATGAGAAACCACGAAAATCTCTAAAATTATATGAAATTTCTTTCATGTAACTAAAAACTATATGACTTTGTCCATTATCTGAATCTTCCCCATAACCACATTCTTTAATCCTGGTAGCAGTGTGGCTGGCAGACATGACAAAAATATTTATGGAACATATGTATACATAAGCATACCTGTTTAAAATTTAAAAAATAGAGGTACATTAAAGGACAAATGATGCAAATTGAATTAGATATTAATGTCTCTTATTCTTCTGACATTACCAAATTACTCCTGCCTTAATGTACGAAGTGGTTTTACATATTTTTTTATCCTATTTCTACACTTAGTAACATTTGCACATGTATTTTATTGGTGTTTAAAGCAGATGGACTAGCTGAAGTAGAATACAAACATACCATCTATGAAGATGACTTACCAGTGCTATTTTGAAAAAGAAAGACTGCAAAGACACACAATCAGTTACAGAAATTTGCTCAGGTCACTTAAAAAATGTTGGTCTGAACCTAAAAACAACAGCAACTGACTTGAGCCATCACCATTTTCAAACTGAAAAAATACTGTTAATACAACAGAACATACACACATATAATGCTAGGGCATGTGTTAAATGTCTAAATGAACTTTGTAAAAACCCTGAGCTTCTACAATGCACTTCTAACATATTTTTGTAAAACGCATGGCAGTACTTCCTTTTCTTAGTTGCTTGGGCTAACTTATGTACCAACATGCTTAGTATCACCTTCCATACTGCCATTACCCAAGCACATCCCCTCAGAAGATTCATCCATTTTTCAAAAACGAAACACTAAATCCAGTTGCCTCTACACAAATGCAATATTGGGGAGTTTTTTCCATCCCACAATCAGAACAAAAAGTTATTTTCCTATATAGGGGAGGTACAAAGAGAAGATTGATATTTTTAAATTTTCCTTGAGCTTGAAATCTAGATTTTTAGAAATCTGATCATCCTACAACAACTACGTGAGTGACAGTAAAGGCTCATTGCACAGGTCAGTTGCAGCATGTCTGATTTTGACATAGTAGAGGAAGTGACTTATATCAGCGCTGATGTTTCTGAGACAACCGTGGAAAGTCAAAAGGCAGTTGCATGAATTTCCCTTTTTCATAAGGATCAATCCATCAGATGTTTTTATCAGTCACTTAAATTTGCCTACCACACAGAGAATGAAGAAATCTCCTGCAATTCCCAAAACACGATGCAACATAAAAAATAAAATGACAAGAGCTTACATGTATACACTTGAATGCAAAGCATATGCCATGGATTATGTCACTGGAAGCAGCATGTCCTTGTTTTCAAAGGAAAGCAGAAGGAAATCTCAGTAATACACCTGCAGACCAGACATTCTGCAAGGATTGGTGCTTCCAGAAAAGCATGAAAGGAGACCACAGGCCAGGCCCCATCGTATTTTCTCAGCAAGTCTCTACTGGTAACAAAGAAGGCATAGCTTATTGTGCTCAGTGCCCATATCCTACAAGTTGGCTGTAATGCTCCAAGGGCTTAAATGCCCTTATCTGCCAATCCCCTGCTTCATTTCTTCATTGAAATAAACCCCTTTGTAATAACAAATAAGACTTGCTACTTAGCCTATATGCAGATGAGGAAGGACAGAGTCATTTTTACATCTGGCTGGCGAATGACAATCTATACCGGTAGCATGGACTGTTTAGGGGTTACAGACAAAATTAACTCTCTGTTTCTCCTCTTCCCCCACTAACCTCTTTAACCCTTATTATATGAGAGTAATTCCAGTGCACAGTCATCAAAAGTTACAACTTTCTACATAGTTTTGGTGACTATAATTTTATTTTTGTTTATTTGATTTTCAAGGCCATATGGCTGGACTCAGAGTGGACAAAAACAAGGAATGAGGAGAATGGTTTCACATTATTTAAATAGTGCTAATTCCCACAGTCCTGCCATAGGCTCTCAAAGGTGTAAGTCACTTACAGAGTTCAGGATACCCTACAGTTCAACAGCCCAGGAATGCTTTTAAAAATTGGCTCTAAAGGGGAGCACAGATGTTCATTGTAGCTATTAGAAACAAAAGGAAGAAGGAGATGAGCAAAAGCTTAATATAGAAAAAGGAATTTCCTGACTATATTTACATATTCCTTAGATGGCAATTTATAAATAATTTGTTTTTCAGTAAATATAGAATTTAGAAAGTTACAAAAGCTTTATTGGAATATTTTTAAAAATATTTTTTAAGCTACAGAAATAGCCTGATATTTCATTTGGCAAGGGCACAGAGGCCTTGACTACATCTGTAATTTCTATCATGTGGGGCTTGAAGACAAAGAGGACTTTCACAAGTGTAAAGATAAAGAATTAGTTCCAAAATGCTGAACTGTCCACTTTAAAACAAATTACAGAAATTTCATCTGCAATTGAAAAGCCCTAATATTTTGCATACCAACAACTCAAAATTAGTAAGTCACTCTTGCATAGTGTATGCGTGCTCAGAATTAAGTCACTTCAAAATCACCATTATTAAGAAAAGCATAAACAAATTTAGAGATAAATGTGGGTTCACTTTCCTTTCTTGAGTATTTATTAAGTATTAATAGAAAGACTTATGCAGATTATCAACCCAAATTTGTGTTCTAGAATTTCTTTCCATTTGTTTCTTTTCTTGCAACGTCACTCTGACTTATGATAATTATGGGAAATAAAAAGGTAAGATTTTTAGTTTTTTCTCCATGCTTTCTTAGTAGACTTCCTAAACTGTCCTTCAGTGCACTGCCTGTGTACCAACCTTACTCCCTGCAGTTCATAAGCGCTAAAATATTTAAAGATTTTTTTGCTCCTGTTGTCA
>WEKY01024894.1:24956-57313 GCA_013390045.1 Picathartes gymnocephalus | reverse complement strand
TTACTCCTTGTCCCATCACTACAACTCCTTGCAAAGAATCCCTCTCCAGCTTCCCTGTAGGCCCCCTTAAAATACTGGAAAGTTGCTGTGAGGTCTCCGTGCAACCTCTTCTTTTGGCTGAGCAGCCCCAACTTTCTCAACCTGTTGTCATAGGGAAGGTGTTGCAGTATTCTTATCAGCTTCATGGCCCAACTTTCCTTATTTGTGGTATGATATTTGTTAAGTACAACACAAAATGGTTGTAAATTAGTTCTACAGAATCAAGATGGTCATTGAAGGTCTAGTGAGCTAGTTGCCAATCAAAATTACACTTAAGAATTCAGAACTGAAGTTGGAGAGAAAGCTACTCATTACTGTTCAGTTTTAAAGTACTTCTTTCAAAATTTAAACTTTTACTAATTGTAAAGGAACTGAGTTTATGCAGGCCTGAAAAAAATAGTCAAATGCTCAGATGTGTACCAAATAAGAGGCTCTCAGCAGTGTACACAGAAGCTAACAAATTATGCTGACTGTAAGCCGTCAAAAGATTCAGTACATCCTTTTATTATTGACAAGTTTATCTTTAATCTGCAAAGCCTGAATTTTTATAATAGAGTATTTGTTGTATCTTTTAACAAATACTGTTTGGTTTTCGGTTTTTTTTTGTCTCCACAGCTTAGCCTCTTCTTCCCTATAGTATATTGTTTGTGTTCCCTTTTCCTGATCATAGTGCCTCTCTACAGTGATACAATCAACTCCCTTATTGGTGTTGGTATTGCCCTCTCAGGCATTCCTGCATATTATTTGGGAGTCTATCTGCCAGTTGACAAACGACCTAAATGTCTGCTTTGGCTCTCTGGTAAGCAACATCATGTCCTAGTCACCTTGGTCAGAAGAAAGAGTAATTTTTCCTAAAATCATTTTCCTTATGAAGTCTTGCTATGCTTTGGTATGTGTCATGTCTGAGATCATCTGCTTCATCACATGGTCCTGAAAACAAAACCATGCTTACCTGTACAAAACAGTCCAATATGTGGATGTCATATGGTTATCTGATATTTGTGGTGTTGAACCAGTATGTTGGCTCAATAAAAGCCATGTAGGGTTGTGAACACTAAACCTAAGCTTTTTAATACCCTGGGAGGCAGAAATACCAGAACATCTTTGCTTCACTTTCCATCCAAGGAATGGAAAAATCCAAGTCAGGGGAGTCCACAGATTTTCAGAAACAATTAAATAATTCATTATTGGCTTGAAGGGTCATTGCCAGTCTTCAAATTTAGACAGTCTTGAAAAGCAAATCTTTAATATTTTTTTTCACTTTGAATTCAGCTATCAATTCAATGAAAATGTTGATGACAAGCTGATTAAACAAGAATTGCAGTTTAACTATTGACTTCTTTTACCTTTAGCTATTTATAACATATGCTTAATTCTATTAATTAAGGTGTTTCAAGATTTTCTTAATATCTCTGTAGTGTTTTCAAATCCTCAAAATCTAGATGTATGTCTAACATATATTATAACTTTGTCTCACACATTTTTGCCAATACAGCTACAACAACGAAGTATGTTCAGATGCTTTTCTACTGTGCTCTGTCGGACCTGGACATAGACATGGAACCCACAGCAGTTAAGAGTAAATAGAGTTGCCTCAACATTGAGAATTGTGCCCTGACATCTCCTATCTGGAACAATTTTATCATCTGAAGTTCTCTCCCTATGTTCAGTTAAACTAGAGCACTAACCACTGTACTGTGCATCAGTTTGATATCAGTTAAGTGGTGATGGTTTTATAAAACACTTTGTTTTCCAGGATTTCTTTTAAAAGTTCTTTTTGTTAATAGTGAGTTATCATGTAACATTTTGAAATGATAAAGCACTTAATGAACAAACATTTATTAGTAGATAAGTGCTAAATATTAAAGACAAAAGAAAAGTAAAAAATACTAGATCAGATCTTTGCAAGATTCAAAGTCTGAGTTTGAAAGTAGAAACCAGAGTATTCATCTAAAAATATAACTAAAGTCTTAGCCAAAGTGAAAAAATACATAATCCTTGCTGGTAGCCATGCATTGAATCAACGTAATATTAGTGTTAAATTATTCTAATGCATAATTCCTGGCATACGTAGTTTACCAAAAGCAGAAGACCAAAGGGTTTGGTCATTTAAGTTCTGTGAGAAATTCTCATTTGATGATAGTCCACATTCATTACTCTTTTGTAGAAAAGGTATTTCCAAGAAACAAATGATACCATTGTACAGAAGTGCTTTTGTTTGCCGGCAGAACATTCTGCCATGGAGAACTTCAAGGCACTGAGTCACATTCCAGCTAGTGAATATTCCGGGAAAACACTTCACCTTCTCAGAGTGTCCTTTGCTTGCCTAGAAGTATCAAAAGTGTGATCCCATGAATCATATTGATTTTTTCCACAGTGGAACTTACTTAAGAAATTCACAAGGACAAACTAGAAATCAATGTCTTTCAAAATTCCTTGAGCCCCTGCCTAACTCTTGAGACCTGACCCATTTCTGCTGGCAAGGCAACCTGCAGGTCTCCTACTGAGCACACAGAGAGCCTCCAGATAGGTCTTCACACCACGTAGGTGCCTGTTGCACAATACCCAGCACAGACACTTGCACTGCACAAGTGCACCCACCAGTGGGTGCCATGAAAGAAAAGGGCAGTTAAGAACTGGGATGTTCTCTTGAACACTAAATTTTTCAGTGTGGCACACAGGAATGTGCAACTGGTCCTAATTCTGAAATGAAAAAGACAGTAACTATTGTTAGGGGGGGAAAAAGCCATCAGCATTGCAACATAGACCTTAAAGTACTTCAGCTCTAATATGTTTTTTTGATACGCAGTACAATTTGTAATCCTTGTTGGCAAGTCATACTTCCTTTCTGTACTTACATTTAAATGTAACATAAATTGTTTCTAATTTGAATTTCACCATTCCTCTTCAATTAACCTTGACTAAGGGAGTTTAATCTTATACAAGTCTCTGTAGCTTCCAGAATTGTTGTGTTATTTATGTCTGCTCAGAGAAAGAGCAATGGAATAGGCAGTTGTTATTACTTAAGCCTCTCTTCATTTCCTTCCACACTGCAAATTCATGTGGAGAATTGCAATTTCATGCATCTAGGTTGTAGTTTAGTTTGCCCAGCTCAGAACATTCCCATGTACTCTTTACACACAGCACATCTGTGTTGCAGTATAGCACCACGGTGATCCTGCTCCATGGTTGTACAGAAATTCTGCATTTTCACCTCATCTCTTACAAAGCACTGGTTAGTGACAGAGCTGTGGTCCCAGACAGTATCAAGGGCAAAGAGAAGGTACAAACCCTCCAATCTGGCACTAAACTAATTGTGACCGTCTTTCCCTCCATGAGTTCAAAGTCATGCTGGGTGCTGAGCCACATGTCACACCAAGACAGTGCTGTACCATCTGAAGTTTTTCAGTGTAGGACCAAAGTTTCTAAATGATTTGAGACACCTGAGGTGACATCTCAGGTGGTAACAGCAGGCATTGCAGGGAGTGTAATAAGAGCTATGAAATAAGACCATTTCCAAAAAAAATTCTGAGCTAAGAAACTTCTTTGTTGTCTGTTCTTTGCCAAAATCTTTTTTTTTTTTTTTTTTTGTTTGCATGAATCTGTGTATTTGGTCTAGCTGAGATGGAGTTCATTTTCCCCACAATAGCCCTCACTGTGCTGTGCCTTGGTAGCTGGAAAGGTGTTGATAACACACCGGTGTTTTGGCTGCTGCTGAGCAGCGCTGGCACAGCATCAGCGCTGTCTCCCCAACATTCCACTCCCAAGGAATAGGCTGGCAAGATCCTGGGAGGGGACACAGCTGGGATAGCTGACCCAAGTTAATCAAAGGGATTCCCCATGCCATAAGACATCAGCTTAGCTATAAAAGTTAAGAAAAGTGGGAGGAAGGTGGGACATTTGTTAGTTGCAGTTTGCCTTCTGGAGCAATCACTGTCTGTGCAGAAGCACCACTTCCCAGGACGTGGTTGGACATTGTTCGAAGTGGAAAGTAGAGAATAAAACTATTTTTTCCCCTCTTCCTTTGTGCATGCACAAACTTTTGCTTTTGCTTTAGTAAAATGCCTTATCCAAAACTACAGTTTGTTTTCTATCTTATTTTTTCTCCCCTGTCCTGTTGAGAAGGAGGAGTGATAGAGCAGCTTGGTGGGCACTGGGCATCCAGCAAAGGTCAACTCAGGACTGCCTCTTGACTTTCTGGGCGTGATGCACAAGCCTTCCTTTCCTTTCTGGACTGAAGAAAAGTAACAGTCAGATACAAGGTTATAAATGTAAATAAAATTACTGAAATTCTCTGGACATTGGAATCTCAGAAATGTTAATGTGATTGTTGATTTTTCACTCCTTAGAAATGTAAGTTATTGTTAAATATCTAAAGCAAGTCATAGATGCTGCAAGTGTTTAAAAAATAAACATTTGATTCTTGGCAAATGCTATAGTTGTGTGGCTTTTAAGCATAAAAATATTACTGTGAGAGAAATTTGCCTTGCTCTACATCTCACCAGTTGGGTTGCCAGGAGAGAAGTTAGACTAACTCTTCTTTATGTTCTCTATAAATCAATTTAAAAAGCATTTATGGCAGGAAAAATTTCTAGTTGCTCTCAGATGGGACATATAAGCAATTCAAGCACTTTCTTGCTCTAAGAGTTAAATTTTTTTTGCTACATTATTCACAGATGCTCAATTATACAGCAAAATAATAAACCATTTCACTTTTTCAGTGACAGTCTTGGCACCTAGGCTAAGTATCTCTTCATTAAATATCAAAACAGTATGAGGAGGATGTTTAAAATCTAGTTTGCCAGCTGGCATCTCTCTGGTGGAAGAGACTGGGATGTGGACAAGACTGGAAGCCTCTGGAGGATGCAGCCCCTGGAGGTGAAGGCTGCGCTGCAAGATATACCAGGAACCTGCCAGGCTGCAGGGACAAGTGACCCTGGTGAACAGCCCACATGCAGAGCTGGGGAAGGGCCTTTCAGGTGCAAAAGCTGGGGTCATACTAGCTCTTATTTAGGAACTAAGAAAATACAGAATTCATGCTTTTTAGAAGAAGTCATAGTTCTTTAAATAAAAACAGGAGAAGAGGGTTGGTATCAGATGCCATTTCTGTGCCAGCAAAGGAAAACAGAAGCTGCTGTTGGTAGAGGAAACACTGTCAGCCATAGCAAGTCGGAAGATGTCTCGGCTTTGCATGAGCCTGAAGAGCCGTAAGGGCTGCTGTGTGTTTCCTGGGCACAGAGGTGAGGAAATGCCTTCATACATCAAGTAGGATGGTGAAGCTACCTGAGAGTTGCACGACCAGGCACTGGGACAGGTCACAGCTCTGTTATAACATAAGATGAAAGGCCTCACTACACATGAAAATTGAAACTGAAGATACTTTCTAATATGTTTCTTGAAACTTAACTTCATTGTGTAACAGAAACTTAAGAAGTATTATTGCACAATCTTTCAATCTGTAGTACGAGCTTTGTCAAGTCCCTGTTCTGATAAGCTAGCAGGTTTCATAAATCTTCCCATTATTTTCTGCAGGATTGATTTTTTGACTTATGAGGAGTGGCAGCCAAGCAACTATATGAAGTTCTATAATTTTGTAAGTGGCTCAAAATATCTAAAATTAAAATAAAAAATTTGAATAAGAAAAATAAAATGCAAACCTAAATAAGATGCCACACAGTAAGGGGAAAATTAGCTACTTTGTCTTGTACATCAAGAGTCTTGATTATTACCACAAGAAAAAATTATAAATACTTTTTTAGGAGAACACTGTATTGGATGTTACTGAAAAACATAGAACATAAGCAGGCTACTGAAATGTCTGGTTATTAGCTACCTTGAAAGGTCAGTATTAGAGTCAAAAGAATTGAGTGGAATTTCAGTTACTTGACCGTGGGTTTGAAACATGAGTGGTCAACATTAAAGCAAATGATCAAGAGTTTATTTTCTTGGGAAGAATAAATGAGAATGAACTGGTTCATGCTACAATTCAAGTTTTAAAAAACCAGTAGAAATTAGTAAGTGTTTAAACAGATGTTCATCCAAAATGTTCTGTCTGTGAAGTGATAGAAATGAATACAGTTCAGCATACACAGAGAACCAAGATCAATTCAGCAATATATTTACATAATGCTCAGAAATGTTCATTTCCCAGAGCCAAAAACAACTGTGAGCCACACCTGCTGGAGGGAGGGAGGGCGAAAAGAGTTCGCACTGGAAGAAAACCTGCTTAGTCATGTTTGAGAGCATTATACCTACATGCAGAGACCAGAGGGGGGAAAAAAAAGAAAAAAGAAAAGGGCATGCACTGGTTTAAAACTGTAATAAATCCTTACTCTGTGTAGAAGTGCAAAGAATCATTTAGAAACAGCAGAAAGGCAAATTTGACACTAATGGCTATAAGTTGAAGGACAAGCTGCTGAACCAGATGCCTGATATACAAAAGAATTTCAGAACTATTGCAATGCACAGTGTGTGTTTGGGTCAAAATACATTCTTCATAGAGATATTACCTTATTTCTGATTAGACCTTGCTCTTGCCCACATCGTGCCATCATATGAGGAATCCTGCAAATTACATTCACCTTCCTCTTCCTGTCTTAGGAGTTAGGTCTTGTCTGTCTCAGAGAGTGGGTGATCATGGAAGCAGAATTTAAATTTCCAGTGGAGTTACATTTGATTCCACAAGAGAGAGAACTCCTCTGCCTGATGCTCTCAGGAAAGAGAGCCTGCTGTTTTTAGACCTTCTGCTCGGAGCAGTAGAACCAGAGCGATGTGAATATTCCTGCCCACAGAAAAAGTCCTGAGATGTACAGGCTTAACTCCAGTGAAAAGTGTCAGCAACATATTCTGAATAATATATATGTACAACAACCTGCTGCAAATCCAATGAAGATGAGTTTAAAGTTCAAACATTCCTCTTTCCTTATAGGATTGCCTTGGTGTCTGTAGCAGCAGAAAGATTATTTTCATTCTGGCTGTTTCCAATATGTAACAGCATGAATGAAAAGGATTGAGGACATCCTTTTCAGAATTTCCACATTAAGCATAAATAATAAATAAGATAATCATAGCTAATAGACAACAAATTAGCTATTTTATGGAAATTAAAAAAAATTGTTCTGCTTGCATGTCTGAGTAGTTCTCCATACTTGTACTCTTCTACACCCTTTTTTCTTCTTTATCTTTTTCTCAGATAAAACTTGTGCAATATCCAAGTCTCTCTGCTATTTGGTAGTGAACAATTATTTATAAAAGACACTTTTCGGAAAAAAAAAAGTGAATCTGTTGCCTGTTGACCTGCTGCCAATATGATGTCAATACATGGGCAGCTATGGCCTTTGTTCTATATTTGCTGGTTTTCCATATCACTGTGTTGAATCCACTTCCACTTTAACTGCCTTCTAGAGCAATCCCCTAGCTCTGCCCACTTAGTGGAATACCAAGCCATCCTTGCCTTTCATCTCAGCTTGTAATACCCATCTGCTGCCAGTAATCCTCTCAATACATGAAGGTACACTTAATTAGCTCCTGCTACTAATATCTGCATGTAAATGATCGACACCAAGTGGGCAAGGTATCTGTAAGCAGTAAGCAGCAAAAGGTAGCAAGTGGAGAAGGGTATGCAGATTTCATATTCTTTGCTTCACTTTGTTTATTTTACTCTCAGGCAGAGTAACTGTATTAGTTGTAGTGCTTGCTACAAATCCAGATGGTAAAGAGGTGGGAAGAGTACAGTTTTGTACGGGTGAGGTCAGGAAGGCGAAGATACAGCTGAAGCTGAACTTATCAAGGGATGCAAAGAGAAATAGAAGGGTTGCTGCAGGTGTGTCTGCCAGAAAAGGAAGCTCAAAGAAAGCCCCATCCTGGAAACATTCAAGAGCAGCTTGCATGGAGCTCTGAGCAACCTGATCCAGTTGAAGATATCCCTGACTATGGCAGGGTGGTGGAGCTCTTAAAAGGTCCCTTCCAACCCAAATTATTCTATGATTCTACAAGTCTGAGTCTATGATTCTTCATTACGGCTAAATCGCAGAGTGGAGCAGAGGGTGTGCTGAGCTCCTGCACTGTAAGTTTTTTGTCCTGTTGATATCCATGGCACTGTATTATTAAGTTCCAGGTTAGAGAAAGAATGGGGGCTGACAGCAGCTCAACCTCCCGTGTGAGCGGGAAGATGTATCAGCCCAGGCCAGGGTGGGGCAGTGCAGTCTCCTGAGTACAGCACGGGCAATCCATTTCTGCTAATGGTTCACAGCAGGGTGCTTTTGCAAAATCAGTTCCCTGGAAACAGGACATAGGGAAAAAGTTTGTGACAGTGAGTCACCTTCATGGCTTCAACACCCTGGGCTCAGGCCATGCTGGTTGCCAGCTGCTCTGTTGCTCTACCACATTGCTTTGGTAGAACAAAATAGGCTGTAACACAAACACGGGCACTAGGAAATAATCAGCTGGGAATGATTTCTGTGTGAAGTAAGGCCACGACATATATTTCTCCCCCCTAAGTGCACTGTAGGGCACTGTCAGAGAAATGCTGTGCTCTGGCTGAGCACAGGCATCAGAGCAGTCCTGTGGTGCCAGGGAGATCTGAGGATAAGTGACAGTGGCTTGAGCACAGCTGAAGATGACAGCCAGGCAGACAGGACAATAACAGTGCTGAGGACATGAAGAGGGGCACAAGTAGCTTTCTGCACAAATGGGACAGAGACTCAGCCTCCTTCAGCCAGAACAGGAATATTCACACTCTGACATCTACCAGGATATAAATTATCCTAATGAAGTGGCTGCTGCACTGGCAGACTGGAGGCTGTCAGCCTTTCAGCGGTGCGAGCTCTGTGCTTGTGTTCTCTCTGTGAGAGTCAGCGTGGCTGGGCAGTGCCTGTGGGGAACAAGGCAGTACAGCAGCAGGTATGCAGACTCTCAAATTAATAAACCTAAAAACCCCCCCTGAGGTCTAATAGAGCAGTGTTTTAGTTTCTCTGTTTAGTTGCATTCAAGCCTTCCGCTGCAACAATAAGGCATGGAAAGGCCGTTTGTTCAGGTAGGTTTGTTTTTTATTAGGTTTTTTTTGTTTGTTTGTTACTTTTAGAAGGACAAAGTACTATAGAACCAAAAGATTAAAGTTAGGGTTTAACCAAAAATATGAAACAGTTTAAAGTAGAAATGCAATTAACAATTGCAGAGTGCACAGAGCTGATATGGAACAAGGGAAGAAATCAGGAATTGGTGTGGAAGGACATCAATCTTTCTGCAACAGCTATGCCAGCAGAAAGCCCACAACAATTTTAGAATGCCATATGCCTGTTTTTTTCCTTTTTCCCTTCATTTACTAACAGTTTACAGTTCTTTTTATTTTTTTCCCTTGCCTTTCCCCTACTCTTCCTTTCCTTACCACTTCATTGCCATAACTAGAATTCACTTGAGAGTGATTTTACCTTTTAGATTAAGGACAACAATTTCTTCTCATTGCCTCCTTTTTTCCCTCCTCCCCTTCAAGATTTGCTTTAATGACTTGTCCTAATTAAGTTTGAACAAATTCTTTATTATGTTCCCAGATTTTCTGTGGTGTGATCAGTTAACCTGTAAATTATAATTGCAGATTTGGTACCCATGCAGAGTGAATATTATAATTGGTACTGCTACCTCCCTTTCGCTTTCATTATATCTTTGCACTAAAGGAAGCTAAGACAGTTACATTTTAGGAATAAGCAGGATGCAAAAAAAATAATATGTTTGTTTTTGAAATGCTATTGCTTTCATATAGTATTGCTAACTTTTGAAAAGAGAATCTGCTGAGTACTGTCTGGGTATGGTAATAATTAGACCACAGTTTGAAATAAAAAAAAAATACTTCTGAGCACATTAGAAATGGACCAAAAATCAAACCAATATTTGTGGGGTCAAAACGTTATCTGAAAATTTGACCAAATATATTTTCAAAAGCAGCTCTGCCTTGCTGTTCCATTGATAAATAGTGCTTTTCACTGAAAAGATGAGTGATGGATGGTACAGGCCTTCTTTCAGTAACTTAATTTCCTCACAGTTTTCCATATAATGAAGAGAGTTGTTTGAGATCTGAGCTGATGGTTTTGTAGGAATGCCCTGCAAAGCAGAAGAAAATCAAAACAAATTGATCTGAGCTTGGTCTAGCAAGGAAAGGATGAGAAGAAAATTGAAAAAGACTCTGAAAGAATCAAAATAGGCTGGTTGACAAACACCATTAAAATTGCCACTCCTTTTTCATAAAAATTATGCTCCTGCAAAATGTGTCAGGAAAAATTAGTCAAGTAATCTTCACAGAACTTTACTGAAGTTTTAATTGGTGAGCATTTAAGATTTTTTTTTCCTTTCATTCACTATGAACTTGAGTAAAAGGGTAGAAGAAAAGTTATTGAATTAGAAAATAATTTTAAACTGTGATATTTTTTAATTACCAGCACATCACTGATGCTGGGTAAAAATAGGAGCCCATTTTCATTTGCTATAAATGGCAGAAATTAATAAAAATTGACATTACTCTCTTTCCACTTAATAGTCTGTATAACCAAGGCACAAGGACTTAATTTATAACATTTTTTGATTTTGTCTTTGATTGCTTGTTTTATCTCTTGTGCTTTACTATTTCATTTACAATAGCACTTAGAAACCAGCTTAAAGATTTTAAAATGTTATTGACTTTGTGTCTGTATCTTTATTGACCTAAGTCAATATCCCTAGACTCTGTGCTCTGATTTAATTCCAACCTTTTTCTTTACCACAGACCTAGCCTGACAATCTTGCTCTGCATTCTCATTCCTGATGGTGTTTTATATTTCTGTCTATATTCAGTCTTATGAGGTGCAGATTTGCCAGTGAAATGGAGAGCTGCAGATGCCTCCTAAGGCCCTTGCCAATCCATTGTTTCCAGCATCAGGTTTCTCTTATCTAGTTCTGTGCAGATTTGATTTATTTGGGGCTTTTTTTCCTTAGAATGAGAGAATCATAGAATCATTTATGTTGGAAAACACCTTTAAGATCATCAAGTCCAACTGTTAATGCAGCACTATCAAGTCCACCACTAAACCCTATCCCTAAGAACAATGTCTACCATCTTTTAAATAACTCCAGGGATGGTGACTCCACCACCTCTCTGGGCAGCCTGTTCCATTTGCATCAAATTAAAATGCAACACAAAATACATACAATTATAAAAGAAGATACATGAGAACTACACTACTACAGATATGTAGTACAAATGTAAAAGAGAGATATAAATAAGATGTAGAAATAAGTTTCAGCTACTGCTATTGAGCAAGCCATTTAATCCTACTACTGGTAAAATAGTTCTTGGTACCGGCACTAGGTCTGCTCTATGGCTGTCTTATGTAGTGTATTCACAGGCTAGTACAGCTTTCCAAGTACAATCATAGCAGGGACATTCTGCAACTCATCCAGCAGAGCCCAGAAAAGCAGTACTGTTTTCTCCCTTGCACATTTCCTTTTCTATCCAGCTATTCTCCCTTCCCAGGGAGCTTGTAAGGAAGCTTTACCTGTTCCTCCTACCATTCCCACATTGGTTTCTTAGTTCCTCCTTGCGCTGGTGCCTGTCAGCTATCACACCTTTCTCTGTCTGGCTGTATTTCAGCCCTCCTCTTCCCTTTCAGCCAGTCTTGTTCATAAGCTCTGTGGGATGTGGAAGTCAGCGTTTGCACAAAGCTGGGGGGTGGGGAAAAGCCCAACTGCCAGGGGAGTAGGAGACACTGGGCTAGCAGGTCCCCACAAGTGAGCCACAGAGCCCCTCCAGCCCTTGTTGGCGATGGGTGGCCATCCCAGTCCAGATTAGAACGTTCAGAATGGATTTACACTCTAAGAGGAGTCATGTTATTTAAAATTAATTCAAAGACTAATTAATGAAGCTGGACGTGTGCTGATAAATGGTAGAAAATGGCTGAGACAGGCCTGATATCCACCCGTCTACAATACAGTTTCCTTCAGAAAGAAGTAGGCTGCTAGGTCATGGAGCTTGGTTTACTGATTGTATTGATGCTGGCTTACTCAACTAATTAAAATCCTCATTAGTGATCTTAACTGAAAATCTGCTATTTTCAGGTCAGGCTTCTGCCTGCATTCATTTTTCTGATCCTGGGGTTAAAGCACATGGACTCAATAGCAGAAAATAGCTCTTCCCAGCTACCTCACTCTCTTCTGGTGTGTCCTTGACAAGAGACTTGATCTGTTCGACTTTCTTTGCCAGGTTATAAATGTGAAGGCAAGAACTTTCCACTAGTCAGACACACAGAAGCTAATTTCTCAGCCTTTGAAAAATAAGGTGTCTTATAAGAAAGTATTAGTTGTATTTATTCAGTCACTGGCATTAGTCTGAGCAGTGTGTGAGTGTAAACAGGGTGACTGGGTAAGTACCCTGAAGACTTTGTGTTGTAGCAGGCCTTAAGCTGTCAACACACCAATTGCAGCAGCACTCTGAAAACCTGTGACTGAGATACCCGGCAGTAATATTGTTGTGTGCAAGTAATACAGACTTGCTTGGTTAAACAGGGAGAGTGAAGGATTTGCACACTGAGGTGTGCAGGATTATATATGAACACTGTTGTAAGTCAAGTACTGAGTCATCATCTTCCCCTAAAGCACACTGATGAAATAAGTTTTCCATGGTTTACTATGTCTTTAAAGGTCTGAACAGCCTTTTGTTCTTCAGGTAATCAGTACAGCATGGCTGCAGTGCACTTCAGGATTTCTGCCTTCAAAGAGATTATTCTGAGCCACATATACTAAATACAGCTGCCAAGATTCATGCTGATTGAAATAAATGAATCCCTGTTAAAGCTGAAGGTAGCTGCATAAAACAGAAATGGTACATTAGAGTTTATGTCCTCTACCTCCTCCCCATTCTCTGATGAACAATGATTAAACTGGGTCTAAGAACATTTGAAAAATTTGTTCCTGTGGTGAAAGTCTTACCCTGTTATCATGTCACCAAGGATGATTAGCAGTTTGTTTCACCTGTATTTGAATGTGTAGTCCACAACTGCAAACAAAAAAAAATCAAAATAGTGAAAAAATCTTCCCTTATTTTTTAAATACTGTATGTCTATAATGTACATCTCTTTAAACACTGCTGATTAGTACTTCATTTTCTACATTAAAATTGTTATGTATTAATAATGATAAAATACTAGTGTAAATTGCACTTCTATGGAAAATAAATATTTATCAGTTGCTTTATTGGAGAATTGCATAGTACTCTCAGCTAATAACAAAACTACATGCTATCTGTTGTTTTCTAAACATGGAAAAAAAGCTCTTTTCCACACAACAAATCCTAATATGTTATAACCTTCTTCTACATCTCATGTAGAATATAATCACCCAGAAATATTCTGAATAATGATTTCATATTCTGAATGATGATTTCATAGAGCAAAAAGAAATATCACTCAGGAAGGGAATGGCTTTTGAGCATGGTGGTGACTGGGGGCTAGTGTGAGAGGACCCTCAAAGGTGTCACCCTGGGAGGGAGAGCCTCTGCAGGTATGATCTTGGAGACTGCTTGTTTTCAGAGATTTCATTTTCCAAAAAGCATTAAGAATTTATCTCACATTATACTTTGTATTAAACATACACAATTAGCTTTACCAATGGCTTTCCACAATATGTGTCTCTACTGGGAAAGAAATTAAACAATTTTGGTAGAGCCAGATGGAAAGTATGGAAAACACTGTGGGAAGTTTTGTCATGCAAGAAGACATAATCTTAAAACAAAACACTTCTGCTCAACATTTTGAAATCAGACTATAAAGTAGAGGTCACAAGAGCGCTTATCCTTAAATTAGTATTCTCTAAATGCTGAAAACACCAGCACACTATGCCATTATCAAAACCTCAGGCTTTTCCATGTTTCTTGTGATTTTGTAGGATTAAAAAAAAAAAAGGAAAGGCATTTTGGAAACATATTGTTCAGCTGGAAAAGAGACAGTTGCACATTATGAATTGCTTTGGAAGTGTGTGGCTTCTAGTGAGAAGCAGAAAGAGAAACAACTCCAAGTTCAGGAAGCACTGGAGATCAAAAACGGCTGCAACGTCCATGCTCCTTTTTGCTATTATTGTCTTATTTTCCCATGGAGAAGTGCTATCTTTATCTTCTCAAAACTCATGGTCTGCCTAAATGTCATCCCTCTTTTCCACTCTTTTTAACCAATGAACCCTCAGAAAAAATTCTGCCCCGACTGGAAGTTCCTGGGATCCTTCTCTCGGATGGGACACAGTGAGACCATTTTCACTGCCCTTTGGCAGATATTTACAAGCTCTTTTCTCTTGTGCTCCACTAAGGAATATTACACTTTGTGGAAGTTTTCCTGAAAAGCATTGTGATCTCCAAACCCTGAAGAATTACAAGTGCTCATAGCACCACTTCAATACCTCTTCCAAGGTTTAATACTAAATAATATTTCTGATATTTGGCTAATATTTGGAAAGAGAAGGTATCATGAGAGAGCTTTATGGGAAACCAGGAAGGAGTGGATTAAAAATCATTACCCAAATAGAGGAGGCACCGTTGTCTGGTTGTTTAAGTACAGGATGGATTCCCTACAGTGAACAGGACAATGTAGGCTGTTCACTTGGACAGTATGGACGCAGTATTTCAGCACTGTCCCCAAGAAAGACCATTGGTAGCAGAAGTGAAAAAGGTTGATGAAGATAAAGTTAACAAATGTTAATAAGGCTCATACACAGTGATCATCATGTTGGGCCCCTACCTAAAAAAAAGATTTAGGGAAAAAGTTAAATGCAACACTAGTAGCAAATCCTCCCCCAAGGAGTGATTCATAAATGTTGTTTTAACTACAGCGCAATCAACACTCTTGACACATGGTGATGCAGACCGTACAAAAGCTAATCCTAACATCATTTATCCTCTTTTTTTGATGTTAGGGCCTTTTTTAAAAAAAAAGCAAGGGTGTATTCTTTAGGTTTCTATGTGTTAATAATATATATTATCAGACTGACTGCTACAAGTAGAAAAACAGGTCCAACTGTTGGACATGCACAATGTTGAAATAGCATAGTGGTAGCCGATACCAAGCCCTTGTACATCCTTCCCAATTGCAATTTCATGTGCTGGAACACACATACAACTATGGAAAGATGTGCTAGAAAAGAATCCTCTTTTGAAATAGGGCTCTCCAGATCCTCCCTTCTAATTTCACAGGCCCCAACCTCACTAAACACACTAGGAGAGGCAAGTTGCCTGTGGCCAAAACAAACTAAATGTACTTGGGCCTTTCACAAGTACAAAACCTAACCAACATCTCTCCACTACCAGCACAATAAATATGCCTTAACACAGAACAATCAACTCCTATGCCTGTAATTCTGGGAACCTGTTATCAGGTGCATTGAGTGCTCTCAGGGTAACTATTCAGGTGAAATTAAGCAACTACTGGGCACCAGAAAGAATGAACATAAACAAGTAAAGGACAGAAGTTCCCCAGTTCTCAGGGAGAGAGTATTTCTTAGAAAATAGTCACTGCATTTTCAATATCTTAGGCCAGGCCCTTGAGGATTCCTACATTTTCCAAGGAAAAATTTGTGTGCTTTAACAAATCTGCTGGATACCAAAACCCATGAATTCAGAGACAGTGCTTTTGTGAGAGAAAAACCTCTCACCTTCCCCTTGATGTATCTCTTCCTCAGACCCTTCCTTCTCTCACCATTCCTTCCTCTAACCTCCTCTTTGAGATGATCTGAGCACAACTAATGTGATAAGACAATGGGCTCAACTTGTACTTAGCTTTGAAGTCTTCTGCTTCTATTTCAGACCTGAAAAAGGACTCACATGCCCAAAAACTCATCTAGTTTTGCCAGTGATACAAGCTGGTTTAATAAAAGATACTGCTTTCACCAAGAAAATCTGTCTTGATAATGTCTTTAGGCTGTCATAATAACAGCACCACCACCATTATTTTTCATGTGACACAATCAGTAGATATTTTTTGTCTTTCCATAAGTGATCCATAAAGCTAAAATAAACCAGGCACTGGGTTTTTTTTTTTAGATTGATAGCTTAGAGAGAGAAAGAGCACTACAAATAGTCCAACCAGCAGAGCCATAATTCAGACATAAAATGTGTGTGGGAAAGGAAGGAGCAGGGGTGGGGGGAAATTGTGGTTTCAGAAGACATACACAAACACCTGAATTAAAAAATGAAATTCAGAACCACAGTATGGTGATAACCAACAGATATGTTCAACCAATGTCATCTAAAGGTCAAATAAACTTGTGAATTAAATCAATATTATTTGTGGGAAACTTATAATATTGAATTAAAATTATTATTACTCTTAATCAAACATTAAGATTGAATACTTTTACTTCCAGATTTCTTTTTATTCCTTTTAAAGACTCACATCTATCAGGAGTGTCATTTTAAGAAGAAACAGAAGAGAAAAAACAGACGTAACAAGAGAAGGAGATCATTTACCAAACAAATCAGGGCTGAATACAGGCATAGGGTGAAAAAGGACTTAAGCCAAATAAGGAGTCAGGAGTGTTTGAATAAGTACACTGGGGAAAAGAAAAATGGAGGAAACAAAAGACATGTAAATATTTCTACCAGATGTCCAAAAAGGCAAAAAATTGGTGACTCTTAGAAACATGAGGTAGATCAAAAGCACCTGTGAAAAGACAGAGGGGAATGACACACAGCTTGATCAACAAGAGAGGAAGATGATTCATGTGGCAGCATTGTAACCTCCATAAAAGACCATACAGCAAAAAGAACAGAACCAACAACTTTATTAATTATGCATCAGAAACAGAAATTCAAGAAAGCTAATTTCTGTCCGCTGTTTTCACATAATTTCTGTTATAAAATTTAAAACTTAATCTCAAACTACAGCACTTATTATAACCCTCCGTTGCTTCTAAACCAAATAACTGTTTCATATATTCAGATTAGTTTACTTTATTAAATGCTTGATCTGCTAAAGGTAAAGCAAACACTGTCACATCAAACTTTTTTTTGATTGATTACTGTATTGCTTTCAGGGAGTAACAGCAACCTGTTTCCCAAGTATCTATTTCCTTGAAAAAGATGCCTATTTAAAGAAATGCGTGGGGTGATCTTCACATTTATTTTCAGACTTCTAGCTTGGATCCATCAGAGTTTTAGTCATACAATCATTCTTCAGCCTTCCCTAAGGACAGTCATAACAACCAGATATCTGAATTTCAGCATAAGAATTTATCTCTACTGAGCATCATCTTCTACCCAGATGCAATTGTACTCAGTTGTCAGTGTCATAAAACATAGATAAGCTGAGAATGCCTGTTACAGTGCTCCACTCCATAAAAACATGGAACTCACAACAAAAGCTTTGAGATATGCATTACCTATTGTCTCTAATTTGTGCTCTTCCTCGGGGTATTTGAGCTCCCCAACACCATTGGAGCAGCAGAGAGGGTGTTTTGAAAAAGTCGCTGAACTGAGCAGTGCGAACACAGATGGTGACAAAATTTTCTGCATAAGTTTTCCTCTGCAAGATAATGCTTCTCAGCTGCCCTGTTGGGGGTTCAGGTAAAGTGACCTTTGTCTTTGGTCTTGTTCCTTCTCACATATGACTTGGAACTACGAGGCGCTTGTTTTCTTTTCTCATTTATATTTCAAAATACAAATCATGCTTACTAACTCTCTTGCTTTTTTTTTTTTTACTTTTTTAACCTTTTTTGCCTTTTTTGCTTTTTAAAAGTCTACATTTTTCCTGTTAAAAAAAACCAAAAACAAAAACAAAAACAAAAACAAAAACAAAACAAAATAGAATTTTAAAAAACCATAAAAAACATACAAAATACCTCTGCCTTAATGTCATGAGTCCAATTCCCCCAGGGCATGGATGATCATCAGGAGAGGTTCTGTGGAAATGTACAGAACTGAGCTAACCACACCAGTGGGCTAATACAAACCACTCAGTTTTTTTTTCTCAAGAGGCTCAACAATTGTTAAAGATACAGGCATGTTGCAGAAAAACACCTAATTTCCTAAAATAATGCTGTTATTTCTTGCGTTGTGGTCTTTCTCTACTAATATTCTACTTATGTGAGTATTTTCCATAAGAATTCCTGTTGGATTTTCTGGTCATGCTTTTAATTTTCTGTTCACATAATCATATTAATGAATTACTTGGGCAGCAGCTTTCCTTCTCAAGAATGAGGTGTCAAGGGAGTTCATTTGTAATCTGAAATACGTCCACCTAGCAACCAAGATTAAAAAATGCTGTATTCAAATACCAAACTGTGTACTCAAAATTACTTCCAGAATTCAGCAATCATATCAACTTATTACAGAAGTGGGAAGTCTGATTGCATGATGTCAATTTAAAATTAAACTGTTTTGGTAAATTTTGTATTCAAAGTCAGACAATTTGTTTACAAAGTTTTCATTTTAAGTACTCTCAAAAAAAATTAGAAAAAGAAAAGAAAAAAGAAAATATCAGTTTTTTGCTTTTTAGTATCTCTGTTAATGCTGAACATCTACAGGTTGAACAGTCTTGTAATTTAATATTTATAGAAATTAAAATCTAATAGTTCTGCCAATATAGTAAACTTTGTATTGTGCAACATTTATTTTTATGATCATTTATATTTTTAAACTGTGACATATGACCAAAATAATTCAGGTCAGGCAACATGGTAAAATCCTTTATTAGCTAAAACTCGTTTATGTATGAGCTCTTTCTTGACTGACACACATTAAAGCAATTACTATACAAGAGAATTTCTCCTTGCTCATTGAATTGCTCCTTTGTAGTGAGACTACTGTGCTTAGGTAACCAAACCACTATAATGAATTCCCTGTTTTTACCAGAAAAAGAGATTTAGGTTTTGGGGTTTTTTGCAAGTAGTGTGTCTTCAAACAGTAATCATTGGCCTCTGATGAAAAGACCATTACACTAAGTCTGTGATTTGCAGTGGGAACATACTGCAAATACAAGAAGGGGAAAAAAAAATGTAGCCTGCAGTGGACTATCTCCTCAACCTCCAAATGTATCATTTTCTGCTCTAAACTGAATTACTCGTAATACTTGCAGAAGAGACTTCTAAATTACAGCTTTTCTACCTTCATTTTGATGAATTTATTGGCATCAACAGGAGTCTTACATAAATACAGCTTGTGGACTAAAATCTGAAAACATTTGCACCACCAGCATATTTAGGTATTAGCATTTGTACAGTTGCCATCCCATTCCTGTTTCTAACCATGAGCAAACCTTGCAAAAATGCTTTCACCAATCAGATTATATTTCTTATTTGAAATATAACTTACGATTAGGCTCCGTTAATGGGTGCAGGCAGTTCACCATTATTGGGTTCCTACCTGGCTGTGTGTGACATTTTCACTAAGAGAGTGTTGTGCTTCTGCTAGTAATGTCTTCTGGAGTGCAATGCTTAGACACAGTCATTTATCCAACTGTTCTGTTTCAGACCAGAGCAGAATTAAAATCTGGCCACAAAGACTATGAGCAGAGCAAACACACACCGGTTACCACCTGCCTATCTGGACCATTTTATTTTCCTACAGTGACAGGGGATGCTTTATGCAATATTCATGTTTGGGGCTTTTGTCCCGATATTTGGCAAAGCATTAAAACTGAGAATCGGTAAAATAGTGTTTTAAGTATAATACGAAAATAGCAGGAAAATAGGAACATAGTAAAATAATATTGTAACTTCAATAAGGACATCTTGTACAAGCATAATAAAAAGTAAGACTCATGAGTCTGATAAGGCTGATAAGATGAAGAATACTTGCAAAAATGTATTTGCTTAGACTAGAAAATCTGATATGGACATAGTTTTTATAACACTGCTCAGTTTTACACTCATAAATGAAGTTCTGGCAATATTTTTCACCCAGCCAAGGGTGACTTTCCACCTTCAGCCTACACTTTGTACCATGTACACTTACCATCTGATTGAACAAACAGCTTAAGTTATGCATTAGTGGTAGTAAGTTTTGGTATGAAGCTATAGTTTACCACTAAATATTTGAATGTAATTTTTTCCCCATTCATCTCTGCTCCAATTTGATAGCTCTTTTCAGCAGATGGCATTTTTAGAAAACAACCAGATTCCAACTGTTTCTACCAAAAGAAGGTCTGGATTCAAGGAAAAAAAAAAAGGTTTTGCTAAATGCCAGTTGCTACCAACTCCAGATCTGGTAATTTAAGCTGAACTTAGTTGACTTGGATGAAAAAACAAATTGATTTAAAGGCAAGAAAGAATTGTCACAAAACCCTGCTCCCCAGCTGACTTTTAGCTTCTAAAGTAGGGTCAGTGGTTTGGTAAATGGTTCTCCAGAGGAGGCAGAGGGAAGTAAAATGAGAAAGAATTATATAATTTTTTTTTAGCAAAAGCCTTCAAAAAAAAAAAACCCTGAAATTTAACATACAGAGGAATAATGGCTGGAGCAAAGTAGGCTACAATTTATTTGTAAATTACTTCAGACAACAGTAATGTGAACCTAGATTTAATAACAGTATCTACACACTGAAAATACAGGTGTGCTGACTGACATCAGGAAACTGAAGGACTTAAGAGTGTAATAAAAAGTACACAAAATATGAATGAGGATGTATGTTCCGCAGTAACAACACCACTGCAAGTAAGACGCTTCGATATGTCCCAAAAACCTTGGAAATTTTATAATAAAAGTCTCCTCTGCTTTAAAAATATCTATTCTTTTTGCAGTAAGTGTTTTGTGCTTATTTTGCTAAAGAAATTAATTGAGCAATTAATCAAGTAAGTGAAGTGTTAAAATGCTATATTAAGAACACTTTTTTATTGGCAATTTGAGCAGCATGTATTACTTTGGTTTTCTCTTTTTGGGCTAAACACTACTTTACTTATAAGGAGAATGAGTGGTACTTGTGGACCCATCAGTTGAATAGTCCTCTGATCATAAGATCAGAGATTTTCCAGTTATTTGAGTCACATTAGTAACAGCTCAGCTAATTAGCAATTTTAAAAGGATCAACTCACTAACAAATTAAAAGAAGTATCTGTATACAAAGAGAGATTGTTCGATTTGGCTCCAGTCTTGATAGTAATAAAAAAAAAGCATCTATTGTGTGAAAGCGGGGAAATGTCTCATCTGTAGTGATAGGGATTCATTTCAGATGACACAGCCACAGTTTCTATTTTCTCAGTGTTTTGTGGGGTATGTTTTGGTTTCTGCTTATTGAGAGTGAAATTTAAGGTCAGAGGCTAAATGATGTCAAAATGCCTTCCAATCATTTGATGTGACAAGGCAGCTGAGCTGTTCAGGATGTGTCCCGAACACCACAAATATGTGACAATGTTTAAGGGAACACTGCTGGCGGACTTACAGTTTCTGCTTGCAGATAATTTTTCAAAAGTAAAGTTAACAAGGACACCTTTGAAAATATTGCCATATGCCTCTAAAAGTGGAAATGCTTTTATTCTAAAACAAAGAGACTGCAATAGAAAAACTGATTCTAGAGGCATTGGCTGAATGCCCCGTTGCCCCAAGCACTGTGATGTCTTTTATGGATGCTATGAAACATTTCAGTTTGCCTTGGATTAGGACACTGGCAGTACAGAGCATGTGATCCCAGCCTCAGTAAAGCATTCTTTCTCTTCGGGATACAGCTATGGAGTGATTTTTCCTAGGAGATTAGATGAATCTAGCCTGGGCATCTGCAATACTTTTTTCTCTCACATAATGGAAAGCTTTTAATCAGAAACACAACACAAGCCAGTAATAGGAGACCTCTTGGTTTCCTCAAAGCAAAAGCAAAGACATCAAACAAAATAAAAAACTCCAATGACCTTAAACTAGTACCCTAAATATGCAGCAGAGAACTCTTATTACTCAGAGAAAACAAGGAACCACGTGTTCCAAAAAGAGATTGTTACTGCAAGTTTAAAAAGTATTCTAAAGCAAGCTACTTGCTGGCATAACATTATCCTTAAAGCTAAACATAACTGGAAAAAAAAATTGTTAAAATTTCTTCAGAATTGCTGGTCTGAACATATCAGGAGTACTATGAACACAGTGCTCTGACTTCTAGGGGGCTGGTATCAGGCACTGTGGAAAGAATAGATGGCCAAAGCCATCGGGCTTTAGTCTGTGACTATGAAGTCAATAGATTTTGTACGTGAATGCCAGAACAAGACGCATAGACTACAGCCCAGCAGTTTCTGAGAGGAAGATTAAGAAAATACATTGCTTTTAAAGTACTAAAATCTCTGGTGATCTTTCATGCAAAAAGCTCTGTCATGACCTGTCATCTCCTGAGATGAAGCCTTCCTGTTGTTGTTTCATACTGAGCACAGTAATCCACTGCTGCCATAAGTCACGCCACACTAGAAAAGGTAAAATTTTGTCTTGTGGATCTCCAAGGATTGATTTTAAACTTTGCAGAAAGAGTCTAAGGACAAATTAAAAGAGTCCTGTAGGTTTTGATTGTAGTTGAAATGATATACAGTTATATATATTCTGCTAAGATAATTTCTTAAAGTGATGGAGTTTTTTTGTTCTTAGTTGAGGCATTTCTAAACAATATTAGATAAATCACAACAAATAAAAGCAAATAAAGGAAAGGTATTAGTACAAAGAAAAGTCCTGTAGGAAAATAAGAGTTTAATAGAAGCAGCCTGAATACTGGTCTTCATATGCTGGTGGTCTGAGGCATGAAGTATCAGAGAAAGGGTTTGGAGAAATTAAAATAGTTTTAAAGCAAGAGAAGAAGGCAAGTATATCTGACATCTAAAATAAAAACAGTGTCATAAGTATTTTAAATTATTTAAACCAAAGCCATGAACAGATGAAGCTAAGTGGAACTTCTTTTTAAATAAAGAGCATAACTTAAGAGTGAAAATAAATTACTGCATATCAGAAAAAGCAAAATCATATAATAATCATATAATACCCATGCAATCAAGAAACTAGAGGCAACCAAAGAATATCTGGTTTTCATACTAAAAGTTATCAAGAGGAATAATTTTAATTGTAACTAGTGACCCATACTCAGGGAAAAAAAAATCACAAAAATTGAATTCAAAACATATAAAGCATTGCTTTTCTCCTTCCCCTGCCTAGAATTTATTTTACCCCAGCTTTACAATGTAGAATTTACAAGCATGAGCACATCAAAGACCCAAAAGGCCAATGGCAAATAAACAGACTGTACCTATCACAATTTTCAAGAAATCCTTCGCTCATTTATCAATGCCTTTGCACTTCAGAAGAGCTGCATAAATCAACACTAAATAGGAAAGATGACGCTTTTCCCTAAACCATCCGATACAGCTGTGGCAAGCAGACCTGACTGGCTTCAGCTTATGCAATCTGCACCTAACTGGCCTTTGCAGGCAGCCGCTAGAAATCATTCCTGATTCCAGTTCCAGATGGGTTACTGGAGTCTCATACCTTCCTTACCCTGCCAGATCAGTGTAAAATGAGCAAGCCTAAATTCTGTCCTAGAGTCCTTGGAGTTCCAGAAAATTTAAAATAATGTCTTCACTTTCATCTGAATATGTGACAGCAAAATTGAAATGTGTATAACACATAGTTTTCCAAAGATGAGGTCCCCAATACTGATCACTAATACTGATCACTCGGCAGTACGAGTGCATCAGGGCTAAGTATTCAGATCCCACATTCCCAAGTAGTTCGGCTGTATGTGTACTGAAATGCTAAATGCTTGCAATTGTTCTCTGTAATATGCGAGGGCCAGTTGGCTGGCATGTAGAACAGTTAAGCCTTTATTGTTGCTAGACTTAACATTTTCAGCAAGGTTGAATAAAGCTATTATCAGTGAGACATCCCTCTGTTGTTTCAGGAATATAACATGGGGCTTTTTAAGCAAACGCAGAGACCTATGCGCATTACTGAGGCTGAGTCCAAAACAAAGGTACCAGAAACACTAAGCCACTTAAGAACATGCAAAATTAAGGGTCTTGTCTGCTTCCGTGCCAATTGTTCACAGCAACTTGTCCCCATAGATTTTCATGTAATCCCAGAGAGGAGGTAGATGACTTTATTTCCATCAGGCTTTCATCGAAAAATACTCCTTGGAGATGCAAATCAGTACATCTGGTCATCAGGAAAGTATATTTGACTACTAAGATAAATACATCAGGGGGGTATAATAGCATCTGCTTTTACCTGGTACTAAACACTATTTATTTATTTAAAATGTAATTATAAATATACTTTTATATTGTAGTATACCCAATTATTACAATCCAGACTAAAGTATAACAGCACTGCATGCTGTAGAAATAAAGAGAAAAAACATTACTTTTCCCTCAGATTCTGTAGAATTCAGTAATGGAGTGACAAAACAAAGGACAGAGTGATGAAGATCATCCTATAAGCACTAGAAAAATAGAACTATTTGTCATAAGCATTTTAAAGCATTATTATTAAACGACCCTTAGATTTTATTTCCCTACTTTTCTCCTCAAAGTAATTGCTATTGTTTTCCTTCAGACATAGCTAAGGTGATGCAAGTCTTACTGTTGAGTTCAGGTAATGCATCACGGTTCATTTTGATGGTTTGGATTTTCTTATCTAATTTCACCATCACTGTGTTACTCATACAGATTTAATGAAAAAATCAGATAGCCCGTTCAGGGTGGGATTGCTTATACCTCTTTCACTTCTTCCAAAGTGATTTGCTCTTCCACAGTTGAAGACTCCCTAACTCCATAAAAAGTACACACATTCCAGCCGTGAAACGTGTAGGAGTTGGCCAAATGTTTAACTTTGTTTTACAGCTTGCTGGAAAAAAAAAAGATTTGCAGTGGTGAAGCTGCTAATTTTTACAGATGGAAATGCTCTTTGGGGAATTAATGTCCTTATATAATACTGACCTTACAGTATCTAAAGAGAAGTTTCTTTTAAACTTTCTTTTTGGAATTCATCACAGTATTACCGGTGGTCTGTGACATGGTCAGTTGTCTGTTTCAGAAACAGGTGAACTTAGCAAATATTTCCTCCTATTCTATTATATCAATGGACTGGGCTCGATGATCTTGATGGGTTCCTTCCAACTCAGTATATTCTATCTTTTTATCTCTGTCATATGAGCTCTCTAGTTTAAATGCATTTGCTACTCTTCACCTTTGATATAAAATGCCTTTTGGTATAAAAAAACCATAACAATATTGGGTCAGGTAATTTGTTTGTTTTTTAACAGCTGTTTTAAAACATGAAGACTTTAAAATACAATTTAAAACTAAAATTTTATAAAATTATTTCAAAAGCAGATCTATATCACAGCACATCAGATGTACTCATTACGTGCGCGCACACACACACACATGCATATATATATATGAGTTCTCTTTTAGAAACTGTGATGGAAAATGTTACTACGTAAATCTAAGAAAGGAAACTGACTATATTTGGATCCAAATTTTGATATTTCCTAAGTAGCAAAAGCTCATGAAAAAAATTGTGGCTCTTAGCATTTCACACCAAGAGGTCTGTGTTTACTCTCAAAATGTGTCCTTGAAGTTGTAATTTTATGCATTTTCTCTAACATAAAGAGGAACAACTGCATTGGAAACCATCATATCTTATGCAAACTGCTGCTGAATTTGCAGCAATGAGATAGGAATAATCACATATTCAAGCAAATTATCCTTTAGCCCATGTACAAGGAAATCAGAGAGAGACTTAAAAAAAAGATTGTGGAACAATTTATTTACTCTCGGACAGGAAAACATATAGTGAATACTTATTTGTTTATGTGCCTCAAACTGGTCCTTAAAAATGCCCATCTAGTACAATATATACTTTCTTTAGAAAAACAAACAAGCTATGAGTACAGTTATTGCTGGCAAATGCTTCCAAATATTTTGCCAAGTCACCACCCAAGACAAACGCCATTCCATCCTCAAGCTCACGTAAAACCAAATGCAAGCTGCACACCACCCCTGTGGTCTACAGAAACAAGACAGAATGCAAAACAAAAGATTGAGTTACAAAAGAGTGAGAAAAGTTATGGTTAGGCAGGCTTGTAAAAGGTTTGATAATATATTTGGTACAGAGCAGAAAATCCTGTTGTTGTTTCAAGAGCTTTCTGCAGTACTTGTTAATGGGCTGGTTTGCTTTTTGAGCTGGATTTTGTTATTCTTTTAGGACACCTATGTGTAGTTAAAGCCCACACAGAGGCACATGCATGATGAGAACACCCTTTTGGTTCCCTCTCCTGTAACCTGCAATCTCTGCTTCCCACCTAATTACCTCGCTACAGATTGGTCATACCTTATTTCACTCTTTAAGTTCCAAAGTCTGTGCACTCTCATGCCTTAGCAGACAGGAAGCAGTTGATAGCTGCAGCAATTAAAACAGTGTTACTTAAAATAATGAGGCACGTTCATATGAACTGCAGTGTGGTTGAAGTGCTGTTGCTACGGAGGTGCAGCTATAACCAAGCTGTCAGTGGGTACTGGGCTCCTAAAATACAGAAATCTAGCACTTAAAGAGAGAAAAATTTTTGTATGGCTGTTCTTTTGTTTCCTTTGGCGCCTAATGGAAGGAAAGGCAGAAAGTTTGAAATAAGCATATGGTGGGTGTTGGATACTGTGAGAAGTGACTTCCCTTAATTTTCAGCAGCTGCATCTTCCGTTCTGTGACAAAGCTGCAAATCACTGGCAATAGAGGAAAAAAATCCAGTACTTGTCACTTTTAATTATTATAGGTCAACTTTAGGAAATGAAAGTATTAGAAAAAAAACAAGGACTAGCATTTTGATCATCTTGCAGCAGACTCGTAAAAGTACTGATGGTCCTAAGTACACTAAAAGTGAGATTGACTGCTACATAAAGTTTAGTGAAATTCCAAATCAGCAGTAACTGTAATTTTCACCAACATATTTTCATCATCTCCTATTTTGTGGGTTTTTTTTTTCATTCTCACTTACTGAATTTGGTTTACTGCACAAGTTGAAAAGTCTAATCAGAAACAAGGCTCCAGGACTGTAGTGCCCACCCAAACACACGTCGCTCTCCTATGAATGCAATCAGAAATAAAATACTACAAATAGAGGTGGCAGATAATAGGAAAAGCAGGAAAGAAAAAAACAGCTGTTATTCTAAGACCCGATAATTAATTACATTGTCCAGTTCAGTAAATGAAAGCCTTTATTTTCCTTTTTAAATAAATACCTTTAAGAGCTATTTTTGAATGCTCTATCTCTCACTACTTGATATCCTCTCTCCCATAATCTCTTTCACTCCCCACTTGGGCAATACAATCCAAGTGCGATTTAAAGAAATGTGTGAAGTAGAAAAAGCAAGAGGATATTTATGACAGCTGGATTTTGAGTAGATTAAAGGAGGGAGGAATGCAGAAGCCACAACAAAAACGCTTCAGTAGGCTGGAGTGCAATAAACTTCAACTTACAGTAACTGAATAATTTTAGCTCTTTCAACCCCTGGGGTTTTGTCCTTGTTTTGAAAACTATTGTTATCATTCTTTACAATATTCTTCAAATCCCTTGGGCCTTTGTATATGCCAGCCCTGACCAGTTTGCTTGGCACACAATCTTCTCCCCACGCTTTTCAAACATCCATGCGAGTACACAAAGTTTCCTCATGGATTTGGCACTATCCCTAAGAGATGCAACCTGACTTTCATAACAGGCAGCTTTGGCAGTGCCTGGGAACAATCTGTGTTTCAAAACAGAAGAGCTGAGAAACATGAAATTAACATGAATCCAACTGCAATTTTGACACTTTTAGAACCATGTTACCCTTTTTCCAACATCTCCTATGACATCTCAGTCCCCTGCACACAATGTGCCCCACCAGCTGAGAAGGCAGCACAATGCATCCACTGGATACTGTCAGGACCAAGCTGCACATTTATTATTGATATAAAAATGCTGTTAGTAACACAGTGCTATATTTAAAAGAAAGCAAAGCAACACAATAGAGATAGGCCCACGTATTTAAGAAATTATAAATCAGACTTACAAAAATATGGATTTGAAATTAATTTATAGTTAGGGAGGTACTTTTGATGAAGTTTTTGCATAATCAGAAATATGACTGAGACACATTTTGCAGGTTTTTGGGGGATAGAGGATTAGATGTAGCTTATATAATAATTTATCTCTAGGAGCTGTACTTTGGCAAAATAACAAGCACAAAGAAATATACCTGGCAGAAATTGGGAGAATAAAATTCTGTTCTTCTAAAAAAGTACTTTTTATAAATATAAAAACTCTGAGGTAATAGGAAGTCTTTCCTAATTAAAAATTGCAAATTTCTTCCCTAGAAATGAATGGGCTTCTTGATAGTTACATGTGATATAAAGTAGAATTATTATAGTTGCTAGCATCAATATTATCAGTAATCTTAGATGGCATTACTTACAGAATAAAATATTAGGACACTGCACAGGAACTGGCTTGGCATTGGACAGCAGATGGTAAACCATTGCATTGTGTATCACTTTTGTATATTCTTTTATAGTTATTAGTATTTTTCTTTCCTTTTCTGTCCTATGAAAATGTACTTATCTCAGCCTGTGAGTTTTACCTTTTTGCTGATTCTCTCCCCCATTCCACTGGGGCAGTGAGCAAGTGGTTATGTGGTGCTTTAGCTTCCAGACCGAGGTAAACCAATGGCAGAATTCTTTGTCTCTTCTTTAATCTCAGAATACTACATAGACACCTTTTGGGATGTTCAGGCAAATTGCTCCCTGAGGTGCAAAAGGCCCATGAAACCATCCTCTCAAAACTTCTATGCTATTAAGTTAATTCTTTGACACAGAAATTGTTGCATCTTTACTCTCAAGCAAGTATTATTTCATTAGCACTTCGTAACTGAAGAGGACAACAGAAAATAATTTTATCCACAGATGATGAAAAGATCCCAGGAACCTTACAGACTTGCTCCTCTAAGCTTGTTTTATAAGCATCTTTTCTTGGTCCCTCTTGACGAGTATCTTGACTTTCTGGCAGGATCTGCTACAGCTGCAACAGAACTTCTTCATTGAGATTCACCCACTTTTACAATTTGGGTTTTTTTAACTTGGCCAGGCAGAAAGTTGTTTTGCAGCTAGGCTTCCTAGTTGCCATCTTGCTAAAGAGTATAGAGAGGAAATAAACTCAAGCGTCCCTAATCTCTCCTGGCCTTTTTTCAGCACCTTGTGCTTTGGGCTGAGTGCCACAGGCTTGTGGCAAACTTTCTATTTGCTCATCTCAGAAAATGTTTCACTACACAGTCACTTGCTGGGCCTTGCAGTTCACACATCCTTTGGAGTCATTTGATGTCACAGGGAGCAAGTTTGCTCTTGTTCAGACATCTGTCCTGGGTAAGCTCCAGAACTGAGGTACTGCATTATTCATTCAGACAGAGTTGATCATATTCCTGTAGTGACATTTGAAACCTTGCAGGTCTATTTTCTACTTAGTTTGTACTTTAATCTCATATTGCAGTGGGTGGGGGCCTGGGAATCTTACCAGAATGTTGCAGTCACTTTCCTTGTTTCCCATGCTGTATTACAAAGTGCAGGTTCTGTTCAGCACACAGAACCTGTCATTCCTCTGCTACTCACTGACCATGCCACTTCTACAGAAGAGGATGAAGTCCTTTTTTTCAATGCTCTTTATTGTGGTTTAAGGCAACAATCTCCTGTTCTGATGTTCCCACCACAGGCAGGATTTTTAAGAATTCTGCAGTGTCAAGTCAGTACTAAACATATTTAGTTACCAGTCAGTTCATTGGGAGAAGCTACAAATTTTGTTAAAAATGCCCTGTGGTTAACAAAAAGCTGTTTAATGCATTTTCCAATATCGTTGGTTGAAATAATGACTTCCTGAATAAGTGGGGAAAAAATGTTTTCAAATTAAATTGATTTTGAAAAAAGATTATTCTTGAACAAATGTACAATTTTATTACCTAAATTAGTATAGTGAGTGTTAGCAAAAGAAAGGAGATTTAAATTAGCTAATTGGCTAGCATAATTTAAAATATAAAAATTTAGAATAAAGCTAACAGCCAATAACTGCCTGAATCTCTTTACAAAAATGAACTCAACAGAAAAAATAGATCCCTTTAAGATGTGAGGAAGTTTGCTGTGGCTTGGTGTGCTTTAGTCTCTTCCCATTTGTTCCAACCTTAGTGAAAAAACCCAATACAAAGGTACATCTAAAGAAAATACATTTTATTTTGAGACATGGAATTGAAATAAATCCCAACCAAAAAACTAAGACATTTGAAAAATCCAGGTTCACATGTAGAATTTAAAGGGAACAGAAAATTTTACTTCTGGGAAAAACATAAAATTAGTTGTAAATCAGGACATCTATGCAGAACATAATTTCCAGAGAAGCCCCACTAGTACTTTTTCCAAAGTACCTCTTTATATCACAAACATAAGGTCCAACACAATCTTTTGATTTTAAATGTGAAGGCATGCTGGGGAAAGACATCTCCCGATCTTAGACATGGACACAGGTGTGTTTGCTTTCCTTTTCAAGTATATATACATAAAGAGAAGAACACAAACTAATAATAGTACCAGTGTAGCTGAGGTTCTGTGTCATATTCTAGATAGCCAGATTTGTTTATGGGAGGAAATAAGGGTGGTACTTAAAGCTAGATACGTCCTTATTACATTTATGTATTTTGAAGTCAGTATCATCTGATGCTGCCACCAGGTAGCTGGCAAAAACCCAAAAATTTTTTCTTGGTTATAGCTAGTTTCCTTGAAATGTGAGGTCCTGCAGACATGGAGTTTTGTATCTGGGAGGAGGTTGTCCTGACTATGAGCAAACTATTATGTGAAAAAAATTTATATTTTCCTTCAATTTCTGTTGTAGTTTTCTGCAACTCATTGTAAACCAGAACACAGCTTTAATAAAACAGTATGAATATTCAAATAGTATGAGTTATCTGGTCAACATAAAAATCATTCACATAGTTTCCTGGACTAAAGGCAGTATTTTTGAGGACAGAGCAAGCTAAATGCAGCTTCATGTTGTTAATTCCGATCTAAAGACATATTAGACCTGGTGCTGCACTTGAAGAAGAATATGTAACTGAATGTGTTTCATCCTTTCAAAATATAGGTTTTATATCAATATTCTATATTTCCTCAGTGGTACAACTCAGCTCCTGTGCTCTTTTGCCTTAAGCTTTTACAGAGTACATATCTAATAAAGTCATCCTTTGTATTGGATCAGACCAGATCTATTAAACAGTAATTATTTGCTGACTAGAGACATGACAGTCTGTTGAGTTAACAACCTTAAGGTGAACTGGATTGTCAGCTATGAACAGCCACTTCAGACTGAGTAACTCCACAGCTTTGTAAGATCTTAGTATTGTGGATTCATAGAATAGATTCACAAAGAAGAAATTTCTAATTGCCAAGTTTCACTCTGTGGAGAAGGCTGTAATTGTTTAATAAACAGTCATAGATTTATTGGCATTCACTCTTATTGTTTGGTAGACTATGAGAGAGAAAAGCAGTGTAAGACATGGGTGTCTCAGCAAAGTGACTACTATCAGCAGAGGCTGAGAAAGCTGGGACTGTTCAGTCTGTGGAAGAAAAGGGTTGGAGGGATCCTTAATCCATAAATATCTTATGGGAGGGGATGAAGAAAACTATGTCAGAAGACGGGAGGGAATTCAGTGGTTCCCTGGGAAAGGATGATAGTTAATGGGCGCAAACTGAAAGACAAGAAAATCCATGCGAACATAAGGAAACACGTTTTCATTGTGAGAGTGCTCAAACACCTGAGCAGGTTGCTCGGGGTGGTCATGAATTTGCCATCCTTCGAGATACTCAAAACTCATCTGGCCATGGTTTTGGGCAGCTGGCTCAGGGCAGCCCTGCCTGGGCAGAGGGTTGGACTGTGTGACCTCCTGAGGTCCTGCCAACCACAGTCACTGAGACGGGTGTGACTAGGCAAGGAATGCTTTCTCCTCAAATGAGCATCCCTGCAAAATATTTATGGTAAGACACAATTCAAAGCAACTAACTGATCGTATATGAAGCATCGTTCCCGAAGAGGTGGCTGTTAGTCAACAGGTGCGCCGAAAATATTTTAATTGTTTGATTTCTGTCAATTTCTTCATGTGCATTCCACGAGAAACCCGATGCGGCACAGCAGTACGCTGCAGGCCGGAAGCCTCCCGCGACGGCCCCTCAGCCCGGTGTGAGTCCTCTCCCTCAGGAACGGCAGCCGCCTCACGGGGCCGCGGAGCCGCCTCACGGGGCCGCGGGGCCGCGGAGCCGCCTCGCGCCGCCTTCCCACCCGCCCTGCGCCCGTGCCAGGCCG
>WEKY01024894.1:4406-24532 GCA_013390045.1 Picathartes gymnocephalus | reverse complement strand
CAGCGCTGCCCGGCCCCGCACGGCCCCGCCGGGGGAGGGATGGCGGCGGCAGGGCCCGGGCGGGATCGCCGTGACCTTGGGCAGCGCCGAGGCGCAGCCGGGCCAGGGGCAGCCCGCGCCCGCTGATGCTCGGTGTCTCTCCGGGCTTCACAGCGCTGCACCGCCCGGGATGCCGGCCCCGAGGGGCACCGCTCCGCCCGCTCACCTGAATGAAATCCAACAGTCTGGCGGTGTTAAATTCGCTTCTCGAAGTGTCCGCTTGAGAGCCAATTCAGATTTCTTTTATCCTTCTTTAACGAGTTTTCTGTTAACCGCCCACCACAGTCCGTTTCTTTTTTCCTTTTTTCCTTTTTTTTTTTTTTTTTTTTTTTTTTTTTTTTTTTTTTTTTTTTTTCTGCTGAAAGTACGCAGTGTATTCTAGCATCTTTCAAAACAGCTACCTGGAAAAGATGCCATTTATTTTAATAACCTGTGGCAAATTAGGGGTTGTTATCAAACTATTATTATTAGCTTTTTCAAACGGAAGAAAAACCGTTATGTTGTGGTTTTTCTCTTAATGGGTTTTTTACATTTGAAAAAAAAAAGGGCAAAACCGTGAATGCACATATTACACATGTTCAGAATCTGGGCGATTGACAGAATGTAATTCTCCAGGTTATTTGATGTGACTACTAGAAAATAAATCAGGCACTAGTATTGGACCTGACTCATCTTGTATCCACTTGCATGTCTGCAGGACTAGAGCCGTAAGTAATTGTGCCAAATCCCCACCACTGCAAAGCTGTCTACCATGAGTTTTATCAAGATAAAAACTTCTGGTACTCGGTGGCTTTCAGTGTTGTTCGGAGGTTATGAAGGTGGTGGCCCCCAACTTCAGATCTTGCTGGGTTCCGGTATGATGTTCTTGCAGAGGAAGAACGTACTCCTGGCAGCAGTCCTTCGTATGCCCTGCATTTTGCCCTGTGCAAAATCATCAGTTTGGTAGTTTGTGCTACACTAACTTACACAGAAGCAATATTTTTGTTGTTAAAAGATTTTCTGTAGCCTACAGCATTGTGCATATATCCCTTAAAAGAAGTTTTGAAATGTTTCTTTCGGTTTTATGTTCCATCATGCACAGCAAATATAATAAAACCACACTAAAGCATGCTCCCCTTAAGCCTGTCTTTTGCAAAACGTAATGTAGTATTGCCTTAGTCAAGTTTGAGCAAAGGCTGGAAAACAAAATAGTCTGCCTGTTCCTTTCTAAAAGCAGAGGTGAAAAAATCAGTGTGATGATTAGATATCCCCTTTCTGGCTGCTCGTCTTCATCTAACTCATGCTGTTTAAATGTTAAGGGTCTGCAAGAGCTAATGCACAACTGTAATCAAACAGTAAGCCTGTAATTTGCATTTTTGTTGTTGTTGTTGTTGTTGTTGTTCTGCAGGGAATAGTGATATCAAGTATTTTCCAAAATAAATGCAACCTCAGAATAGCTCCCCACCCTTTTTAACAATGCCATCAGAGAGATGTGTTACAGAGTGTGCTACTGCTGTTGTTACTGCACGGTTCTGTCTTCAGTTTACTTCAGACTTCCCCATTGAGGAAAGGCTTTTGAAACAGAATCTTGGGTGCTGTGGGAGTTGAGGCAGTACGTGGTTTACGTGGCTTCTTGAAGGCCCTGGGAATTGGAGCAGTGTCTTACGGTTTTGGTCCTGTGTAGAAAATAATTGCTTAAACACTAGAATAGCTTTAAGAGATGCAAATTCTTAGGAAATATATGAGTACTTTTATTTATTGTTTAAAATTAACCGTATTTATAAAGACAAAAATTTTTAGAACTGTTGATAGGGATATTTTTAATTAAAAATTTGTTGCCCATGCTTGACTTGACAAAATAACTGCAGTAACAGACTATTTTTAATTTGACTCTGTCTTTCTAGCTAGACCCATAGTGTGTGCGTCTTCAATGACCTGGAAAGGTTTCAAAAGGGTCTCCTAAATAATTAAACAGAAAACCTTATAAGACAAGTCTTTGTATTGTAGAAGCAGATCTAGACGGTGAAGAGTTACAAGAGAAACTTATGTAGGTTTTGGAGAGAAAGAGCTGAGAAATCTAGGAAGATGGCTAGTGGTAAAAGCAGTCTGCTGTGCAGGAGCTGACCTGACTGCATGGCAATTCCATCTGTAAAAACTTTTAACAGTGGTAGGATGGGTTATGTCTAGGGCTTAAAGGTATCACTTCAGCAGGATCCATCCTCACACTGCTGCCAACTTTAACCAGCCTCACTTCTCTCGGAATGAAACTTTGTTGAGGTGAAGTCCTGTGTGCTGCTCAGCCAGCAGGAAGGGATATGAACGCTGCTGTTGTACCTTAGATGCTCCTTTAGGCTTTGTCTGGCCTTAATGTTGTTAATTGGCTAGGTAGTGTGTATCTCCTTGTTTGATAAGGATAATGAGGAATGAGTTCTACTGTGTGTGGGATCAAAATAATGCTTGTGGTTATACTTCGGCTTTGTATAAACTGAGATTAGAAATCTGCACTTCTGCAGAGCCTTTTTGTTATCCTTCTGCAGACTTGCTAGGATAAAGTGGACTTTTAAAAATCTTCTGTTAGAAAAACTGTGCTGAAGAGTAAAACTGTGTAGATTGGATAAAACATATATGTTTTGGTCTTGATTTTGCCAGTTTCTTAGCTCTTA
This sequence comes from Picathartes gymnocephalus, assembly GCA_013390045.1. Taxonomy (NCBI): domain Eukaryota; kingdom Metazoa; phylum Chordata; class Aves; order Passeriformes; family Picathartidae; genus Picathartes; species Picathartes gymnocephalus. The sequence goes on along the minus strand of WEKY01024894.1, from coordinate 21,851 downwards.
AAGTAAAACATCAAAAGCAACTATTTTTGAAGAGACTGTTCTGACAACAGTTCACTGTTTAATTTTAGTTTTTTCCCATCTGTCCTTCTTAATTAGAACTTACAGCGGCACTGAAACCGAAGGACAGCTTTTGAATTCCTTTGTTCAGTATTTTGGTGACAGCCTTGGGAGGAAGATTAAAAGAATGCCTTTAATTGAAGAAACTGTTCTGCCTGGGGACTCCCTTCTTACTCTGCCTGTAGTAATAATAGGTGAGTTTTTTTACTTTTTTAAAGATACGCTGTCACTGCAATTGCCTTTATAGACCTATTGCATCAAATAATTTATCCATTATAGTTTATTAGAGTAATACCGTTGTTATAATTAACAACAGTAGCATTACATCATATTAAGGGACTTGTTGGAGTATATTTCAGTTCAAATGGTGCTTTGAGAAAATGAGCTGCGTTATTTGGCAGCAGATATGGGAGTATTAATGGAAGAACTGTATTGATTCTAGTGTTGATAACATAGGGATTGATTACTGTGATATGTCTATTTCAGTATGCATGGAGGTTGTCGATGGTACACCAGTAGAAATCTGTGGGGTCATGTGGGAGAGTGAAAAGCATAATGTAAAGTGTGTGCTGTACGTTGGTTAAGTGCTACCCTCTCATTAATTGCTTTTTTCTCTGTTGCATCTATCACTAATGTCTAAATATTCTACCATCTTTTCCAAAATGAATCCAAGTCAATTCAGCTAGTTTAAAATAATAAATTGTAGTCTTGATTGAACACTTAAAGGCTTGTGCTTGTAAAATGACAGGATAACAGAGGGACGAGGCTCCACAGGTACACAACTTAATTGAGAGTGCCAGCATAACGTGTACTGGGCCAAGGTTTTTCAACAACAGCTGGTCACCAGCTCATTATTGCCATGACTTCATGAGGGGATAAAGAAAGGACCTGAAGTAAAGAAGGTTTTCAATAATCTGGTCCAAAGCTGTTGGGACTAGAGCAAGTACCTGCAAACAAGCAGAGATTTTGGAGATTGGTGTTGCAACATAATTGTGTTCACAGTAAGTCTCCACAATTTAGAAAGACTGGTGTTTGTACAGTGCCTGTTCTCAAAGCTCTCTTTATGATAGTTTGAAATAGTGCTCATGTAGCAGACTTACGTGTATGTGACAGACGTGAATCACTTGATGAGTTCTGCATCACAGCTGAAGAGAATGGTGTCCTGGCATTTTGTCAGCCTTAGTATAGGTTTGCCATATGGTTTATGACTCAGTTTCCACTGTTCAGTTTTGCAAATATGCATTATGCAAATACCTGTGCAAATATTTACTTTGTCTAGAGCGCCTTTCTAGGTGGTGGCACCAAACACAGCTGCCTTGACCACTTCTCCATTGTCCAAATGCTTTTTCACAGATACATTTGAGAAACCTTGCAAGCTGATCTCCATTGGCAGCCTATTATCACCTTCAAAGAGCCTTTGAAGTGATCTAAAATTATTTGATAATATCATAGAAGAGTGTGAAAATAATTGTCATCCCCCCCCTGCCCTCCATATATAAACACACTCCCTACTGGTTTAATAACTTCTGTGCAATACCTGTGTTGGGAAGAAACAGATGCATTCCATCAGGATTGAACAATTTCATGCTCAATTAGAGCGTGTTCTGTGCTAAACATTTTCATCTTCTGCACTAGTTTTGATCATTACTGTGTAAACAGAGTGTTGTCACATCTCATCCAAATAAAAGGCTGTTATGATACTTGCAGTTGAATATTTGCTCTAAATTTAGACACATAATGTAAAGGTGATTGTACTATAGTTTGCTGTTGGTCAGGAGAAGATGTTGCTGATATTCAAACAAACTTCTAACTGCTTCTTAAATAAACAGGGCCATGGGATTTTCAATTATATTGATTGTACAACTCAAGTTTGTGTAATAATAATATCTCTTGATTGAAGTCAGAGGTCTTATTGGAGGCATGTGTGTAAATAAAGAACAAACTGCTTGGGTATTAATTTCTCATTTCTAAAAGATTTTTTCTCTTTTTCCCAAGAGTTTTCTGAGAAAATCATAGCAAGTCTTGTTGCAGACCTTGCAGCTGAAGCTTCATGTTGTGTGTTCTTGACAACATATCCTCAAGGGATTTCCTTTCCCTTGGACTCAGTCTGCTTAAAGAATAGGAACTGGGTTTGGATCAGCTCTCTGGATGGTCCCAGAAAAGTTCAGGGAGCTCAGTGACAGTAATTCACCTTAACATAATCCCATCCTCAGTAATCTCCTCGGTCCTTGCCACTGTGTGTTTGGGCAATATTTGTTACCCATTTAGTTCTTTTAGCCTTATCCAGTAGGAATGATCTTTTGCATGGCATCCTTGGCTATGGCACACATTTTCCTCTTTCCATTGTGGACTAGCTTTGTTTATACCCCAGCAGGAAGAAAAAACCTAGCTGTGCACCTGTAAAAAAATAGAAAATTCTTCACTGTGTTCAAGTTATAATTCTAAAAACAGTTAGAATTTACTCAGCTGTGGGAATGCTTGTGAACTACTGGTATGATTAAAGTGTTTTCATTATTTAATTTGATTTTGTTATGGATAGTTTCTCTGTATTGCTGCAGTTCTCTCACATCCATCTCATGGCAAATGGGTGACAGGAGGAGCTTCCATCTTCTTTAAGCTGCACCTGGACAGAAGCCTATCCATCTATCTTACGTTGATTTGTTTGTGGGAATGCAAAACTGTGTGAGAGTAAGGAAGAACTTTTTCACTGTCTTTAGATTCTTTAGATGATTTTCTTGTAGCCTATGGTTGTGGCCAGTCTATGTGCACAGCACTGTAATAAAGTATGGGATATTCTGCCACTGGGGACCAGGGGAGTATAGCCTGGTGCAAGAGGAAAAAGAGATCTAAGGTATGAAGAGACTGAGAATGAACAGGCCCTCAGTGAAGTAATGGGAGATTTAGGGACTGAGGAATCAGAAAAGGGGAAGAGACAGGCATTGGAGAAGAGGGATTGTTAACAGGTGATGAAAATAGTGTGTGCAAAGGTGATGGGGAAGAGTAAATGACCTGTGAACTCTTGACATCAAGAGCTGAAATGGTTAGAACTAAGAGCAAACATCCAACAATGCCTGCTATATAAAAGTATGAATAAATTAATAACTTAAGCCCAGAATTTGCATAGTGTGTTCTAAATACCATGTGTGCAAACAAAGTACTGACAAGTGGCTCATTAGGAGAACACTGTGCTTTTCATTTGCTTAATGAGGAAGAGAAGCTAGAGAAATAACAACACATAGCCACATATCTTAATTCTATATCATAGCGCATACTTTTCTGATTTGGGTTTCGGTAGCATTTGCTATCTGACTTTGCAACATGGATGTTACTTCTGTATTTGCATGTGATAAATATGGTCCCCTACTTTGTTTAATACTAGTCAAATAGAAATGTCTACCTTCTGGTAATGTTTTGGTCCCATCTATCTCATACCTTTAATAACATTTTAAAAATAAGTGTCTATTAAAATTGCAGTAATACACATATACAAACTGAAAATAATACAAAACCGGTAAAAGTGTTTGACTTCATACTCTTGCTGAACAAAGAATATGGGCTTACATGAGTTCCTTTTACTTTACCACTTACCTACAGGAGGTCTTTTTTCACTTAGCTTTGTTCACTTGCTGTTTTGCTGTGTCTGTAACTTCTCACCTGACTTTCAGTCTTAAGCTTTCTGCTTGTGTCTTTCTTCCTTTTATTTTATGGACAGACCTGAAGAGCATATACTCCAGATTGTCTTTCTGCTCTCTGTTGTACACTGCCTATGGGAATGACAAGTTATAAGATGGCAATAATATTCAGCTGTCACTGTGACTGACAGGAAGACCATTATCTGTCAGGCCATTTTCACACAAAAATAGTGAATTTGACATACTAAATTAGGGGACTTCTTTATATGCATTTTGTTTCCTGTTGTAAAAGTCATACATGTGTTTATTTTTACCTGAAAAAAATTTTGCTCTGTTTATTTGGAGGATGGTCCTATAAAAAGCTCTATTTTACTGCTAAGTTTTATAAGCTGCCTTGAATCAAGACAGTCTGGCATTATACTACTTTAGTATTATTTTGTTGCTGTATATATAGTGATTAACAAACTGAAGATTATAAATATTTTTACTAACGCAGTAACTTTTTTCTTTAATAGGAAATGGACCTTCAGGAATTTGCCTTTCTTACCTGCTCTCTGGATACAGGCCGTATTTGTCTCCTGAAGCTATACACCCAAACCCCATCCTACATACGAAATTGGAAGAAGCTCGACATCTTTCCATTGTTGATCAAGTAAGCTTTGATTGCCATCTTGTCTAGCTCTTTTCCTAGTGCAAGCATTAATGCATTAATAAGTTTTTTCATTATTCTGTTAATTTAATCAACTCATGACCATCAGATCCAAGTCTGGGCCATGTAGTGTTGTTTGTGGTTCTTGAAGGCTTTTAGTTTGTGGTGCTTTTTGGTTTTACAGTCTGCTCTTTGTTGTGTTCTTACTACTTGCCAGGAGTGTCTAAAGCATCACTTGGTCAGTGGCTGATGTAGGAATTCAAGTTGTCATGTCCTGGGATGTTTGGGCACTATAACCAAGGAACACATGCTACTAACATACTTAAAGTACACATAGTTCAAATTAAAATATTCTTAAATACTACAATTTTTACTAAGATTTCATTTTTAGTTATATTGGGGACATATATCCCCCATAAACACAATCCAGTTTTCTATTTGGAACAGTATGCATCTTTCAGTGTTTGTGTTGTATTGACAGTTGCTCTTGTGCACTCTTGGGTGCAGTGATGGTCACAGCCGGCAGGGGGCGCTGGTGGCACTGGGTGGGCAGGGCAGGTGCGATGATTCCCCGCGGCTGCAGGGGGCGCTGTGGCGCGAGCTCCAGCAGCGCGTGGCAATGGCGGCTCGGCCGGGACGGGGAGGGATGGAAGAGAGAGAGGCTTTGCTTCACAAACCCCCTGGGGCAGTCGGTCCCGGTGCCCCAGCAGAACTCTCAGAAACAGCAAGCTGGGACGGCAGCACATCTCGGCAGGCAGGGGGAGCGGGGCTGCAGTGCAGGGAAACCCAGAGCAATGCCGAAGGAGCCGTGGGAGCGGGGCAGCGGCAGCCCGGCTCCCAGCCCGGCAGGGAGAGGCGAGCTCAGGATCCTGGCTACCCGAGCAGATTGGTAAATAGGTCCCAGTTCAGAGCAGGGGCTCACCCCACAGCAGAAGAAACAGCTCTAGGCGGGGGGGTCCAGCGGCAGCAAGGAATTCCTCCTCCCCAAAACAGCACCTCTGACCATGCTCCTACCCACAGTGAGAGCGCCCGCAGCTGCTCCAGCCCCGCCTTTTACCAGCCCCAATTCTGGAGATATCTCCTCCTACCCTGAGAGAAATTCCCAGACAGGAGAACAGTAAAACAGAGATGCCCCTCTCCCTGGGGCTTGGCCACTTCTTTTGTTCTTCCTAAGTACCCAGTCATTAGTGTTCCTTAGCAACTTATGGGAAAAAATTCTATACGTAAAAAGGAACAAAAGGAAAGAAAACCTAACCCCCAAAAAGCATCTAGAAATATTAGCAGTCCTTTGTTAAAAGTAGTCTGCTGTCTATAAATATAGATGTTACTACGTTGCTCTGATCTCTATTTGTCCACATACTTCTTGTTATATAATGAATATCAAATACTGACTTGCCCCGGAATTACTGTCATTAACATGTAATTTTTAAATGACTGAGATGTGTTATTCAGAGTTACAGAGAACTGAATCATAGCAATTATTTCTGAAAAGTGTTTTGATTGAATCTCTACATTAAACACCTTTACCTAAAATGCAACTTGAATTAATTGTGTTTTCTGTTGCAATTCAACTTCTGTACATCAGAATAGTATGATGAACATTAAAAGCTGCATGAACATTTTTCAAAATTTGTCATCCTTCAGGATCTGGAATACCTGTCAGAAGGCCTGGAAGGACGCTCTTCAAACCCAGTTGCAGTGCTTTTTGATACGTTGCTTCACCCTGATGCTGACTTTGGCTATGACTACCCGCCTGTTCTGCACTGGAAGTTAGAACAACATAATTATATTCCCCACATAGTGCTTGGAAAAGGACCACCTGGCGGGGCTTGGCATGTGAGTAAAAATTTCACCTCACTCCTAGGGTAACTTGATAACTCTGTGTTTTGGGATTTTTCTTACCATCCAGGGCTGTTTTAGATGGTAATGCCAGTTGCAGTTTCAACTGCTCATTTACCAAAGCCCAAATAAGTGGTAGATATGAGAAAGGAAGGAAGAAGTTGCCCTTTACTTGGATGTTAGTGACCATGACTGCTGTCTTATATTATCAGGTTTTTTGTTAGTTTAAATTTAATGAATTGTAATGAAGAGTAGTTTCTATAATTTTTTTTTCTTGTCTGCATTGTTTCCAGGTGCTTTTATACAAAATCTTAAATCTTGATGTCTTTATGTGATGCTGCTTTCACATGTTTTTCTTCCTCTTTTGTATTTTAAATAACTTGCTTTTAGTTTCCCTTTCACATGCTCTCTCTTCACCTTGTTTATTAGTTCATATGGTTACTTATTATCTAAGTGTAACACAGAAGTAGTTCTTCAGTTCTTCATGTAATGTTCTGGTTTTATGTTGTGTTCTGGTATATTGTTGCTGTCGATTAATGCAATGAGAAGAGCTTCACTGGTTTTTACATGAATTTGAAGTGTGTCTGGTCATGCATCTTCATGTTTTCTCCATAGTCCATGGAAGGCTCTATGCTAACCATCAGTTTTGGAGACTGGATGGAATTGCCTGGCCTCAGCTTTAAAGAGTGGGCAGCTAGCAAACGCAGGTAAAGATACTGCAGAATCTATTTGGGAATCCTAGTGGCTATAAAAATCCAGATAACTGGAAAATAAATAAACTTCACTGTTCACAGGAGGGCTTGTTGTTTCGTTTATTAAATTGCCTGATGGCACTGGAAATTCTTCGGCTGTGTGTACTCTGATGGAAAAAAACCGGACAATGGTTAGGCAGAATAATTTCTCGTGAGTTCACTGAAAGCAAATGTACAGTGTGTTCCAGCAGCATTTCAGAAAGAGGCACTTACTGAAAGCAGTTCAGATCAGAGGTGAGGGAAGATGGAGGAAGGAATTTCAAATCCACTGAAGGAAATATTGCAAGTTCCTCTTTCAACACAGATGCAGCTGAAGTTGCTGCGCATACCAGCTTTCTTGTAATTCAGGAAGATACATGTTTTGTTATTTGCTTTTACAGGCAAAGCTGCAGCATCTGAAATCTATGAATTTTAATTTTAAGAGAATAATTCAGTATTTCAGTGTTAATTTGTAGCAGTAAGTTTCTTGTAAAAATTGGAGAAGAAAAGTTACTCTTGTGCAAGCTCACTGGTTTTACTTCAGTTCATAAAGGTCTGTGTCAGCAGATGAGCCTAGGAACACTGTACATAAGCTTTTTCTAAAATTTTAATTTTTTTGACTTTGTTTTAGCAAAATTAAAGGAAGTTAGTTTTGTACCATGTATGAGAAAAGAAGAAGTAGAGTTACTTGAGCATATGTCTTTAAGGGCAGACTGTTACTCATTTCAAGACAACCCTTGAAGTGAAGAAACTGTAGCTTTGTTCTTTAATCCTTTTCTTAGATAACCACAGCAATCTTGCCTCCTTATTAACTGAAATCCCATAAGCTGCTTATTATCTGAAGCTATAGATTATAGCTTTCAACAATGCTAAAACCAGAAATGCTGACCTGTTATACTACAATTAAGCAAGCTTATTTAAAAGGAATGATGATAATGTAGACTTCTAGTCATCTAAAATAGTTTCTTAAGTTTCCTTGGAAGAGGTGTCACACTGTCACATAATTCTCTTCCAATAAATATCTCATGAGGATTTTCAGAGTAGTAACCTGAGCATTTAAAAGTACATATACTATTTTCTTGTTAATTTATTTTACCTTCTTCCTAGAGCTTACTTCTAAAAAAGCAGCAAAATTCATGCAGCTGTTCCAAATAATTACACTGTCAGCTATTTTTCTTATAAATGAGACTGCAATAATCATGAAAAAAGCACAGATGTAATAGCAGGTTTGCAATGCAAAAATGTTTTTAATTGAACACTTGAATCTCACAATCCTGCTTACATAGTTGCATTAACGCTCTGTGTCATGTTTGCTTTGCTCATTCATGTGACATGGAACTACTTCATTTGATACTTAGTGAACTTAACCATACCCAAGGGAGGTCTTTTGTAAAGTATAATGAGTACTTGGTTCCAGTAACATATTTAACCTAGAGTTTCAAAATTAGCACTTGACTATGACATTTAATTAATTAGATCGTAAGTAAGTGTATTCTTACTGGGTACAAGTTTAGCCAATACTGTATTGTTCATAGTTTTGATGTTAAACTTTGTAAAACACTTCCATATGGAGCTGCTGTGATACTCCAGAGCTTTGTTACACTAAATTTGTTAATCACCATAGCAGTTTACATTGTATAAAGACTTAAAATTATATTTTAAAAGTCAGCTTTTCCTGCGTATCAGGAAACTGGGGAACAAATAAATCAAATGCCTTTAAAGATGCTGAACTCAGAGTCAGTTACACTGAGCAGATTCAGTCCTCATAAATTTGACCTGTCATGTGGTATGTCATATCTGATATTCAAATTACCCAAATTAACTGGAACCATTCAATTTTCTTTCAGAAATATAAAGAGTGATCGAGTAATGCCAGAGGAAATAGCTTGTTATTATAAACACTATGTTAAAGTCATGGGCCTCCAAAAGAATTTCAGAGACAATGTTTACATAACATCAGTGTCCAGGCTTTACCGAGAAAAGGATGATGAAGGTAGAAGTCACCAAAATGAAGATATTTCAACACAGCATTTGGAAATGGAAGATGGACAGAAATCACTTATTAAGAGAAACTGGGAAGTCAGAGGTTATCAGCGAGCAACAGATGGTTCTCATGTGCCCTTCTGCCTCTTTGCTGAGAATGTGGCTCTTGCAACTGGAACCTTTGATTCTCCTGGCCGACTGCAAGTAGAAGGAGAAGACTTTCCTTTTGTCCTTCATTCCATGTCCGACTTCGGAGCTGCAATCAGCAAAGGAAAGTTACGTGGGAAGGCAGACCCTGTGTTGATTGTGGGTGCTGGACTAACAGCAGCTGATGCAGTACTATGTGCCTATAACAACAACATCCCAGTAGTCCATGTGTTTCGTAGAAGAGTTACCGATACAAGCCTAATTTTCAAACAGTTACCTAAAAAGCTTTACCCTGAATACCACAAGGTCTATCATATGATGTGTACTCAGTCTCATACCGTGGACTCTAATCAACAATCTGCTTACACCAGTTTTCCTGAACACAATGTACTTTCCTTCAAGCCTGAAATGAAATGTGTTCTTCAGAGTGCCTCCGGACTGAAGAAAATTTTGAAGTTCTCTGTAGCCTTAGTTCTGATAGGTTCTCACCCAAATCTTTTCTTTTTAAAGGACCAAGGACATAGCATAGGTCATCATTCTAATCAGCCCATCACATGCAAGGGGAATCCTATAGAGATTGATCCATACACTTACGAATGCACTAAAGAAGCCAATCTCTTTGCTTTAGGGCCTCTGGTGGGAGACAACTTTGTACGGTTTTTAAAAGGAGGTGCATTGGGCATTGCACGATGCTTGGCAATAAGACAAAAGAAGAAACATGAATTGATTGAAAGTGGCGATGGAGGAGGTGATGGGGTACCATAAACAAGACTAGAAACTCTTGCATCCAGGATTACAGATGTAGTCTTAACAGAAAACTCACTGGCAGCAACAGTTGGTAGCAGTCACATTTCTGTTGTGTACAAGTAACCTGCGCTTGTATTGCTTGGTAGAGGATACTGATAATACAATACTTCACTCTTTAAAAATAAAAAAAAATGGATCTGCTATTTCAACTGATCTCAACTGGGATTGCTTCCAGATAAACAGAAAATGAAACTAACTTATCTTGGCCTGCCTGTCTGTCATCTCTTGCTCAACTATAACAGCAGACTTTGTCTGTGAAAGGCAATGCCTAATGCCAGAGTGGCTTTACATTTTAGTGTCAAATGTGACAAAAATACTCTTACCATGAAATTAAAATAACTTCTAAAAGCAGAAAGCTTCTTTAGTACAAAGTGATTCTTTGTCCCAAAGCAAATTTGGAGCCTTCTGCTTGAAACAAGGATTATATTTATTTGTCACAGTAATACTTGGAATGAGCACTTAGTAAAATGGTTTCTACTACAAGAAGGACTTCTGTAAGCAAGAAGTATTCCTCAACAGTTTTAAATTATTCTGGTAATTGGAATAAAAGAGTAAGCATTCCCATTCAATCTTTAACAATGATTTGACACAACCCATTAATGTTTCTTCACACTATGCCTAGAGTTGGGTGAGTGCAGAAAGACTAACATGAGATGTTCCCCTACAGTGTTATGTACATTTCTGAGAATACGCATTAACATAAACAATAAAGTACTGATGTAAGTGCTCTTATTACAGTGTCAATATCATGAATATCTAGTATACTACTGAAAAAATAAGGGGTTTTTGCTTCCAAGCTCAGGAAGACTGAATGGGATCACTTGGCTGATGAAGGTGGGGTGGGTGATAGGTATTTTCATCTCCCATTTGACCAAAACTTGGTTTTCTTTTTTTTTTCCTAGAGCAGCACATGACAGTGAAATATTTTAGCCTTCTGTTTTTGAAACTTAAGAAAGGCTTGTATCTTACAGCCATCTAAAAAAATAAACCAATTTCAAAACAAACACGCAATAGTTCCTTTAAATCTTAAAGCTTCTTATGAAAGACAAAGACTTAACTTCTACCTACCTCTGAATCCAAGTTTCACCTTGCTGCTCCATAATGTAAGACCTAGATTTCATTTGCTGGGTTTTACAGTAGTTAGTTTACCAAAACACACTCATACGTTATGTACTGTAGTGAGGATAAGTTAGGAAAGTGAACTCCCAGTACTCTCAATAGACAAAAGTGATTGGTTTTAACTGTTTTTTTACCAAATGTTTTAATTCAGGTCCAATATGATGGAATAGATGTTATTTTTCTGTTTGTTTGGGGTTTTTTTGTGTTAAAGAATGTTGTGTTAAAGTATTATGTTTGCATGACTAAAAATCTCCATATTAGAACTTCAACAGATTTTACAAAGGAATTTAGGCTTTCTGAAACTGCTAGTGCTTGCTGGTTTCCCAGCTGTCTTAAGCTTTCGTAAGTGGTAGATATCTATATTCAATAAATGCCTGATTTCTCTGCCTACTGAATTACAGGTTTCTGTGGCTACTGCAGGTCTTTATGCATCTGAGTAAGTTACTCAGACTTTGGATGTAGAAGTTGAAAAGGTAAAGTATGCAAGGGTTAAAATGACTATTTTCAGTGGAAGTCCAAAATAATTTAAGAAATCATGTTACTACTACCAATAAATTCTAGCATAGAGACACTTGATAGCATAAACACAAAGGAGCGTTTCTATCAATTTCTGCATTGCCCACATGGTTGGCTTTAGCCATCCATTGTCAGTGTTAATTAAGAGACATTTTTATACTGATATTGAGCTGGATATTTTAATTCCACTAAAGTCTACGCTTGTTTTCTTCAAATTTTAATTGAGAATCTACAATTTGCCTTCTCTGGTAGAAACTGTGTATATAGAAACCAATTCTAAACCTGTGATACCTAACAATTTTAACTGCTATAAGTGCTAAATACTTGATTATAGAACTTTATTGCAGTTAAGTTATTGGGAATACATCTGCACTGTGATTATCAAATTCCTGAAGTTTTGTATCAATATAAATGTCCAAATACAACACATGGCATGTTACTGCTTTTTCATTTGTCATAGGAGACATTTAAAATGCCAGCAAAACAAAGATTTACTTAGCACGTTATTTTGCAAAAAGGGGAAAAAACCTTCAGCCCCATTTCTAGCCTCAGCTGCTGCAGCTACTCACCACCTGTATGTGGTAGTGACAATTTTGTAGCAGAGATCTTTGACCTGTTATTACACAAGTACCTTTCCCTGCAGTCTTACAGCACCCTGAGGTTTAACCGCTTTTTTTTTCGATCAATCTTGCCAGTATTTTTGAGATAAAAAGTTGCATCTGAGACCCCCTAGTTGGGCAGAGAAATCTCAGTGGTCATGTTTACTAAGCCAGTATAAAAATACTTTTCTCAACCAAAGCTTTGCTAAAAGATCATCTTGTGTCTTCTAGGAATTGCTAGATTTAAAGTTGTAGCTGGACTTTGTAATTTTTGTCTTTCTGATTTGAGAGAAATTTCTGTTTGCCTCCTCTTTAGTATTTTGAGGAACTAAGTGATAGAAAATTTTGTGCTTTGCCTTAAGATAGTTTTACCTACAGCACTGCATTTATTGTGAATTACCTGTTGGCACTGAATAGTTGTTTTTTGGGGAAACACGTTGTTTCTCAGATTAAAAAAAAAAAGCATTTGAATTTCCTGTGTAATATAATAATTTGCAGAAGGGAGACTGCTTCTTTCAGCTCTTTCATTGCAAAGGATAAGCTTTTAAACATCATGGATTTTAAAAGGATACCTGATACTTAAGATTTATTATGAAAATAACGACAGGAAGAGCATAATTTTTAGCTGAAGTAATTTAATTTAGATTTACAGAATTTGTAAACCTATGTTAACCCATACTGTATATTTTCTAATAGGCTAGTAGAAAAACATCTTTAACATTTGGATTTGGTTCTTAATGCTGTGAATGTGTCTCCTAGTTAAATTATTGCTAAGAGTATTTCAAGTAGTATCCAGATGCTGAACTGGGATTAAGATTTCTCCTACTAGATTTTCCTAACAATCTGCCTCTTACTAGTGCCTCTTCTGACTGAATTGTGCTTAAAACTTTTTCCACAAAAGAGTAAGCCTAAGTTTCACCCAAGTGAGTAAACACAGGAATAATTTCTGCAAGTAATCCAGAGAGAGTGGTGACACCACCACCAGATTTTTCTCTCAGGAAAGTGCTTTGTCTTGGACTAGAACCCTGGGCTTACCAGTGACTGCATGGAATGAGTATGGCTCCCAGAAACAGTGGTTATACACAGTGTAAGGGACATCAAAGTGTATCCCACAGCTCCAACTCCCTAGTCCTCAGCACTAAGGGAATGGTTGGGGTATCCTTGTATTTTACTTCTGGCCTGGTAGATGTAGGCAATTTGTTTTTAATAATTTCATAGAGTAATGTTTGCGTACTGAAAAATACTAATTTTGTAGGAGGTGGCTGTAACTTCTTTCTCTCACAGCTCAAGAACTGAAAAGATGACTAGAGCGAGAAATCCAGAGCTGGAGGAAATCAAACTAAACCCTCAACTTTGAGACAGGCCTAACCTGCATATCCAGTTGAAACAAAAGGCCATTTTTAGACCAAATGCTCTTAAAAGAGAATGAAAGGGAGTAAAATTTGCACACCTGTAGTGAGTCTTCACTGCTGACAAGGGATGAGCAGTGAGGAATGATGGGAGGAAAGCTGTGCAGAACGTGTGCAGTATAAAGTGCAAAGGTACAGGTGCTGAAGTGTGTCCATGCAGTGTCAATAGGCCAGGCTGTCCCATCCTCCTGGGTCTTGTCCTGTCTGTGACAAGAACTCTGCACGGGGAGCTGTTCATCCAGCACCCTGCTGGGTATTTGTAACTGGCTGTTAAGTACACGGAATGCAGCATGCATGAGAAACTGTCCTTGCTGACTGAGCTGTAGGACTGGGTCAGCAACGTGGTGTGCCAAGAGATAAGGCTTTGTTACTCTGCTACCATATTTTCTACTTCTGAAAAGGAAGCAGGTATCTTCATGTAATAGCAGGATCTGGGCTGTACGGTGCTTCCAGACATTTCTAAACAGGAAGAGGTAGCGCACATATGCCTTAAAGGCAGCTGATTACTCAATTTTATGATTGTCCATATAGTAATGATTTAATTTTCAGTAAATTATGGAACCAAAAATGCCAAAAGCTTTATACTATTACATCTTAATTTAGATAATGCATTAGAACCTTACAGTAACAATGTCAGACTTTTTGGATTCTTATTTTAGCATAAGTATTCAATGGATGTGAGAGCTTTTTGTACAAATATTTCCCCCATTTCCCCTTGCCCAACCTGAAATAAAAGTTTTGCTTTGTTAGAAATAATTATAACAGTTGATTTTACTTAGCAGAAAGAATGGAAATTGAAGCATCTTTGACAGAAAAAGAAAGGCTTTGGTGATATCAGGGATACAAACCTGAAGTCAGGATGTTGAATTTTAAACAGCTCTTTTTCTGAAACAGATAGTATTTTTGGGAATACGATACACAGAATTTCAGTTTCATTTATTTTTGAAGCTTGAATTACATAGAGAATTGTGTGTAGTCAAGGATGAATTTGGTGTAAGGAACAAGGATTATGGGCAGGGGAAAAAGCATTTATAGTGTTATTTAGTAGCTATAGTGAAGCTAAGTGCTATTTTAAAGATGGTTTTGTCTTCACAGACACTAGAACGTTTCAGGTCAAGCAAACCTTGAACTTGAGTTCACATTATACCTGTCTATATGTTAGCTCATTTTCTAACTGACCATTTCCTACTTTCAGGGTGTCATAAACCAACTCCTTAAACCTAGTGGCAATCAGTAGTCATCAAAACCAGGAAACAACTTGTTCTGGAGACTAACTAATTTGCACTTGCCTCCTCCATCTCTTCATTCTGAGATCATTGGCAATGTGTAAATACCAGCCTACAGTGGGTGCTTCAATAAACTAAAATTCAGCTTTATGTCCCTAGACACCCTCTGTAGACCTACATAAAGAAAATTGACAACAGGGTTTGCTACATATTCACAAAATACTACAGAATCCTGGCATTTCTAGGTTTTTCTTTAAACTAGATATAGAAATATTTTTCATCAGTTTGGATGCTAGGACCAGCTGCTACATGAACAATGAGCTATTGTTCAAGAACTGATCCTGCTACCTTACATCTCCCTGGCACAATTTACTGAGTCAGTCCTCTGACCATGCCCATTTCTCTGCTAGACCTGGTATGCTGGTTGTATGCTGGAATTCCAGTTTGAAATGACACAAAGGACTATATTCATCTACCTATATGTTTGTTCACACACAATGCGCCTGGACTTGGAGATACTGGATAAATTTAATTTCTTTGTGTGTGGCAGTGCCTGTTCTCATCTTTCGCTGGCGTATGGCTACATCATACTTTTTTTTTACTATGAGCAATGTAAACATGTACAGAACATTTTCTGTAAGCAACTTGTGAGCAAAACCTCTCTTTTGATTAGATGATAAATATTCCTGAGGTTTGCATGCTAGGCTTGTTTTATCCTAATGTGTGAAAACTGATTACAGACTGAAGGCAAAAAATTAAGAATGTCACCAACAAGTTAGTTATTTTGATTTTGAGAAGTAGGGAATTCAAGTCAAATGAAAGATCAAACTGTGGAAGAAAAGGCATTCAGAGAGCTGCAATGTTCAGAATGAGGGAGAAGGTGGTGTTTTGCATGGATCTGGTGCTGAAATCAATGACTGACAGAGATGCCAGTAATAAAAGCTGCAGCAGGGCAGTACAGGCAGTGCACTAGCAAGTGGTAGAGAGAGTTGCTAGTCTGGGATATGTGATATTGTGTAGCATTTTTGTAACTATCTCACTGGAATGTGGTGATGGCGATCAAAGATTGCAAAAGGAAGAAGGAAGAATAATGGCAAGGAAGAGGGTTCATTTTTTGGCATATTTGGCTTGAATTCTAAGGAGATACTAGAAAAACCAGAACACAGTTGGAATTTGGAAATCAAACAAAAATCAGTTTGTGAATTTGTGACTCAAACGAGATGTGGCCAAGTGTAACTGTAGATTGATTCAAGAAATGGAAAAAACACCAGAAGAGGGTGCAAGACTCCCTCCACTTTTATGGGAGGGAGAGACAGGAAAAATATGGACTGAGAAGTTTGTCATTTGTATAATTAATGAACTGGAGCAAGAGCAGGGAGTGAGTTAGAGGTAAGTCTACAGTAGAAACTTCAGCTACTGTCTCCGTTAGGAATTAACGTGGAATAGAGCCTATCACACATCAGAATGAAAGCAAGGAAGGGGACTTGGCATTTCAGAGGGAGCTGATGGGGAAGTGACTGGATGGAGGAACTGAAGCTAACTGCAAACAGACTTTCTGCATATAGGAACTGATGCAACGACAAAGGAGAGGCCAGCCCTGATGCACAACCACCACCATTCTGGGAGAAGATGGGGGAGTAAGGGTGGGAGAAAAAAGGACAGACTCATATATGTGAATGGAGAGAAATAGAAATCACATTTCAACAGTGAGACTATCTTAGTAGTCTTCTCAAAAAAACCCAAAAACCTGTGGCTTTCCCAGCTGACAGAAAATGGGAAGTCAGCTGAAATTGGTGTGTGAATTAAACTGAAAATTAAGCATGTTTTGATGCAGGGATACAGCACCTATCCACGGTTTTAGTAGTACATAGAGTAATTCAATCTGCTTTAAACTGTTTTCATCAAATAAGCTGCTGAATGCAAGACTGTATGTTAAAAGCCGTGCTAATAAAAAAGTATATATAGTTTATATATTGTGTGCATCTCCTTCCTGTGAACAGGAGTGAACAAAGATAATAAATGTTACAAAAAAAGCATCCCAAACAAACCCTCAAACTGTTACACACAAAAAATGCATGAAACAAGATCTGAAGTTTTCACTTAGATGTATTTTTAAGGTGAAGAGCATAATTTTGTCAAAAAAGTGGGTATACTTGCAGACCATGGGTATGGCAGATGAAAAAAAACATCATCTCAGATTTACTGAACTTTTTTTAACCTTCTGAAGAAAATCAGCACCACACTAGCTCCCCCAGAAATTGAACGGTTGAAACCACAGAGCACAAGCTCCTCAGTGAAAATAGAGCATGCAGCAAAATTTCTGAAATGCAGAAAGCAAAGTTGATTTGTGCCCACAGCTTTTGCTTTACCTACAAAAATGCCTCAACCCATGAGCTTTCCCTCATTCTCTTTCTGATTCTATGATTTTCCCATCTTGCTGGAGGAGCATGCATGAGTGGCTGCATGGGGCTTAGCTGCCTAGTGGGGTTAGCCTACAACAGGATGTTCTATACAACAAAGGAAATACCAGGTGAAGTTAATGCACTAGCTCCAGGGATAAGGCAGATACTGATGTAATTTATTGGATATTCAAATTTATTGGATCATGTAATCATGTCGTTTATCATCATCTACTTCAGAAACTTCAGTAACAGAAAGCCAAACCAGTAAGCCAACAAGCATGTTTCCTCTAACGTCTTGAGGTGAAAATCATGACAAAAATAAGTTAAAA